>CM068745.1:18346207-18805315 GCA_035084275.1 Hydrolagus colliei | reverse complement strand
TGGGAGTAAACGAGCAAGGATATGGTCACCAAATTTGGCAAGACTCAGGCTTGACTTGATTTTTTTAAAAAACAATTCTGATAAGGGGAGCCCTGCATTGTTAGAATCGCTGATCATTGGATAATAATAATAATAATCAATCAATAATCCTTGCATTGTATATCGTAGCTTTCACATTGGAAAGTTCTGTGCAGCATTTGCTGTAATGCAGTGACTGAGCGCTTGATAATAGTAATAACGCTTGCGTTTGGTGTAGCCTTTATCACGTCTCAAAGCGCTTCATAGAATATACTGTAAAGTGAATTGACTGTATTTTGCGGGCAAAACGCAGCAGCACATTGCACACAGTGTCCCACAAGCGGGCGTAAATTGAGTGAATTTAATTTTTTTGCAGGAATTATTACCCATGGACAAGTGATCCGCCAATCGACTAACAACTGGGTTCCTACTCACTGCTGGGTAAACAGAGGTGTGTGGAGTTAGGACACTTGCCCAACCGTTTTGCCCTCCTGGGAATCGAACCCAGGTCTCTCGCTTGCAAGGCGAGCGCTCTCACCACTTGAGATACAGGACTCCTGTTGTAGGTGGAGAATGAAACTAAACTGAGGTGGATATTATAATAAGATCTCATGACCCTTTTCAAAATGCCAGCAATCCTCCTGAGAAATTGGTCATTGATCTCATGTTTGGGGGATTGATTGCTGTGTAGAAAATGGTTGGTTTTTTGACTCTTAATACAATTATTGCAGTCAACTGTAATTATTTACAATGGTTAGAGTTTATGCTTGAGGGTTCAATGAAAATGTACGTTCCTTCTTAATGTGAAGAATTATTCTGGCAAATGTTCTATTGCATGTCCAACTAGAACCACCACACTCTCTAAGGCTTTGGTTTATAGGATTAACAGGAATCAAAATGAGAAGAATCCTTGCCCCTAGTGACTGGTCTGCTCTTTGAGGTTCTGCTTTCGAGCCAAGTTGGCTGCTCTGTTATCCACAGTGCTTTGGAGTACTGCTGACTCCCGTCTGCCTCGGACACTGCACAACAGAGACCGCCTTAGACTGAATTCCATTGCTATGCATGACATCTTGGAGCAACAACAACAACTAAATTACATTTGTGTAGCTCCCTTCACGTCGGAGGACGTCCCAAGGCGCTGAAGGCTAAACTCCAAAGAGGTTACCTCCCTCTCCAAGAGCATATTATCTTATTATACATTGTAAAGAAGGTATCTTCCACCAGAAAGAAAACCCTCTACGTTGGCTTTATTTTAGTATTTCCCCTCCTATAGAAGTTTACTCTTTCTGTCCAATGACACAGAGTGGTGGGCAGCCGCACACGAGCCAGAGAAGCTCTATCCGGATGCATGAAATCACATTCCATTGGCCTTTAAGTTGACCTGGGAACAGCAAGTTGAAGGAAAATGAATGCAATAGCTCTTTAGTCATTCTTTCTCCTTTAACGTTATATTGATTCGCTTGTTTTTTATTTTAAAAAATGATAGCAATCTAATATTTACATTGTGAATATGTGGTGGTATTACAGAGACTAGCACACACCTACTTAACAGTATTTCAATCTGCTATCCTTCTATCATGCAAGTTCTGTTGAATTGGTTTAAACAACTTTACTTACAGTACAAAATGTCATTGTTTACCGATACGGTTATCTTATCCGTCTGGGGTGAAGGGCGCTATATAAATCCAAGTTGTTGTTATTATTACTCATAATATTTCATCTCTGCATTTAATATAATCAGCATTTGATACTGTTAATATTTCTGGTTAGGAGAACATTTGGGGATTTTAAGCAAAATTCTCTTGAAGTAGCAGTACACATCAACTCACATCATACCCATCTCTCTTGGGATTCCCATGCTTTATGGTATCAATGACCTTAAAACCAATACTGATGTTTCTTATGAGTTTTGCAGGATTTCAGCAAATTTAAGACAAGGTGACCAGAAAAAGTACTGTATACAGGATTTGCTTTTTGTCAGAGAATTTGGGAATCAGTTTCTTTCCAGTGTGTAGTCATTGCTTTCTATCTCAAGAAGAGACAGAAAGTTCTGTCCACACAGCAGTAACACGAAGAGTGACGGAGAAGAAGATAATAATAATAAAAATCCTTTGATTAAATATAGTCCCTTTCACACCAGGAAGACATCTCAAAGTGATTCACAGGAATTACTGCAAAGTACAGTGATTGTATATTTTGGAGGTGAATTGGGCAGCCAATTTCCACTCAATAATATCCCACAAACCACCTTTTAAAGTGAATAATCAATTTTACTTGGGAGCCAGAACACATTTTGTTGTTGTTGTTTTGTTGTATAGTCGTTGTTATGTAGTTGTTATGATTCTCCTCTGTAAGCAGTTATCTTCTTAGGCACATAATATTGTACATTTGAGGCACCTTTTTTTAGAGGCAAACCTTTTTGGGGGAATAATTCAAAGCAGTCCTTTAGACATTTTAGTTTTTATTCTAACTCAACAACCCCCAAAGCTCTCATCATAGTTGGGTGGGATGCATGAAATTCTCAAAACAAAAACAGAAGTTGCTGGAGAAACTCAGCAGGTCAGGCAGCATCCATGGAGAAAGGAAAAGAGTAAATGTTTCAGGTCTACAACCCTTCATCAGAACTGGGGCTTGTTTGGAGGGAGAGGTTTCTTAAGGAAGTTAAAGGGGGAGAGGCAGGACATGGAAGACAAAGGAGACAAAGGAAAAGGAAAAAGGAGTGTGTTAACTGATGGGTTGAATATGTGTTAACGGCTTCAGTGGGAGAAACAGAAGGGGGTGGGTTTCATTGAAACTGGGAAGAGGTGTTTAGTGGTGATGGAAACAAAATACCAAAGAGCTCCTGTGGTTCAGTGGTTAGAGCACTTGTCTTGCAAGCTGGGGAGACCTGTGTTCGAATCCAGGCAGGTCAGGGTGAAACCTTGGGCAAGTTTCCCTCCAAAAAAATACAATAATAAAATTGATCATTTCAATCCACGACTGTTTGTGGGACACTGCTGTGCGCAATTGGCTGCCACGATTCACCCACAAATACAAACAGTCAATTCACTTTACAGTATATTCTGTGAAGCGCTTTGGGACGTTGATAAGATGTGGAAAGCGCTATATCAAATGCAATTACTATTATTATTATAGAGAGGCAAGGGGTGTCCGGAGTTATGATTGTGACGGTGCTGTGCTGGTGGGGGGGGGAAACTCCTTTGGCCTGAAATGGCTGAAATCAATGTTGAGGCCAGATGCTGTAGTGTCCCCAGTAGATAGATAAGGTGCTGTTCCTCAAGCTTTCGCTGTGGGAATTCTCAGTTTGGTTTGGACACTCTTAAGTATGGTGATGGGTTTCTGCAGGTGTCAATGTGTCAGACGCCTGGCTGACAAAAGAATACTCTGTTGGGAGTGGTGATTGAAGCAGAATCTATATTTTCCTTCAAGAGGAAACTAGACAACAACAAATTACATTTATATAGTGCCTTTCAAGTCATGAGGATGTCCCAAGGCACTGAGCAATTCTCCTATCAGCTATAATAGTTGGACTACCATTAACCATGCAGATAAATAATGACAGATTAAGTGTAGCACCAGCTATGTTACCACCCTAACTTGGACTATATTATCAAGAGTGGAAATATTACCAGCATAGTTTTACAGGTTGAAACCAATGAGTGGATTTGTTAGAATAATGAGCATCAAGCTAATAAGATAGCAACATGAGAATTTATAGGAGCAGAAAATACTTTTATGTTCCATCCATCTGGAGATTCAAACAAATGCTTTATCCTCTCTCTCATTGCTCATTCGTACTATCAATTTCTTTGCCACATAGCTTTCTAATTGCCTCTTGAAGTTGCAATAATAATGATAATAATCCTTATAAAGATTCTGCCTCCACCATCTCCTTGGGTAGTCCAGTCCACATATTCAGAAGACCCACCTGTCTTTGGAATTTTACTTTCAGTCATACTTGCCCTCCTCCCACCCAGCTCCCCTTCCCAGCTCAGGTCTCTACATGGCTATGTAAAACAACAGTGAAATACCCCCTGATGAGAAATGTGCTATATAAATTTAAGTTGTTGTCAGTGAAAAGCTCAGCGATTTGCTTTCTGTAAGGAATAACTTGTTAGCAAATATAAAAACGTGAGCCATTTAATGATGGAATCCTTTGCCCAGGCTAACTGTTAGAATCAGTATTTCTTCAAATAATAACGTACCAATATCATTGTATATCATCCTATTTTACATTGTATATGTCTCTGATCTCAAGTTCTGGCTTTTGAAAATGGATAATGCCCTATAACTAACCAGATTGGATTGAAACAATGATCACGGACAAACTCTACATTCTGTGAGTTTGCTGTTTGGATATACAAAAAATCTAAATAAACAAACTGAGTGCAATTGAAATGTATTAGATTATATATTACATTATTTTGCTTTGCCCACAAAATACACAGTCAATCCACTGTATAGAATAGCTTTATTAAAGTGCTTTATTGTGAAGCACTTTGTGGCTTGATAAGCCGCTGTATCAAATGCAAAGGTTATGACTATCATTATTATTAAGCTGCAATTTATAGCTGTGGTGGCCAGTCCTTGCAATAGTGGTCCGTGGGGGCACAAAATGTGGCCTGTCAAACATTTGCACTCGGTAAGTCTGTGTTAAATTAATATTTTGTTTTTAGTAGCTGCTGATTAGTAATATTTATGGTGTGGTCATAAATCAAGAAATATTCAATCAAGAAAAAATTATTGGTTGTCTCACCAAAAGGTTGGCCACCATTGATTTACAGTATATTTTGAAATCAGATATGATAATGAAGCTCTTCCTGGGTGCCTTTACTTGAGAAGAAGATATCTACCTCAGTGTTGATTAAAGTGCAATACCTGTAACTAAATGACAATATCATAATATTACTAATAACTATACTTGCATTTTATATAGCGCATTTCACATTTTCTAGACATCTCAAAGAACTTCACCGAATATACTGCAAAGTGAATTGACTTTAATTTTGTGGCCGAAAAGCGGCAGCCAATTGTGCATAGCAGTGTCCCACAAGCAGTCTTGGAATTGAAATAACTAATTTGTTATTGGGTTTTTTTGAGGGTCAATTATCAGGCATGTGGAGTAAGGTTTGCCCTGCTGGGAATCAAACCCAGGTCTCTCGCTTGCAAGGCAAATGCTCTAACAACTGAGCTACAGGACTCCAGCTTGCAATTATAGAGCATCCTATGTGTAGAATAACATCATAAACATGGTGTCAGATGCTGAGCAAGCAAGAAGGGGGAAGAGTAGAAGGAGGTGACCATACGCACAGTTTTATAGGTAGAATTTTAGACAGAATTTAAGGACGCATTTGAGAAATTGAATCAGAAGGAAACAAAGGTATGAGTGAAGATTTTAGCAGTGCAGTATTTTGTTTCTTTGAACTAAGGCAGAAACAGCAAATCTCTCCCTGACTACTTGGGAAAATGCTGGTTTGTATAATTTTATATTAGAGGATTTAAAAATGGCCAAGAATCGGACATTTGTGACAGCTTTATATTTAAAATCTTTATTGGCAGAGAGAGTAATTGAATCAAGAGATCCATTTAGCTATGAGAAAATAGCATTCCTAAAATCTAATAATACCTCTGCTGCCCATTCCATTCATTTGTTTCTTAACTAGTATTTGTACCACCATTACTGTTAATGTGCAAAGACCTTTTTCAGGTGGTCCATATCCTAAGTGAATCAGTAGCTATTTCTGCAATGTCTGCTTCTCTCATTGTAAAGCTGTCTCCCCCAAACTGCAACATTTATGTTCCAAATTTGCTTCTAGAAGTAAGCCATCCCTAATGTAAAATGACTGATTTTACCAGCAGCAAATTCTCCAGTCTATGTACGGTAATAATAATAATTGTTGCATTTAATATAGCTCCTCATCACGTATTCAAAATGCCTCAAAGTGCTACACCAAATACATATACTGTAAAGTGAATTGACTGTATATTTGTGGGAGAAATGCGCAGCCAATTGCTCCCAGTAGTGTCCCACAAACAATCATGGATTGAAGTGACCAATTTATTATTTGTTTTTTTTCTCAAGAGATTATATTCAGGCATGTAGAGTAAGGAAACTTGCCCAAGGTTTCGCCCTGCCTGGCATCGAACCCAGGTCTCTCGTATGCGAGGCGAGCGCTCTAACCACTAAGCTACGGACTCTGCAAACGCAGCAGCTAATTTGCATGCAGCAATGTCCCACAAATAGCCATGAAAGAAATGCCATGGTCAGTTTTATTTGTTGGGGGGGGGTGTTGCCTAGTTCACCTGGAGAATAGTGCTGTAGGATCTTTAATGTCCATTGGGACAAGCAGATGAGACCACAGTTTAACATCTCATCTGCAGTATATCACCTCCAACAATGCAACACCTCACCAACACTGCGTTGCATCTGCATACAAGAGCTCCAATTACACAATGAAGAACGCAGTGCTGAATCCAGTAGCATTCTGACTATGGGACCATCCAGGAGCAAATCATCTGACATTCAGTATCTCTCAGTCTCCACCACTGATATTGGGTTAGCGGAGATTGCAAAATATATTTCTAACCATGGTTTCTGTAAGTGTGAAAGTCTGATATTGTGGTGGTAGCAACCAGCAATGGTAAACTGTTATGCATATTTGTGGAATTTCAGTTGCACAAGGCCTCTCAACAGGCAATTTAAATACTGGAATATTGTTTGTCCAGTGCCTTTGGACATCCTTCCGATGCAAAAGGCACTATACAAATGTGATTTTGTTGTGTTTAAAGGAGGCAACAATGAGGCAATAGAAAAATGATGGAGGCGTAGAGTCGTGGCAACAGTTTCTGTTTGAGAAGTGTAAGATGACGCCATTGGGAAATTTGAAACATGTACTGTGAATTAGGGTCCGGCGATATATCGATATATTGGTTATATCGATATAATTTTTCATATCATATCGGAATTTAAAATACTGTATATTGATATATCAAAAAATTCAATATGAAAACATATATCGGTTTATCATAAATATTGGTATATCATTTCCAGCGATATATCGGTATTATCGGTATTATCGGTATAATGCGATCTTTTCCAGCTTACCTTGTCGCCGGCATTGCAACCTCCTGGGCCTAGAGCAAGGAATGCGTGCGCACACCGGAATGCACACGCACACGCCCCCGCGTACAAAAAACCCCGGATATATCGATATATCGGTGTATATCGATATGAGTCCACCGATATATCGATATCGGAAAAATTCCATATTGACGGACCCTACTGTGAATACACAATAGATGAGAGTCCTTTGGCAAAGGTAGAAATAGATGTATATTCTACTGTGACTCTCAATCATTCAGTAAAAGCATCTGGTGAACTTGAGGTTGCATTTCAAGGGCATTTGCTTTAAATCAAAGCTGGTTATTTTTTACTATAAAACTCGTTGTTAGGGACTCAATTAGAATGTTTTGTTCAGTTTGGAGAGAGCTGAGAGAAGAATGGGAAGGATAATTCTGCAATTTTAAAGTAATATCTGCAGGCTCAGGAAATTTGAGTGTTTTCATTAGAACAAAAAATTATTGTCAGCAGGACATAAACAAATCATTTTATTAGTGAAAATCAGGAATAATACAGATGTAAGCAAACTATTTAACTTCAGATTTGGTTGGGGACATACAGGAGATGAATATAAACTCCCAAAGCCTCAAGTAATACGAGACTTGATTTTAAAAAATGTTTTCCTGTAGAGTGGTAAATGTATGGACTAACTTTCATCAATAAAATTTAACCTTTGGATGTCCTCCCAATGTGAAAGGCGCTCTATAAATGTAATTTTGTTTTTGTTTGTTTGTTATGTAGATCTATTCGTATTCATGTCTCCATGTGCTGTCTAGTTCTGCATATTTAATGCATAAAACAATGTATAAATTAAAATAAATTTTCTTTGTTCTCTCTGCTGTTCCTTTTTCCTTCTATTTTCTTTTCTTCGCTATTCTCTCTTCATTCTTGTTATAATTTTTTTTGCTGTTTTCTTCCTATTCAACTCGTATGTTTCTTCTTTCAATTTAAAAGTTTTTTTTATTCTGATGTGATCATTTACAACAACAATAAATTTCATTTGTATAGTTGTTTCATGTCGGGAGAATCTATTTCAGAAGGTGAGACGCCGTCCAGTGTGGAGGGCGCTATACAAATTGAAGTTGTTGTTGTTGTTGAGAACAACTTTTTAAGAAGGCACTTATGAGCATCAACTTTACAATCTGACTTTGTATCCACTACATGTATATCTGAATTCATCCATCATTTTTAATGAAAGTAATATTAATTGTAATTGTTACTTTACTAATCTGATAACAATAAAATAAAATTATATTGCCAACATAGTGCCAACATAACAATCCACCCCAGCAAAAAAAACTAAATAACATTAATTTGGTCACTCAGTTCATGGCTGTGGAACATAGCTATGTGCAACTGGCTGCTGTGGTTTACCCACAAAAACAGTACATAGTCAATTGACTTTACAATATATTTATTTGCCTAATAATACTAATCCTTACATATGATGAAGTGTCTTATCATCTTCAAGACGTCTCAAAGTGCTTCACATAATACACTGCAAAGTGAATTGACTGTATATTTTATGGGACGAAATGCACCATCCAATTGCGCACAGCAGTGTCCCACAAAGAGCCATGGATTGAATGACCAATCTATTATTATTATTTATTACATTCGAAAGAATTATTCCCCCCAGAAAAGTGATCTGCCAAATCAACTATCAACTGCATTCCTACTTACTGTTAGATAAACAGAGGGGTGTGGAGTAAGGAAATATGCCCAATGTTTCGCTCTTCCAGGAATCAAACCCAGGTCTCTCGCTAGTGACCTACCCACATTTATGGTGAAGACGTGGGGTGAAATTATTGCATTCTCAGGAGGAAGAATGAGGAAGAATTTTACAATTAGTGGCTACTGGATAACATGGGAATCCATTAACATGCAGCTTCATAACCTTGCTCACTTTCAAAGTGCAAAAATACGTTTTAAAAACCTTAACCAGTCGGAAAATGCATTTTAATTCTCAAAAGCCTAAAACCTTCGCCTCATAACCCAGAACGCATCAAAGTAGTGTAATTGATCTCATATGATGCACTTTTTATTAATAATAAAAAGGCTGTGCAAGCCTCCCATCTAACTTGAAAGAAACATTAGATATAAGATGCTTTAACATCCTGTTTTCACTCGATTTGAAAATGCCTTGGGATGCCAATTTGCTGGAGAAGGGTGACCAGTCTCTAACTTTCATTAATATTTCAGTGACCCTACACGATCCAGGCATATGACTGCTAAAAAGGCGATACCAATGTAGATTACTTCTTGCTAAAAGTAGTTTCAGAATGCTCTCTACTAACAGATCAGAGAGTAATTATTTCTTCAGTACTCCAGATTTGTTTGTAGCTACTGACCCACATTGTTAGGGAGTTGCCAATGTGCCATATGGGATATGGGGAGGTTTGTGCTGCAAGATTTCCTCTGGGGTTGAAGACTGCTGGCTACAGGATGTCCCTGCACAACAGTTGCTGTTGATGTTCTATACTTTTTGAAGTCTTAGAATGAAGCAATTGGGAATTAGGTTTTACATATCAATGGCACTTGATCTCTGAACATTTATAAAGATTTGCAAAGAGTGTAGAGCATGGAAATAGGCCACTCAGCACAATTAGTGCATGTTGGTTTTACACTCCACGAGTCTCTGTCTATTCCTTACTCCCTCCCATACTCTTCTATTTGTTTTGCCCACAAATATACAGTCAATTCACTTTACAGTACATTCTGTGAAGCACTTTGAGACGTCTAGAAGATGTGAAAAAGCGCTTTATCAAATGCAAGGATGACGATTATTGTTCCACTCTATGGTCAGGTCTAGCTTCCTCTTGAATGCATCTGTAGTATTTGATTCACCCAGCACTTTGGGAAGCGAATTCCATGATCTCACTATCCCCTGTGTGAATTATACCACTGACCTCAAAATATATTTTTTAAAGTGTTTTGAAGATTTAAAGGAAGGGATTTGTGAGAGAGTTTCACTGTGTGATAGCATAATGGCTAGTGAACAATGGTGAGATGGTGAGGAATGAGCAATAGATCCTTGAATAAACTATAAAGGTCCTTGAAAGAGTCATTGCCTCCCAGCTTTGCTCATTCCTATCATCCGCTCACTCCATGAGCCCCTCCAATCAGACTTCCATGCTGCCCACAACACAGAAACTGCTCTGGTCAAGATCACAAATGATATCCTGACCATTCGTGTCCAGAGTTCCCTCTGGCTCCTCATCTTCCTCGACTTATCCACCATCTTTGACACCATGGATCATTCAATCCTCCTCCACCGCCTCTCCTCCCATCTCAACATTCAAGGTTCTGTCCTTGATTGGTTCAGGTCCTATCTTTCACACTGTCTCCACTTGGTGTCCGCCAATGGCTTTTTTCCAGCACCCACACCGTCTTGTGTGGCATTCCTCAGGGCTCTGTCCTCGGTGCCCTCCTCTTCACTCTCTACATGCTCCCCCCTCAGTGACATCATCCACAGACATGGGGTAAATTTTCACATGTGTGCAGATAACACCCAACTCTACCTTTCCGCTTCCACCCTCACCTCCAGGACTACCAGGCTGCCTGTCTGATATCGGATGAGGGACAACATTCTCCAGCTGAATTCTCACCTCTTCTAGATATCTAAAAGCGCTTCACCGAATATACTATAAAGTGAATTGTATGTTCGGAGGTGAAACGTGGCAGCTAATTACACACAGCAGTGTCCCACAAACAGTTGTGGATTGAAATGACTAATTTATTATTGTTTCTTTTCTTGAGGTATTATTATCAGCGATGAGTAAGGAAACGTGCTCAAGGTTGTGTCCTGCTGGGAATCGAACCCAGGTCTCCCACTTGCGAGGCTATAGGACTCAACAAGAACAAAACAACAAAATTACATTTAATTACACGATAAATGGCAACATCCTTCTCATCCTATATAGCAGCCTAGAGTGTGAGAGGATAAATATGGAATTTTTTTAATAGGAGCTCCTAGTGTTAGCAGATACTGGCAGGCTCCACTAACAAATGTTTTGTGGCAAATTAAATTGTCTTTCGCCACCCTTCCTATCCCATTCAAAAAAAGAAATGTGTTTAAAGTAGTTGTGAGAAAATCATAAGTAAAATGAAATGATGATGTTTGTTAATGTTAGTGAAAATGTGGATGCATGTAAATGATGGTGAAATGTAGAGAAATCTCACGCTATGACAAAGCACTCATACTTCTGCCCACAAAATATACAGTCAATTTACTTTACAGTATAATAATATCAATATAATATTCTGTGAAACGCTCTGAGATGATTCAATGATGTGATAAGGCACTATATCAAATTCAAGTATTGTTACTGTTGTTACTCTCAGCAATAATCCTAAGCAACAAAATACAGTTTGTTGAAGCTCTCAAACGCTGAAACCTTGTACTATAGCTGTAAAGACTTATTGAAGAACACTGATCTCCCCTAATCTGTGTGAGTAAGGAATATACCTGAGGTGTCACAATCCGTGTATTATCCGTGTACTACATTATCATCATTATCAAAGAGACTTGATGAGGGCCAAACTACATTTTCTCCTTCTGACATGAATACTTGCATGGGCATTGCTGACAGAATGTGCCTGCTCTGTCTATGGCCTGCACAAATCAGATCTCCACAGCAGATGGCACTGGTGTTGCCATCTCCTCAATACCGACTACAATGAAGACAACATATGGCTAGCTGGCCACACGAGGGCTTCAGTGGACTAGGGTTGACAACCATAATATCAACTGCTAATTTGTTTTAGGCCCAGCAGTACATTGAATACAATGTTGTGTTACAATTATGTTACTGATTGAGAGGAGACCTAATAGAGGTTTATAAGATTATGAGAGGTTTCGACAGGGTGAATAGGGAAAGACTGTTTCCGCTGGTGGGCGAATCAGTGACTTGTGGTCACAGATTTAAAATAGTTTCAAAACGAAGCAGAGGAGAACTGAGAAGAAATGTTTTCACTCAGCGGGTTGTTCGAATCTGGAATGCATTTCCTGAAAAGGTGGTGGAGGCAGATTCTATAACAGCTTTTAAAAGGGAACTAGATCTTTATTTAGGAAGAGCAGGTCTGTTAGGGTATGGGAAGAAAGCTGGGCAGTGGGATTGAGTTGCTCTGTTCAAAGAGCCGGCACAGACTAGATGGGCTCAATGGCCTCCTTTTGTGCCGTATAATTCTATGATTCTATGATTCTATGAATATACATCTTAGAAGTCCTGTGGCTCAGTGGTTAGAGCATTCGCCTTATAAGCATAAGACCAGTGTTTCGAATCCAGGCAAGTTAGAGCGAAACAACAACAACAAATGACACTTATAGAGCGCTTTTCACGTCGGGAGGACGTCCCAAGGCGCTGCACAGGAGGCGTGTGACCCGAGCTGGGAGGGGAGTGTTTGGGAAGGGGAGTGTTTGGGAGGGGGTGAAACACGAAATGCAGGTCGAAAAATTCGGGGGGAAACAAAAGGCACGGTCGAAGAGGAAAGTCTTCAAACCGGCCTTGAAAGAGGAAAGGGAAGAAACGAGATGGAGGGATTGGGGGATGGTATTCCATAGGGTGGGAGCGGAGAAACTGAAGGCCCGGCCTCGGATGGTGGGGCGGTTCGGGCGGGGGGCTTGGAGCAGGCCAAGTCCTGTTGAACGGAGGGTCCGGGTGGGCTTGTAGGGGGAAAGTAGATTGGTTAAATAGGGCGGGGCAAGGCCGTGTAAGGCCTTGAAGGTGAGGACGAGGATCTTGAACTCGATCCTCTGGAGAATGGGGAGCCAATGGAGACGGGCGAGGGTGGGAGTTATATGGTCGCGGAGGCGGGTGCGGGATAATACACGGGCTGCAGAGTTTTGAATGACATGCAGCCTGTGAATGGAGGAACTGGGGAGAAACCTTGGGCAAGTTGCCTTACTCCACACGCTTAATAATAATCCGTCAAAAAAACAACTCTAATAAATTGGTCAATTCAATCTCCAACTGTTTGTGAGAAACTGCTGTGCGCAATTAGCTGCCGCATTTCGTCCACAAATATACAGTCAATTCAACCATAACTTCGATTTATATAGCGCCCTCCATGCTGGACGGCGTTTCAGAGCGCTTCACAATGGCGGATCCTGCGACCGAGCCAGGGGCAGGGGCAGAAAGGTGACCAAAGGCGCGATCGAAGAGAAAGGTCTTCAGCTGTGATCTGAAACTGGAAAGAGAGGGGGCGAGGCGAAGGGAGTGAGGAAGGGAGTTCCAGAGCCTCGAGGCGTAGTGGCTGAAGGCACGGCTGCCGAGGGTGGAGCAGAGGATTCGGGGGACATGGAGGAGGCCAGACCCAGAGGAGCGAAGGCAGCGGGTGGTGGGTTGAGGGGAGAGGAGATCAGAGAGATAGGGGGGTGCAGAGGAGTGGAGTGATTTGAAAACAAGGGTGAGGATCTTGAAGTCGATCCTCTCTGGGATAGGGAGCCAGTGAAGTCTGGTGAGGACTGGGCTAATGGGGGAGCGAAGCTTAGAGCGGGTGAGTATGCGAGTGGCAGAGTTTTGAATTAGCTGGATTTTGTGAATTGTGGTGGAGGGGAGACCGCCACGGAGGGCGTTGCAGTAGCCCAGCCGAGAGGTGACAAAGGCATGGACCAAGGTTTCAGCGGCTTTTGGAGTGAGGTATTGCCGGAGACGGGCGATCCGTCGGAGGTGGTAGAAGGCAGTATATTCTGTGCTTTGAGACGTCAAGAAGATGCGAAAAGCAAGATATCAAATGCAAGGATTATTACTTATTATTCAGAAACAGGCCATTTGGCCCAACTGGTCTATGCCACTGTTTATGCTCCACATGAGTCTCCTCCTGCCTTTCCTCAACTAAGCCTACAAGCATAACCTTCTATTCCTTTCTCCCTCATGTACCTATCTAGCTTCCTCTTAAATACATCTATGCCTTTTGTCTCAATAACTCCTTGTGGTAGCAAGTTCCACATTCCCACTACTCTTTACATAAATAAATTTCTCCTAACTTCCCTATTTCATGTAGTTTTGACTATTTTATATTGTTGACTGCTGGTTTTGGCCTCGCTCACAAGTGGAAAAATCTTCCCTATCTCTACCCGATCAAAACCTTTCATAATTTTAAAGACCTTTATCATGTCATCCCTTACCCCTCCTCTTTTCAAGGCAAAGGAGGCCAAGTTTGTTCAACCTTTCCTGATAGATATAACCTCTTAGCTCATCCTTGTGTATCTCCTTTGCACCTTCTCCAGTGCCTCATTATATTATATATAATGTGGGGAGCAGAACTTCACACAGAATTCTCATTGTGGTCTAACCAAGGTGCTATAATTATCAACATTGTCTGATAGAAATCGCTGACTAGCCTCAGACATGGCTACAAAATCACCATTTTAGCCACATTCACTAATTTGAATAAAAACCGCCTCACTTACACAATACAGCTAAATGTACTTCACAATTATGTTTACGTGTATACTAGGGTCCGTCGATATGGAAATTTTCCGATTTAGATATATCGATGGGCTCATATCGAGATATACCGAAATATTGATATTTTCGGGTTTTTGTACTGCGCATGCGCGCGCGTCACAAGGTGCGCACGCATTCAGCGGTGCGCATGCATTCAGGGGGGCGCGCACATTCGGAGGTGCGCGCGCATTCGGGGCCTGTCTCCTCAGGAGGTAAATATATCTCTCTCTCTCTGTGTCTCTCACTCTCTCCATCTCTGTGTTTTTCTGTCTGCGTCTCTGTGTCTCTCTCCTGTCTCACCCCCCCACCCCATCTCTATCTATTTATCTGTATATTATCACATCCCCCCGTCTCTCACCCACATCTCTCCCCCCCCCCCCCCCCCCACCCCGCCGTCTCTCTCTCCCCTCCACCCCCCGACTTTTCACTATATCGATATTTTTAAAATGTCTATATCGGCATATCGATACGAAAATTATATCAGGTATAACCGATATATCGCCGGAGACCCTGGTGTATACAACAACAAAATTACACTTGGATAACGTAGGGTCCGTCGATATGGAAATTTTCCGATATCGATATATCGGTGGGCTTATATCAATATATACAGATATATCTATATTTCCCGGGGGGTTTTATACTGCGCATGTGCGCGCATTCGGAAGTGCGTGCGCATTCGGGTGCGTGCGCATTAGGAGGTGCGCGCGCATTCGGAGTTGCGCGTGCATTTCGTGTGCATTCGGGGGTGCACACGCACACCGAAATATTTTTTCATATTGAATTTTTAGATATATTGATATATTTTAAATTCTGAAATCGGGATATCGATATGAAAAATTATATCGATATAACCGATATATCGATATATCGCTAGACCCCCAGGATAGCGCCTTTCACATCAGGAGGACGTCCCAAGGCACTGGACACTGGACAGTCATTGGTTCAGAACCGAGCTGGGGA
This sequence comes from Hydrolagus colliei, assembly GCA_035084275.1. Classification (NCBI taxonomy): domain Eukaryota; kingdom Metazoa; phylum Chordata; class Chondrichthyes; order Chimaeriformes; family Chimaeridae; genus Hydrolagus; species Hydrolagus colliei. Next base: position 18,789,763 of record CM068745.1, on the reverse strand, counting down.
CAGTGAGGGTTGAGGGAGAAGGGGGGATTTCAGGTGATCAATGGAACCGTTGAAGAGGAGGGTCTTGAGGCGAGACTTGAAAGAAGCCAGGGAGGGGGCAAGGTGGAGGGTATGCAGGATGCAGTTCCAGAAGTTGGGGGCTAATGGCTCGCCCGTCAATGGTGGGGCGGTGGGTTGGGGGACATGGAACACACCAGGCCTGCTGAGCAGAGGGGCCGGCCAGGTTGGTAAAGGGGGTTAGGAGGTTACGGATGTAGGGTGGGAAGAGGCCGTGGAGGGCTTTGAATGTGAGGCCCAGTAACTTGAAGTGGGTCCTCTGGATGATGGGGAGCCAATGGAGTCAGGCGAGGATGGGGGAGATGGGGTCATGGAGCTTGGAGTGGTAGAGGACACGGGCCACAGAGTTTTGGATTATCTGCAACCTCTGAAGGGAGGAGTTGGGAAGGCCAACAAGCAGGGCATTTGCGTTATCAAGCCAGGATGTAATGAAGGCATGAATGAGGGTTTCAGCGGCCTTGGGGGTGAGGTAATGGCAAAGTCGGGCAATATTATGGAGACTATTTACTTAACCACTATAAAGTGCAGTGGCTGTATGTTAATATTGTACACAGTGATGTCCCAGAAACAGCTATGAAATGAAAGATCAAGGGTTGCATCTGAAGGACATCACCTCCAACAATGCTGCACATACCCATAGAATCATAGAATCATAGAATTTTACGGCACAAAAGGAGGCCATTCGGCCCATCTAGTCTGTGCCGGCTCTTTGAAAAGAGCGATTCAATCCCACTGCCCTGCCCGCTCCCCATAGCCTAATAGACCTGTTCTCCCTAAATAAAGATCTAATTCCCTTTTAAAAGTTGTTATCGAATCAGCCTCCACCACCTTTTCAGGCAATGCATTCCAGATTCGAACAACTCGCTGAGTGAAAACATTTCTCCTCAGCTCCCCTCTACTTCGCCTTGAAACTATTTTAAATCTGTGACCACGAGTCACAGATTCGCCCACAAGTGGAAATAGTTTTTCTCTATTTGCCCTGTCGAAACCCCTCATGATCTTATAAACCTCTATTAGGTCTCCCCTCAATCTTCTCTGCTCCAGAGAGAATAACCCTAGCCTATCTAGCCTCTCCTCATAGCTGAAGTCCCTCAATCCTGGCACCATCCTAGTAAATCTTCGTTGTACCCTTTCCAATGCCTTCACATCCTTTCTGTAGTGTGGTGACCAGAATTGAACACAGTATTCCAGCTGAGGCCGCCTCACCAAAGTCTTATAGAGGTTAAGCAGCACTTCCTGACTTTTGTACTCTATACCCCTATTTATAAAGCCTAGTATCCCATATGCCTTCTTAACAGCCTTGTCTACCTGTCCTGCCACCTTCAACGAGTCACTAACACAAATCCCCAGGTCTCTCTGTTCCTTTACACCATTTAAAATTGTACTATCTAGCCTATATTGCCTCCCTTCATTTCTTCTCCCAAAATGCATCACCTCACACTTCTCTGCATTAAACTTCATCTGCCATGTGTCTGCCCACTTTACCAATTTGTCTATATCCTCTTGCAGATGGCTACTATCCTCCTCACTGTTTACTATTCTCCCCAACTTAGTGTCATCTGCAAACTTGGAAACTGTACTCCGTACACCCAAGTCCAGATCATTGATGTAGATTACAAACAGCAATGGTCCCAAAACCGATTCCTGTGGCACACCACTGCTCACTTCCCTCCAATCTGAAAAACAGCCGCTCACTACAACTCTCTGCTTTCTGTCTCGCAGCCAGTTGTGGATCCACGCTGCCACTGTCCCTTTTACGCCATGGGCCTTTAATTTCCTAATAAGTCTCTCATGTGGCACTTTGTCAAATGCCTTTTGAAAGTCCATGTAAACTACATCAACTGCGCTACCATTATCCACCCATTCCGTTACCTCATCAAAAAATTCTATCAGATTTGTAAGGCAAGATTTGCCTTTAACAAATCCATGTTGACTGTCCTTTATTAGCCTATATCTTTCTAAGTGAAGATCTACCTTGTCCCTGATTATGGACTCTAGAAGTTTGCCCACTACCGACGTTAGACTGACTGGTCTGTAGTTACCAGGCTTGTCCTTCTGCCCCTTTTTATACAAGGGAGTAACATTAGCTATCCTCCAGTCCTCTGGCACGACCCCTGTGTCCAAGGAAGATTGAAAGATCGTGGACAGAGTCCCTGCTATTTGCTCCCGTGCCTCACTTAGTAACCTAGGGTGCATCCCATCCGGACCAGGTGACTTATCCACCTTGAGCGACGTCAACCTTTTTAGCACTTCCTCTCTGGTTATAATTATTCTATCCATTTCTCCTACCCTCTCCTCTAATACCATGGCATTGGCTGTGTCATTTTCTTTTGTGAAGACAGAGGCGAAGTACTCATTCAGTACATCAGCCATGCCCTCTGCCTCCACAATGAGATTTCCTCCTTGGTCCCTAATTGGCCCCACCCTCTCCTTGACCAACCTTTTACTCTTAATATGTTGGTAAAAAACCTTAGGGTTCCCCTTAATCTTACTCGCTAATTGTTTTTCATGCAGTCTCTTTGCCCCTCTAACTTCCTTTTTTAGTTCTATCCTACACTTCCTATATTCTGCTTTGTTCCCTTCTGAATTTTGAGCCTGACACTTATCATAAGCCTCTTTTTTTTGTTTTATTTTGGCCCCGATTTCCTTAGTCATCCAGGGAGGTTTGGATGCCTTACATTTCACCTTTGTGGGGATGCTTTTGACCTGTGCCTGAACTATCTATCACATCTTCGACTATATCAGTTCCAAGAGCTGCTGTGGAGCTTGTCTCCTTCAAGGTCATTGTCAATACCTTCCTCTTTGACCAGGCCTTCACTCATATTCACAACCACAGCCCTCCTGAATCCAGACCCCAGCTCAGCCACGAACTATCAAATCATCCCAACGTGAAGGGACTATAATAAATACAACTTGTTGTTGCTGAGACGCCGTCCGGCATGGGGGGCACTATGTAAATCGAAGTTGTTGTTGTTGTTGTTGTTGAAGCTGCAATCTTGATAATAAATAATAACTATCCTTGCATTTGATATAGTCCCTTATCACACCATTGAGACGTTTTTGTTAAATATCCTTGTAAAACTTTGTAAAATAGCTTTAGCATCACATTGTGTTGTTTATAAAAGAGCAATGGAACATCGGACACATGGTAAAAAAATTAACTGACTAAAAAAAATTAACTGACTAAAAAAAATTACAGGGTAACAGCGGAGGCGCACAGCATGTAAACAGCTAAATATTAGCAAGTCCCAAGACATGGGGATCATTTCTGACTTTGTGTGTTTGTAGAATATCATCCATGTCAAGCAATTTCAAGCTATATAAAATCAATTTTAAAAGAGGGCACTTTCTGCTCATGTATACATTCTCTCATGCAATCAATGTACACTAAAACATATATGCATTTTTGAAGTAAACAACAAGAAGAAAATTAAAGCTTTTTTCATTTAATCCACATGCATTAGCTAGGGTGAATCAAGGAGGAAAAGGAATGAGGAAATACTATTCAGAGCAGCAAAGCAACCCGTCACCCACAGGACGGAAACAGTGGGCTAAGATATGATATTCATTATCTGTATAACAGCTGTAAAATTGTAATGTTTTTTACAGCTAGCAAGTACATAACATTGAATTCAAAAATAAATTTGACACCTAGCTACAAAGGAATACCTCTGGCAAGTCGCTTCTCGGCTCAGAAAATTTATAGCAGAAAATTAATGACAAACGTTATGACTTCTGCACTGTAAAGATAAAACAAAACTATATGTAACGTGTTGCAATGTTATGTTGCAATAATGATTGAGACATTATTGTATGTAAGATAAGATAAAAACTTGTTAAAGTACACAAACAGTATTGCAGTTGTGGAGTAGCCATATTCACTGCAGTAAAAGCAATGAATCCCATAGTTTTAAAAAAATTGATTTGAGATATTTATTTGAGGGAACTCCAGGAAAGCTGCGAACCACCTCGACTTCTGATTCGATCTCCTAGTTGTCCTTCCTCCTCCACATCTGCTCCCGACCGTGACTACTTTCCTCCACATCCACATCACCCACCCCTGACCATATCTCATACCCAACGCTGTTGAAACCTTCTTTCACATTTCACAGTGAGGATGGCTCACTGTGGGCCATGGTGGGTGCACACTGATCGATTTGTGCAGGATCATCTCCTGCCTGGGTCAAGCCCCATTTGGCTTTTGCCATGGTTGAGCTGAACTTCAGCTTGTCCCTCAGTACATAATCCCTGATCCCAGCATACGCCTGCCTGAGAGATGTCATCACCGTCCCTTTGTTCTGCCAGCAGAACACCTGGTTTGAGGAATGCCAAAGAGCTTCCTTTACTGAGTTTATGATTCACTCGATGTGGGTTTTGCTGTGAGTGCCCGGGAAGAGGCCAACAGCACCGAGTGCCGTGATAGTGGGTCCCGAGGGACGTTGCGTGTGAGTATCCATTCCATCTTTTTTCCACCTACGCAAACAAACAACAACAACAATTTGGATTTATATAGGGCCCTCCACACTGGACAGCAACTCAGAGCTCGCCTCAGAACCCTCCAGGGAGAGGTGGCCCATGATCTTCTCGCCTCTGCAGCCGGCCCGAGGGCAGTGTACTGACTGGCCCAGACTTCAATCATGCATGGAAGTCCTGAGTGAGAGTGTCCATTTTAACCCCAGCCAGCCCATGTCCTGATGGTTGTTGGCCAGGGCGTTTTGCCAGACGTGGCTGGCTGTTGTCCCCAGGGTACCTCCCAGTCCGGGTTGCCCGCTCAACCTTTCGAACTGTTTCAACTAACTGTCGTGTGGACGGATCACTTGGTGATTGTGCGGGGGTTCGGGAGAGTGTTCTTCAGGAATTTCTGGGCCTAGGACAGGTGTTTCGGCTGCAGCTGGAGTCATGTAGCTCAGTGGTTAGAGCACTCACCTCACACGTCAGGGCGGACCCTTGGGCAAGTTTTCTTACTCCACAAGCCTAATAATAATCGCTCCGAAAAAAACCACAATAATACATTGGTCATTTCAATCCACGACTGTTTGTGGGACACTATATTCAAATACAAAGATTATTATTATTATATTTGTGGGTGAAACGCGGCAGCCAATTGTCACAGCACAAACAGTTGTGGATTGAAATTACCAATTTTATTATGGTGGGTTTTTTTAGACTGATTATTATTGGATGTGTGGAGTAAAGAAACTTGTCCAAGGTTTCATCCTGATATGCCTGGATTTGAACACAGGTCTCACGCTTGTAAGGCAAGTGCTCTAACCACTGAACCACAGGAGCTCCACTACATATATATAAATCATAAATCTTGTGTCGGTCAATTCACTTTATAGCATATTCTGTGAAGTGCTTTGAGATGGCTTGAAGACGTGAAAAAGCACTATATCAAACGCAAGGATTATTATTATTATTATTAACTGTGTGGAGCGTTTCGAGACAGTTCTGCCAGACACTCTCCTTCTTAGCACCGGGTACGGGTAGAAACCCCAGCCCCCAGCAGTGCCCCAGACACAGAGTTAGGAATAGAGAAGCCTCGGACATGGTAAACACATGAAAGAGTAAGCCACAAAACCTCCCCCACCGTGTGTTTAGTCACCATCACTAATAGAGCTCAGAACTTAGGGTAGTTGTATCTTATTGGAGTGGAGCTCCTGTGGCTTAGTGGTTAGAGCACTTGTCTTGCAAGCTGGGGAGACCAAGCTGGGGAAACCTGTGTTCGAATCCAGGCAGGTCAGGGTGAAACCTTGGGCAAGTTTCCTTACTCCACACGCCTAATAATAATCCCTCCAAAAAAACCACAATAATAAAATTGGTCATTTCACTCCACGACTGTGTGTGGGACACTGCTGTGCGCAATTGGCTGCCGCGATTCGCCCACAAATATACAGTCAATTCACTTTACAGTATATTCTGTGAAGCGCTTTGGGACATCGATAAGATGTGAAAAGCGCTATATCAAATGCAAGGATTATTATTATTATTAAACCCCGCCCACTATTGGATGATACACAAGCCCCGCCCATTGCTAGATGCCACACAAGACCCGCCCACAGAAGCCCCGGATTGGGAATGATTGACGTTAGAGGCAACCAATGGCGTTCCGCCGGGAGCAGGAGGAGGAGGAGCCGCTTGTGGAAGGGACCATGAGCACTCGCGGTCCCGCCGTGTGACGCGGTGAGGTCTGTGCGTCGGCAGGTCTGGAGGGCGGGCCCGCCTGTCACTCACTGTGATGGACAGGCTGTACGTGGGCAGGTGGTGACTGACTGCGATGTTATTGGAAGCCTGGGCTCGAACTCACTCAGGGAGACGGTTAGACTCTTGTTGGTGTTTATTTTATTCCTTGTTTCCCCCTCTCCACCCGACCCCGCGTTTGTTGCTGCCATTGCCCCACAGGTAAGGTCCTGGAGACAGAGAGGATTGTTATTCCTCTCCCCCTCTCTCTCTCTGTTGATTTTATTTACAGATGGATGTACTGTAAGTGAAACTCTGTGGTTGTACTTTCCCTCGTTTGTTTTCTCCAAACTATGTTCAGGGCAGAAAGGATTCTGATGAGCAGTGACTTGCTGTGTGTGAGGGTGACCTGACATGTCCCCAGTGAAGGAATTGAGGGGCTTATTGAGCTGACATCTGAGCCAATTGGTAGGTCCATCAGCTTGTCAAAAGGGGGACTTGATGTGGGGTTGACAAGTCACTGAGCGATGGTATTCTCTTGCCTTATTCCTGATGTAACTGACCCCGCAGCCTCACACCCAGGCACTAATGTAATAATGCAATAAACTCATGTGATAAGAACAGAAGTGGCTGGGAACACCTAGTAGACCAGGCAGCATCTACGGAGAGCGGAAAGTGGGTTAACATGTCAGGTTGATGAGCTTTGGTTAAGGAGGATAAGTAGACAACAATGACAGCTTGTATTTATTCAGTTCCCTTGACCCGGGCAGCTTCTCGGAGCGCTTCGCAGTGCCAGAGAGTAGCAAGGACAACCTTTACTTTGTTTAATTTCAGCAGTACAGTAACCCAATATATATAGTTCCTTATGTTGTGGTTCCTGACAACTCCTGCCTTTGTCCTCTGGACTTAAGCAAATGGGGGAGGGAGGGATAGATAAAGCTGCATTGTGCAAATTTTGTGTTTTTTTTGGAAGATGCTCAAGCATAGCAAGTAGTTTCTGGGTATGTTTCTCCCACTTGTTTTTGTAAAGTGCTTTCGCAAACCACCGGTGAATGGTGCATCTCTGCAAACTGCTTTTCCTCTTGCTTTTGCCTGGTCACCATCTGGGTACCCCAAGGATCCAACCTTGGCCCCTTCTCTTCCTTATCTACATGTTCCCTCTTGGGGACGTTATCCGCACACATGGGGTAAACTTCCACATGTATGCGGAGGACATCCAACTCTACTTTTCCACCTCAATTTGCGACCCCCAGTCCCCCGATGTTCTGTCAGCCTGTCTGTCAGACATCAAGAGCTGGATGGGTGCAAACGTCCTGCAATTAAATGTTGACAAGACAGAAGCTCTTGTCGACGTCTTCAGTTCCATGGCTCTCAGCTCCTCCACTGACCTGAACTCTCCGAATGCAACCAAGGTGTCAGGTTCGATCCCCAATTATCCTTACTCCCCCACATCTAGTCCCTGACCAGCATGGTTTTCTTCCATTTCCGTCACATTGCCCGTCTCCGTTAATATCTCAGCCAAATAGCTGCCGAAACCCTGGTCCATGCTTTGTCACCTCTCAGCTGGACTATTCCAATGCCCTCCTCGCCAGTCTCCCCTCTGCCACCATTCACAAAGTGACTGGGGGAGAGAGACTGCTGGGGGGGGGGGTGAGGGGGAGATAGACGGCTGGGGGGGGGGGGGGGGAGAGGGGGAGAGAGACGGCTGGGGGGAGGAGGAGAGAGACGGCTGGGGGGAGGAGGAGAGAGACGGCTGGGGGAGGGGGAGAGAGACGGCTGGGGGGAGCGGGAGAGAGACGGCGGGGTGGGGGAGGGAGAAAGAGACGGCTGGGGGGGTGGTGGGGGAGAGAGACGGCTGGGGTGGGAGGTGCGAGACGGCTGGGGGGAGGGGGAGATAGACGGCTGGGGGGGGAGAGGGGGAGAGAGACGGCGGGGGGGTGGAGGGAGAGAGAGATGGCGGGGGGGGGGGGAGGGAGAAAGAGACGACTGGGGGGGTGGTGGGGGAGAGAGAGGGACGGCGGGGGGTGGGGTGGGGGGGGGGGAGAGACGGGGTGGATGTGATAATATACAGATAGATAGAGATGGGGGGGATGTGAGAGAGGGAGAGAGACATAGAGACACACAGACAGAAAAACACAGAGATGGAGAGAGTGAGAGACACAGAGAGAGAAATATATTTACCTCCTGAGAAGATAGGCCCCGAATGCGCGCGCACCCGGGATGCGCGCGCACTCCGAATGCGCGCGCGCATGCGCAGTACGAAAAAACAGAAAATATAGATATTTCGGTATATCTCGATATGAGCCGATCGATATATCTAATCGGAAAATTTTCCATATCGACGGACCCTACTGTCCTGGATCTGACCTCTCCTTGTCCCCTGAATCCAACACTCCACCATTGGTGACCTTGCTTTCAGTCACTACGCCTCGAAACTCTGGAATTCCCTCCTTCAATCCATCTGTCTCACCCTCTCCTTTTCCATTTTCAGGTCGCGCCTGAAGACCTTTCTGTTCTACAGCGCCTCCACTTACCTTCCCCTCCCCTTGGCTTGGCCCTGGGCTCCACTATTGTGAATCGCTCTGAGACCCCTTCTGGCATGCAGGGTGCTGTATAAATCCAAGTTGTTATTGTGGTTGAGATGGTCTCCCTAAGTCTACTATAGGTTGGTTTATAGGTAAAAGTTGTTTTAGAAAACAACCTTTTTTTGATAGAAAATTGTTGTTATTTATGCGCCTGATCAAAAGCAATACAGATCATATCTAAAAATTAAAGGATGTGGGTGCTTGCAGAAAGTAAGCTGTCAGACTGGCTTAGTCTCGCCTTTGAGTCAGAAGGTTGTAGGTCGAAGACCCACACCAGCACACTGTGATGAACGCTCAGTTCAGGCTAACACTCTCCAATGCAGTCTCGGGGTGTCCTGCATTCTTTCAAATGAGGGATTACCCAAGATCCAATTTGCCTATTCAAGTATCCCAGGCACTGAGCAAAAAATAAGGGAGTTTCTCCAGCTGTTTGCAACAATTCACTGAACAAAATCGATCATTCACTCATGGCTGTTTGTGGGATATTTGCTGTGCCAATTTCCTATCGGGTTTGTCTACAGATACACAGTCTTTATGCTTCAGAGTAGTAAGAACAACAACAACAAAATTACATTTGCAAAGCACCTTTCACATCGGGAGGATAACCCAAGGCGCTGAACTGTCAGGGATTAGGACTCCAGCGATCTGAGACGCTGTCCGGCGTGGAGGGCGCTATATAAATCAAAGTTGTTGTTGTTGTTGCCTTGAAGGAGATGAGGGAGCGAAGCGATGGGAATGTGAGATGGATGTCATTTGTCACCTTGACTGGAATTGTTCAATAGGCAGCACAGAAACCCAGTTGGGGAGATTAGTAAAGGGAGTTGCAGGAGAAGAAGGAACGAAGTTGGGAAGCAACTCTTTCAAGGACTTGGAAAGGAAAGGGAGGTTGGAGATGTGGCGTTTGTTTGTGAGCAGTGATGGGTCCAAGGAAAGTTTTTTTAGGATATTTTTAGGGATGACAATATAAATTAAGAGTATTGAGCAACATTTTTGATAATACTGGTGGAATGAACTTCAAAAAAAATATTGATGAGCAAAGAGATAAGAGCAGCTGCTGTAGCAGCTCTGCACTTTCAACTAGTAGAGCCATCGCTCAAAAGATAGGGCTGTGTGTGTGATGACAGACCAGCTAGTTTTACTTGTTGGCAGCACTTGGAGAGGGAAACTGGTGATTGGGAGCAAAGTTTCTTTCTATTTGTCTCCTGTTAGCTTGCAAGCTAAAGCCGCAGCAGGTAGGATTGTCCTAGCAGTAGGAAGCTTGCTTGGCAGTGCTCTCAATGGAGAATTGTGTAGTTTTAGCTGGTGATGTGCTTTTTTGCTGATTAAACTCCCAGCAATAACCCAGTGCACACTTTGTCCTCAAGCTTTCGATGTTAACAAATTGTGTCTAATATTCAGTGGAACTAGTTTAACAGGGTGCACCCATCTGAGGAGCGAGTATATATTTAGCTGCAGATGCGGGAATTTCCATGTGTAGGAAGCATATGTGAAAGTTTATCTGGTTTGGATACTCTTCAGTCTGTCAGCTTATCCCTCCCCTCCTAACTCTTTCCCGCTGGTCCCCCCTGACCCACCCCTCCCCACTGCCCCTCTCCCTTGCTCGGGTCCCGTCCTGACTGTTCAACTCCTTGGGACCTCCTCCTAACGTGAAAGGCGCTCTATAAATGTAACTTTGTTGTTGTCTTAAGCATGCTATAGTAAAAGCCTGTTTATCCGTGACCCGATCCGTGACCCGTATAACTGGCATTCGATTAATCGGAATTTATCCGGAAAAATGCTTTTTTTTGGTGTTTTTGGCCGAATATCCGGCACGCGCTTTAACCGGCATTGGCCAAGTCCAGAGGGTGCCAGATAAACAGGCTTTTACTGTATGTGTCACATACCTGTTTGATCAGTGATCACATTAGATAAGTGAGGTTCACCATGATTTAGAAGAGCTAACTTTTTTTAGAACGCCAATTCAGTGTAAAGCATTTAAATTTAATTAAGCTTATTGTTGTAGCTTTGAAAATTCCTTCTGTGGATTTGTTTTGAATGATAATGAACAGAATCATATTGACTTTTGAGGGGACTGTTCTCTGCTCAGCCTTCCTATCAATGACCTTGACTGTTGAAAAGTAAAGAACTATGCAAGACCCTTAGTATGTTAATCAGGATGGACCAGATAATCTATAACTCAACACGTGTTTCAGTGACCTGAGAAACACTCTGATTTGTAGTTTTAAAAAAATGTTGGGTATGTCCCCAAATCCTGAAAACTGAAACTAAGGATTTTGCAGCACTCTTCAAAAATTCCTGTGCGTACAGAAATAAATAAAGATTTTAAATTGCTCTTCACATATAGGCAATCTATTGCCTTTGGTGCAAGCCAATTATTTTCATCAGATGCATATTCCGCAGCTTGGAAACAGAGAACGGAGTGTGCTTCGGAGGGTGGGGTGTGCTTTGTTGGAACTTAACTTTGAATCTATATGCAAGCTATACACAGTAAAAGCCTGTTTATCTGGCACCCTCAGGACCTGGCCAATGCCGATTAAAGCGCGTGCCGGATATTCGGCCGAAAACGCAAAAAAAGTTTTTAAACCATTTCAATGCATTTTTCCGGATAAATTCCGGTTAATCGAATGCGGACCTTTTTTTTTTTTGCGATGTCGGTTATACAGAAGTTACGGTTAATCAGGCCGGATAAACGGGCTTTTAGTATTGTATATTTTTTTAACAAAACATAGTTGTCTAATTAAAAAAATAACTCTCCCCATTGGCATATGCCTCTCTGCACCTAGTCCCCAGCCTCCTCATGCTGAAATGCAGTCCCATGAGTGCCATTCAACTGATTTAATTGCTCAAGTGACCATTGTGAACAACTTGGCATTGGCAGTGAGTGTCGGCATTCAGCAGTAGAGGGTGTCAATGATAAGTGGGACTCTTTCCTACCCATCTACTCTGTACATATACATGCACGCGCACACATTACCAGTAGAGCTTGCTATGGAAGGTCCCGAAGCAGGACTCTAGCTGCTTTCCATGGAAGGAAACCTGGAAAGCCAGACTAAGTTTAGTCTTCTCATGAAACAGTTGCTGTGACCAGCCGACTCAGCAGAGCGCACAATTCAAACCAGTGAGAATATGGCCAAAACCCGGAGCTCTATCCATCACACCATTGGAGCTATCTTTTATTTATTATTTATTATTTATCAAAGACAGATTAAATGTTTCTATATTATATTAGCACTGTTAGCACTAGGATGTGTGTCTGGCTTGAATGGTGCTATAAAAATGTAATTTGTTGTTCTTTCAGCTCTGTTGAGTTTAATTTTTCTGTAACCAATGCAAGGATCAAAGTTTAATAATACTCCTGATTGGTTACTGGGAGCTCTAGACATTTATTTATTGGCATGTTATAGAGAAAATCATTGTTATGCTTAGAACTGTGAATACCTGAATTGGATGGTAACATTGGAGAAGATAAAAGATTAGCTAATTGGAGGAACATTTTTGATTTTGCGATCATGAAGGGGGCCCCTCACTTACTCGTTAGTTGTTACGTCCCTGGGGACGACGACATTTAATCATAGATACTGGTTTAGCTCAACCAGTATTCTCTGAAGCAATGCTTGATTGCTTCCTCTGGATTTTTTGAACCCCTCCAATCCAGCTTCTATGCTGCCCACAGCACGGAAACAGTCAAAAACTCTAATGACATTCTAAATATCTGCTATCAGAGCTCTCTCTGCCTCCTTGTCCTCCTTGACTTCTCTGCTGACCACTCCATTCTCCTACACCGCCTCGCTCACAGCTCAATCTTTGCAGACCTACCCTTGCCTGATTACAATCTTCCTTCTCCCACCACCTCCACTTTTTTGCCATTAAAGGCTTCTCCTCCAGCCCCCGCACTATCTTGCGTGGCATCCCTCAGGGTTCTGTCCTTGGCCCTCTGCTTTTCAACATCTATATGCTCCCCCTTGCTAACATCACCCGTAGAGATGGGGACAACTTCCATATGTATGCAGATGACATCCAACTCTATCTTTCTGCCTTCACCTTTGATTCGAGGATCACTACAGTCCTGACAGACTGCCTGTTGGATATCAAGTCCTGATAACAGCTAACAGTTGAATGTCAACAAGACTTCCTGATTGGCTCATGTCAGTGTTTTCGCCCTGGGCCAGGGTGAAACCTTAGGCAAGTAGGTACCCGGTTTTTAGTTGATTGGCAGATCGCTTACCAAGCGGTAATAAACCCTTCGAAAAAAATGATTTGGTTCAACAATTCTATTTTCCATTCTCAATGCAGAAACACTGATTTTGAAAGGAACTTTCAAATTTCCATAACACTACTAGCTCATAGTCACAGTCAGGATGTGATTCCCAGTTGCAATACTTGGGTAACCTTCATGCAGTGTTTAGTGCCAACAGTAGTCATTCAGCTGGACTTACACCAAAACAACAACAAATTGTTTTGGTACAAAAGTGGCTAAAATGGTTATTGCATCCAACAAAATATTTTTCTTTTCGAGCAGATCTAATTTAGCTTTAATTATGTTGTCAGGATCACAATCATTCTTCTAACAATAATTTTCTTTGTTCATTTTTCATAGTGACCCTGATCCTTAGGAACCATGAAGCGGCTATATCTCGTCGAACCTGTTATTGCTCTTAGCTCCTTGGCCAATCTACCAACTTATCCATTACTTCAACAATATATTTATCGCACAATATGGGAGGAGCAGACTAACAGCAGTTACATTACGCATGCAAATGTCACCTACTGTGATCAGAATCGCAGTGATCCTTCCTTTGTGAAACAAGAAGTCAGTGTTTTCAAATTATTCACCATAGAAATATTTCATGTGCAGCTGTCATCCACATTTTTACTGTGGAGAGCTTTGAAACATTTTCCTACGTGAAATACGCTAAATATGTTAAATATGTGGAAGTTATTACACAGTCAAATATATGTTATGAATTGTATTACAATAATATTTCTAGAAAACATTTTAAGACTAAAGCTGTATGAATATAATCTTGTGAACCATCTTAAATTAGAAAGTAAAACAAAAGCCCTTTAACACAGAGCTAATAGAAACCAATATTACGCTCCGCCTTTACTTTGTAATACATCAGTAATTGAGTAACCTGACCCAAATAAATTTAACTCGCTTTTTAAAGATGAATAAAGTTGACAATTATTAAACAAATTGACCACTATTATTGTTATAAGCCTCATTTTGATTTAAGTGTTAACTTGACTTTTTTTTGTTTGCTTCTCTTTTAGGAGGTTCAGAAAATATCTTCTCACTTTTTTATGTATATGGATTTGGCTGTGTTTCTTCCTGGTTTCATTGTTACCTTTATATTGGGTGCCTACAGTGATCGTCATGGACGTAAACTATCTCTCCTCCTTCCCTCAATTGGGTCCCTCTTTACCAGCCTGACGTTTTTAGCAGCATCTTACTTTTCTTGGCCAATTTATTTGCTGTTTATACCACTGATACTTAGTGCATGTTTGGGTGGCTTCACAACTTTGATTGGGGGAGTTTTTGCATATGTAGCAGATGTCTGCACTGGCGAGCAAAAAAACATGCGCATAGCATTGGTGGACATGATCGTTGGACTGATGGGTGGTGTTGGGGTACTGTCAAGTGGCTACTTTTTAAATGCTGCGGGCTTTAACTGGCCATTTTTTACCATTTCGTTGATTAATTTTGTCAATATAGTGTACATCGTGTTTTTCCTTGAAGAGACGGTGGATACATCAGGAAACGAATCACACGCACTACCTGGTTTTCGCTTCCGAGAAATACTCTCTGGGATCTTTGCTCTTTTTATCAATGCTGATTCGAGGAAGCGGATACGAATTAGCGTGTTGCTTTTTATTTTCTCAATGTACGTACTCACTAATTTGGGCACTTTATCGCTGATTACTCTTTATGAACTTAATGCTCCTCTTTGCTGGAATGAAATTCTTATTGGGTATGGTTCGGCCGCTGGACTGATTATATTCCTGACCAGTTTTGTAGGAGTGTCTCTGTTTTCCCGTTGCCTCAATGACATTTATATAGTGCTGATTGGCATATTTTCCTTTGTCGGAGCAATGATCATGACCATCTATGCCACTACTACTTCACTCATGTTTCTAGGTACGTACATCAAATTTTATTCCTACCGTATTTATTCAATTAAGTCTGACTGAGAACTCAGGAAAGATTTAGATCTATCAAAGGCCACGCGTGAAAATATTTACAGCACAGAAGGATGCCATTTGGGTACTGTGCTGCTTTGCTCATGATAATACCAAGATTCCTTGCATTTGATATAGCGCCCCATCATGTCGTTGAGATGTCTCAAAGGGCTTCATGGAATATACTGTAAAGTGAATTGATACTATATATCCGTGGTGGAGACCTGTAGCTCAGCGGTTAAAGCACTTGCCTTGCAAGCGAGAGACCTGGGTTAAATTCTTGGCAGGGCGAATCGTTGGGCAAGTTTTCTTACTCCATACACCTGATAATATTCCTCCCAATATGAATATATTTGGGATATTTGTTCCTTCAATCCACTGCTGTGCTCAATTGGCTGCCACATTTGCCCACAAATATATAGACAATTCACTTTACAATATATTCTATGAAGCGCTTTGAGACGTCTAGAAGATGTGAAAATGCTATATCAAATGCAAGGATTATTATTGTATGAGCAAGTACTCATTGTCTTACAAGATGCAGTAATAGCACATTTCTAGATATTCTTTGAAGCTCTTTGACAGGCCTCACAATGTGAAAGGCGCTATTTCAACTCAGTGAGTTGTTATTTACATTTTCTGACCAAATAGTTACGATAGCATGAATATAGCTGTTGTAAAGGACTTAGAATCTTGCTGTGTGAAAAATAACTAATGTGTTTGTCATAAATACACAGTTACTCCACTTCACTATATATCCCATGAAACGCTTTGGGGCATACTTCAGATGTGGAGGGATGAATATGAATTATTAGTGCAGTTTTTTGTTTCGTTTTTCTGTTGAAAAGCTTTTTTCTAACTTTGTTTAAATAAAAAATTTGGAGTCCTGTACTTTATTAATTAGAACACTTGCCTCACAAGCAAGAGAACCCAGGTTTGCTTTCCAGATAGGGCGAAACTTTTGGCAAGTTTTCTTATTCCACATGTTACTGTTTAACTATCTATAGGTGGGAACCCGGTTACTAGTCGGTTAGCGGATCACTTTTCTCTTAGAGGAAAGGATCCCACCAGATTTATATAATCATAAAAAAAATGGTCATTCAAACCACTACTGTTTGTGGGACACTGCTGAATATAAGAATATAAGGTGCTATCTCAAATGCAAGGATTATTATTAGTGGTAGTAACAATATAAATATTCCTTGCATTTTATATAGCACTTTTCACATCTTCCAGATGTCTCCAAGCACTTTACAGAATATTCTCTAAAGTGAATTGACTGTATTTGTGGGCAAAATGCAGCAACCGATTGCGCACAGCAGTGTCCCACAACAGTCGTGGAGTAACTAATTTATTACTTTTTCGTGAGAGATGATTAACAGGTGCGTGGAGTAAGGAAACTTACCCAAGGTTTTGCACTGCCGAGAATCCAACCCAGGTCTCTTGTGAGGTGAGCGCTGTAACTGCTGAGCTACAGGACTCCATGCATATTAGACTCCCTAATACAGACATATTTGCATGTTGTTGCAATGAAGTGTCAAACCAGATTATCAACTCAAATCCTGATGTGAAGCTCAAATTGACAACCTTTTGACAGAGGCGAGGGTGCCACCAACAAAGCCAAACTGATACAAAGAGAGAGCCTTCTGTGATTTCTCCAACAATTCACTCAACTGATCTTTAAACACGGTAGTTGTAGCTAATTAAAAATGTCTGCAAGTGTTATTGGCAGTAAAGCCTATATGTTTGATGAGAGCATGAGGTGCTTTATCATCTCTCTGCATCAGTGGAAGTTGTTGCTTTGCTCAAGTGTGAAAAGAGATAGTTTATTGTATTTGTTGTAGATAAGATTTGCACCAGCAGTTACTGCTGTAAAAACATTAGCAAGATAATCTGGTAACAATTTAAGATGATTTACAATCTTCTATTTTGGCAGTAGAACAAAACTACTCATCAAGTCAAGTGGCTGATACAGTACTTTATTCAGCCTTAGATTGTGTCAAACAGATGGGTGTTTAAGCGCTTTTTATGTTGCTTTTAACACTTACTAAACTTAGACATGTGATGGTAACGGAGTGCTTTGATTAACCTTAAACATTGATTTTATGCTCCCACTTTCAGAATAATACTCCCTATGATCCTCAATAAAATAAGTTTGGCTCTGTTTAATATTTTTGCCAACTCCACAACCGTTAGAATTGTATCTGAGAACTGCAGAATAACAGTATGGTAAATGAGACATGGAGTGAGCCTGGGCGTTTTAGATAAGCTAGTGGGGAAAAATGTTTGAAAGCATTACTGTATTTGGTATTTTATCAATTCTCATCTTTAAAAAGTACAGATGTTGTAAGGAATAGTCAACACTGATGTAGATGTAGTAGTCACACCTCACAAATTTTGCAGAATTATTTGAGAAAATTAGAAATTTACTAGTCATTTTTAATTTTTGACGCAATGGGCTTCTGTGCTCTAAATACATTAAAAAAAAATATTTGATAAACAGCAACAATAAAATTACATTTTAGAGCGCCTTGCACATGGGGACGACATTCCAAGGCGTCACCACATATAATAACCTTTCATGTGTGAAGCTTTTTTCTAAAAAGAACATTGAATGAATGGCATGCACACTATGTGCAGAAAATGATGTCAGTGGTGATCTAACCACAGAAATTTGTGTATTTTTAACGCAGTTTAATCAGCTCCAGAATGTTGGTGGACTGCTTTGGTTTGCGCAGGTCTATAGGACTCCAGGAGTATAAGTGAGACTAAAATGCAGCATGTGGTTTATAACACGTTAGAGTAAAAGCTCGTTTATCCGGCACCTTCGGGATCAGGCCAACGACGGTTAAAGCGCCTGCCGGATATTCGGCCGAAAACGCCAAAAAATATATCTTTTTTTTTCAATGCATTTTTCTGGATAAATTTCGGTTAATCAAATGGGGACCTTTTTTTTGCGATGCCGGTTATATGGAAGTTACGGTTGATCGGGTGCCGGATAAACAACTTAATTTAATATTTTTACACCATATGTTAATAAAATATTTTGGCTGAAGACACAATCGAAAAGGAGACAGGCCTTAGAGGAGGCAAGGGAATGCATCTGTTTTTAGTAGTTATGAGTTGACTAATCATGTTGACCTCTTTGCTTTTCAGTCAGACTGATTGGCCTGTTTTCCCTGATGCCAATTCCTATCCTTCGATCAATGTTATCCAAGATTGCTTTACCTAGTGAACAAGGTTAGTTCCTTTTGTGGTAAGAGAATAAAAACCTTGCATTAGGTGTTTTCTTGTTTGCAACAGGGTGCCAAGTGAAACTCACACTTCACAGCAAATGAAAACGTTGAGTCCTGTAGCTCAGTGGTTAGAACATTTGCCTTATAAGTGAGAGACCTGGATTCAATTCCAGGCAGGGCGAAACCTTGAGCAAGTTTCCTTACTCCACACGCCTAATATTGATCCCTAAAACCCCCCAATAATAAATGGGTCATTTCAATCCCCAACTATTCCCCGGCTGCTGTGCTCAATTGGCCGCCGCATTTCACCCACATAGTCAATTCACCTTACAGTATATTTTCTGAAGTGCTTTGAGACAGCTATATAAAAGACGTGAAAAGTGCTATATCAAATGCATGGATTATTATTATTATTATTAGAAGGGATTCTGGCATTTATTACAAAAGCATCTTACACACCAGAAGGACATCTTTAAGGTGTTACACAAGTGACTGGGTGCCCAACAAGCATCATTACATTCTGACCCTTTCTTTGACAGGATTTTTAAAATCAAATAAAAATTACGATGCAGATTCAAGACTCTTGAGTATATAATACATCAATAATGTCCAGGTCAGTGCCTTGGGACGTCTTCCCGACGTGAGAGGTGCTATTCAAATGTAATTTTGTTGTTGTTGTTCGGAGATCAAATCCTAGTGTGGGGCTTGAACTTGAACTCCTGCAGCTCAGTGGCAAGTGTCTACCAACTGATTCAGTCATAGGTGCGTGTCTGCCATTTCAAGTTCTTAAACCTCCTCTGGCTTACCCACACTTTGCCCATCATCAGATCACAGCTTCCTACTGGACTGTGCCTATAGTGACACACCCCCCCCCCCACCCACCCCTTCTCCCCAGCTCAGTGCCAAACTCCAACACTGTTATGTCATTCAATTGCTCACGTCTTAGCTTGGTAACATCAGTAAAAGATTATAAAACATGAAATCCTCTTCCTTATGTTTCCCCACTCCCCCAGCAATTTAAGTAGAATCAGATTTAATGGATTGGTTCCATTTTGAGGCCATGTATGAATCAAACAAGTCATTATCATTCCAGATACTTGAGAACTGATTCAGAGCAAAACCATGTTTTGCTCTGAATCAGTCGGCCAGAAGGATGAATTACACTGCTGTTCCATCTAGGAGAGTCAAGTAGTTTTATGCACACAGCCCTGAGCAGATTTTTCTGAGCTTCAGGGAAGATAAATTGTTGTTAAAAATATTAATAGAAATAATCCTTGCATTTGGCACTGTGTCTTTCCTGTTTAAAATGCTTCACATTATTTACTATAATTTAAAATGTCTTTTATTAAAAATAAAATTTTAAATGAGCAGTTTTTAATGATGTATTGTGGAATCTACCCATAATATATCTAAGAGGAGAAGGGAGCATTCATAACATTTCACAACCTCCAATAAGACATGGTTTTGCTCTGAATCAGTTCTCAAGTATCTGGAATGATAATGACTTGTTTGATTCATACATGGAGAGTTCATTTCGTAACAGATGACGGCATCTTCATTCCAGTTTGTATAGATCTAAGCTAAAGTCGAGGCAAATATGGGTCAGAAGCTGGAATTTGGAACAGCACAGATGACTGTATTGTTTAGCCTCAGATTTACTATGGTTCCAGGAAATAAAGAATTTGTTGCCCTAATTTGAGAAATCAATTAGATCTGGGTCAGCACTAACCATAATAGTTATAATTGAGCTTATCCATCTAGCACCCGCCACAAGAGTAGAAGTTTAACTGCTGAAATGTTAAGCAGCTTTGACAGCCACCCACAGAGGATTAGCTCTTTACTTGATTCAGCAAAGCCAGAAAATCTCATTGCATTCAAAAAGGGCTGGTGAAGCACGAAGGAAGCAAATGTTGCTGATAATTATATTGTGGAACAGAATTATTGCCAATCCGTTCCTGTAAGCAGGAACGAAAAGCGACAATGATCAGCAGATCACAATAAATGTACACCAAACTAGGTTTGTTTATGTTCGCAGGTGTGAAAATACTTGTAATAAAATCACGTGCTCTTCAGAAACTTACAACAATAAATTATATTTGTGTAGTACTGTACTTTTCATGTTCCAATGTGCTGGACAGTCAAAGATTTGCATCCAAGCTGGGGATTGGGATCAAGAATGGTGGAGCGTCACTGACAGTTGTGTTGTACAATTTCATCTCATGATTTTAAATCATATTTAATGTCATGCCGTTCAATCAGTAATTTATCCGTCCTGATTTAGGACCTACTATTCCCATTTGTCACTTGGATAAAAATTCTTTGAAATTGGAATGTCTGTTGGTGACTCTTACTTTTAAACAGTTGGTGCGACTTCATAGAATGTGATATAATCAAGCATCGATGGATGGTTCATTTAACCTCAGGGGGCAGAATGATGCTTAAGCCACTATGTTAAGAAGTCAGGAAGTCTCCTCAAAGCAGCCATTTAAACATTGCTCTGAAACTTAGAAACAAGGAAACCGTGACAGGCGATTTTCAACCCTCAAGCCTGATCTGCCATTTTATAAGATCATGGCTGATCTATACCTCAGATTTGTTTATACCTCAAGTTTAGTTTTCCGCCTTTGAAACCATTAAACATTTGAAAAGTGCCATGGGGATCTTTTTTACCATCCACCTGAAAGTGGATGGTAAATCAGTTCTCAGTTTAACATCTCATTCAAAGGTTCCATCCCTAACTATGCAGCACTTCGCACAATACTTTATTGGAGTGTTATCCTAATCTGCGATCTCAAATGCCAACATGGGGCAGGAATTTACAACCTTTTGATTTGGAGGTGCTGCATTTTGAAGTTGAAGTGTGAGCAAGAGTTTTTTATTACTTGAAGAGACTAAAAATAATTCGTTTTTTCTTGCAGGTGTTCTCTTTGCCTGTGTAGCGTGCCTGGAAAATTTATTTGGGACCCTTTCCTCTACTATTTTCAATAGTGTTTATGCTGCTACGATTGGACATTTTGCAGGGTGTAGCTTTTTGTTATCGGCATGTTTATGCATTATTCCAATATCTGCTTTGTGGTAAGTCCATGTCATTTAATGTTTTGTAATTTGAAATTCTTTGGACTATAGCATTACTTTAATTCATGCATTTATTTTATACATTTTGCATCCTGTTCAGATTTTGATCAGATCCACTCTGTGTACTAGGACCTTCTAAAAAGAGGGCTCCATCCTTAGTCCCCATCTTTTCCATCTTTACACTCTCTTTCTCAGTGATGTCACCTGCAAACATGTGATCATTTTCACATGTACGTAAATGATGCACATATCTGCTTCTCCTCTAGCTGTGACTACAGATCCACCGATGTTCTGTCAGCTTGTTTCTCAGAAATCAAGGCCTGGGTGAACGCAAACTTTCTGCAGTTGAATATTGACAAGACGGAAGCCATACTCCCGGTTTCCCATCAGCGTTTTCTCTCTTGTGGTTCTGACCTCCTCAATCTCCCCAGCATATTCCAAAGATTTATTGAACCTAAGCATCAGTTTCAATCCCCTGTTGTCATTCCTAACTCCTGACCAGGACCACTTTCCTCTACCTTTGCCACATTACTAGCCTCTGACCGAACCTTACCTCAAATGCAGCCAAACTCCTAATACATACTTTTGTCAAGTTCCACCTCAACTATTTCAATGCCGACCTTATTGGTTTCCTTAACTCCACTATCTACAAAATCCAACTAATTTTGATCGCCTGATTCTGGAAAAATCTCAAGACCCTTCTCGTCAACAACACCTTCGGCTACCCTTCTGCCTTCCCTTCCCTCCACCCGTTCGCATCCCAACCCTCTACTCAGGTCCAAATCCCGAGCCTCCAGAGCCTCTCGACTTAAAAAGCACTAAACAAATGTAATTTGTTGTTTGCTTCCTATGTACATGCTCACACTCCATACCCCCACCTCACCAGTTCTAGACAGGTTACATTGGGTCCCCATCACAAAACATTGTCTACAAATCCCTTCATGACTTGGCACCTCCCAACTCTCCTCCTGCTTACTCCCGATTCCACTTGAGGTGGGGGGGAGGGAAATAATGGTTACAATAGTTCCATCGGGATGTTTTCATGAATAAAAATTCTCCCCCAACTAATGCCAATTATAACTCCCCAGCACATTCTGGCTAGGATCTGCTAACCCAGCACAAAGCAGGGAAAGAAACTGGGACATACAAAAATGTATCAGCTATTCACTGACTAACCTTGCTGAATAGGCCATGTTTAAATATTGACAGATTGTATACAATAACAGCAGATAACTAGGGTAAAAGTAGTGGGGAATCTCTTTAGAAAATGTTTTCAGCCTAAGTTTCTTTTTTAAAAAAAAAATCTGATTTTCTCTGAATTAAAAGCATGTCATTAATCCATGCGGTCGAATTGGGCCATTTTTAAAAATGGGATACCTTAATAAAAAGATATTTCCTGTTAGTCCACTGGAATCTCAGAAGTAGATCCATTATATCATCCAATAGGTTGACCTAACATTATCTTCCCATTCCTTTGTATAACTCTGATTTTCTTATTGAGTCCTGTAGCTCAGTGTCTGGAGCACTCGCATTACAAGTAAGAAGTGCTGGGTTTGATTATCAGCCAGGGCAAAATGTTAGGCAAGTTTCCTTACTCACCACCTCTGTTTAAACTACAGCAGCAGGAATTAGAAATCCAGTTGTTAGTCAATTGGCTGATCGCTTTTCTGGGGGTAATAATCCCTTTTTTTAAAAATAGTTATTATTTGGTCATTCAATCTATGACGGTTTGTGGGATTCTGATGTGTGCAATCGGCTGCTGCATATCGCCCACAAAATATATAATCAGTTCACTTTACAGTATATTTTGTGAAGCGCTTTAGGACACCTGAGACCTGAACACTGACGGTTCAGCGCTTTGGGATGTCCTCCTGATGTGAAAGACACTATACAAATGTAATTTTGTTATTGTTTAGAAGATGTGATAAGGCGCCGTATAAAATGCAAGTACTGTATTATTATTTTATTGGAAAGTGTACGGACTGTATTTTGAATGTGAACTATTAAGAGATCCCTATGTCTGATGTTATTTGCTAATCTTTCTCTATATTTTTCTCACTTTGTGTTTTTTCAGCTTCCTGCTGTGCTGGAAACCTGAAGATGAGGATACTATCCATCTGATCAGTGATGAGGTTTGCACGCATATTGCTTTGAACAATATTATCTTGTGAAAATCTGCTAAATTTTGCCAGCTTGCTGTATGTTTTCTTATGTTGTGTGTTCTATCAGCTTCTAGCACCGGAGGATGAAGAGTTTGATGGTGGGCAGCTAATTGATGATGAGGATTATACAATAAACCCTTGATCGAGCTTGCCGTTGCATCCGAAGGAGCTTACCTTGTGATATTTTCCTGCTTCACAATGCTTGTCCTGTCAAATGCAGTAGCTTCTTGTCATAAATAATGTTTACATGTGCAACAAATGTATTTCAATGCGCACTAGAAATAGTAAAATACAGCAAAAACTTTTGAAGCACTAACAGTTAACCCTTTCATACCAGCCCAGTGTACAACACTTTCTATTTTAATATGATTACTTTACACTTAATAATTTGCACTATCAGGTTAATATTCTAATCTAGGCTGTGGCCCTCATTGTAGAGTTGGATGAAAAGAGACAAGAGGTTTGGATGAAAGATTTCCTTTAGCACATTTGATCTCATTCTTCCAGAATATCTAACACATTGTCGTGCTATAGCAGCATCAATCTAATCTTTAAATAAATCCAATGTCGTCTATCTACAGGTAACATTCTGCTTCAACTACCCTTCCTAGTAAGCTGCACCAGTTGTTATTTACCCTCTGTGTAGATAAAACCTTCCTCGTGTGCCCTTAATTAACTGTTTGAAAACCCAACCCTGTATGCTCTTGTTCAGTGTCTCAATGCGTCACGTTCGCAATCCCACTTAAGACGTTTACCAAAGGTCCCCTCTGAGATGTGTCTTTTCAAGACTAAAGAGCTTAGCTGTTTTAATATTTTCTCATAGTTTACCCCTCCTCCTCTCTGGGCCTGGTCTACTTTCTTATGTCATTGACCAAGTTATGTGCCCTTTGATATTCCACAATAACTTACATTTATACAGCAGGGTAGTGTCCCAGAGCGATTATGTACAATGAACACTGCATTTGATTCTCAATCAGATCCATAGGAGTTATGGAGTGCTAGTACCACTAAACATACAGCTTTATTATGTTAAATTACAATTGAAATGGCAGTCCTATTCAGTTGCTCTATTTCCCCCCTCTTTCTGCATCCTTTGTACCCTCTCTTCTCCATTCAGTATTTAAAAATGTTGTCTTATTTCTGGCTCATTTTACTTTTGTTATGGAAACTTTCTTACTCATGTCTAGAGTATATACAGTCAATTCACTTTACAGTATATTCTGTGAAGCACTTTGGGACGTCGATAAGATGTGAAAAGCGCTATATCAAATGCAAGGATTATTATTATTATTATTATATTCTGTGATTGGCTGTAAAATCTGTTTTTTGAACTAATTTGGGGGTCAGTTTAATCCCTCCACTCCACTATATTGGTTTGTGCACTTTGTACTCTGAGTTATAATACAAGTGCATTGTTTGGGATTGTATTACGTTAAATATCATTCCCTACCTTTCCATTGTGTCAAGCTTCTTTGCTTCACATATCTGCTCATATCATCTTGCGTTTTGCCTGTGTCTACTTCTTATACAATGTTGATGTACTAACAAAGAGAGCTTTTATTGTGTATTGTTTTATTGTTGAATTAAAAATGAAATTAATCTTTAATGATGTATAAGCAGAATACGTAGTAAGAAAGTAAGTAAGACTAGCACCTTATGATGAGCTCTTGCAAATCGTCTCACTTTTTGCCTATGTCTGCTTGTTGTGTAAAGCGGATGTATTATCAGAGAGCTTATATTCTTGTGGGAGGAATATCTTTGCACTTTAGCTATGGTAACTTAGTTTAACACAGACTATTTTCAGTTCAAAACGTCTTTTGTACCTCTTTTACATTTCATATTCAGAAACCCGTGGAAAAAAAATACCACAAATTAGGTTCCAATAATTATTAAAAACTGCTATCATTGCAGATAAATGTATAGACATACATTTGAAGTGGAGAAACCTTGTTATGAAGTGAGTACTCAAGAATATGCTCACAGAGTAAATGTCAGTGTCTCCTTATCACAGTTACTGGTTTGGATTGTTAGACTGATTGCCATCTGATTGTCATTCTGATTGCTTTGAAGAATCCATTTCAAGACTGTCTCCTTTTATAATATGATATAATTTCACAGATAATGTAGAACTTACCATGAACACTTGAGCATCTACTGGCACTGCTGTGTGTCAAGTTAGACAATGGTGATAATGCCAACTCTGTTGTAATGTGTAAATTACATTGTGTAAAATTAGTTTGAGATTTTTAAAATTGTATTTCCTATATTGTAGTACTTTATTTTATAGTAGTTACTATATTGTACAGAACTTTACCTTATTCTATTTCTGGTTTGTATTTATTGCCTTTTTATGTTTTATAGAACAGTATAAATATTATAGAATATATAAATCAGGCAACAATATGTAGCTTTTCTAATCATCAAATTGCACTTTCTAACTTTGCAATCTTTGTATTTGATGAAGATATGTCTTTTGTGCACACTTGAAAAATATAATATCTTCAGATTATGTAAATAGTTGTGATTTGGAAGTTAAGTATGAATTAGGGGTGTACCTTACTAATGCATGTCAAGAATTTGTAATAAACATGAAACTCAAAACTAGGGATTAATGAGCATTGACTAATCTAACATTTCTAGATTTCTAACAAACCATCATCGGATGGACAAGTGTATCTTGTTTTGTAGTCTGTTAATTTGTCATTCAGCATCATATGATGGGATCCAAACAAACTTTGATTAAAAAAATCATAAAAGAGGCCCATTTGATCTCATCTTTCCAGAATACTCACCCTCCCTTCACAGTTTCAAGCTGCTGTTTCAATGAGTCCAGCTCCATGACTTAACAACAACAACTTCGATTTGTATAGTGCACTCCACGCCGGGCAGTGTCTCAGAACGCTTCACAATAACGGATCCAGGGCCCAAGCCATGGACAGGGCAGAAAGGTGACCAAAGTCGAAGAGAAAGGTCTTTAGCTGAGACCTGAAACTGGGAAGAGAGAGGGAGAGGCGAAGGGAGTGAGGAAGGGAGTTCCAGAGCCTTGCGGCATAGTAGCAGAAGGCATGGCCGCCCATGGTGGAGTGGAGGATTCGAGGGACAAGAAGGAGGTCAGATCCGGTGGAGCGAAAGTAATGGGTGTTGGTTTGAGGAGAGAGGAGGTCGGAGAGGTAGGGGGGTGCAGAGGAATGGAGGCATTTGAAAACAAGGGTGAGGATTGTGAAAGGAGCCAGTGAAGTCTGGCAAGGACTGGGGTAATGGAGGAGCGAAGTTTGGTGTGGGTGTTAGAGTTGGGAGGATGCATAATCTCTAACATGGGTGAGAATGTGGGCGGCAGAGTTTTGAATGAGTTGGATTTTATGGATTGTGGTGGAGGGGAGACCAGTGAGGTGGGCATTGGAATAGTCCAGCCAAGAGGTGACAAAGGCATGGACCAGGGTTTCAGCGGCTTTTGGGGCAAGAACCACTGTTTAAACCACCCATCCTGGTTACTTTGTTCAAGTTGTTAAATCTACAACAGCAACTTCCAGTTATATAGATAGTGCCCATCATACAGGTAGCATCTTTGCGTGTTTAACAGTGGCGGAGCTTCATGTTGAGTCGGGAATAGAGGGGAGGTGACCGTAGGCACAGTCAAAGATGCGCAAAGAGGGAGCAAGGCAGAGTGATTGACACAGAGTTCCATAATTTCAACAAAAACAACAAAATTACATTTGTAGAGTGTCTTTCACATCGGGAGGACGTCCCAAGGTGCTAAATAGTCAGACCCTGAGCATGGGAGTGGTTGGGGATGGGGGGTGGGGGGAAGGTTGTGGCAGGGTTGGGGTGTGGGAGGGCAGAGAGGTAGGACGGCGACTGAAGGCACGGTCTAAGAGGATAGTTTTGAGGCCGGATTTGAAGGATTCAAGGGAGAGGGATTGTGAGATGGAGCTCCAAAGTATAGGGACAGAGAGGTTGAAAGTCTGGCCGCTGATGGTAGGGCGGGTCAGGCAGGAGACATGTCGCAGGCTGGAGCGGACAGAGTGAGCGGACAGGAGGTCAGAGAGGCAGGAGGGGGCAAGGCCGTGGAGAGCCTTGAAAGTGAGGACAAGAACGTAGTGGCTGAAAACATTCACCAAGAGGGAAATAAATTGTGTCTTGGTGCTTCCAAAAGTAATGTTTTGGGTTTATTTCCTGAATCCCATTTAAAATTAAAAATATCTTAGCTAGGCTGTCTCATAGCGTATGCCTATAAATGTGGACAATCCTGATAATTTTCCTCTTCACTATCCTCTTCACAATAAGGACAATTTTATGTTTATTTGTGACAGGAGGATGCCTCAAAGAAACATAGGGCTTGGACAGCTTCCTTACGCTGTGGTGTTCCAAACTGTGGAGCTCCTGTTGCTCAGTGGTTAGAGCACTCGCCTTACAAACGTGAGACCTGTGTTTGAATCCAGGCAGATCTGGGAGAAACCTTGGGCAAGTTTCCTTACTCCAAATGCCTAATAATAATCCCTCCCCAAAAAAACTGCAATAGTAAAAATTGTTCATTTCAATCCACGACTGTTTGTGGGACACTGCTGTATATTTTGTGAAGCGCTTTGAGATGTCAATAAAATGTGAAAAGCACTATATCAAATATAGGTATTATTATTAGAATTATAACTGTATGCAGTATTCTAGGGGTTACCTGTTCAAAACACTTTGCTGCTTCAGTATGATAACTGGAGCTCTGATTTCAACTATGTTGGCAAAATAGTCCAGCCTCTTATTAGCTTTGTTTTTCACTATCTTGCACTATTTATTGCTATGCCTCAACTATCCTTTTTACCCCACATTCTTGCCATGATACCTGCCCTGCTTTCCCTCACGTTGCCCAGCTCTGCCATTGCCCCATACCACAGGCCACCAAACTCGCATACATGCATTCATCACGTTCGGGTTTGACTACACTAACTCCTTGCTTGTCGGCCTCCCCAACTGGCCAATTCCTCCCTCTACAGATCATCCAGAATTCTGCAACCTATGTCCTCTCATGCACTAGGATCCATGACCATATCATCCCCAACCTTGCCCGACTCCACTGGCTTCCCATCACATAGTGGAGGATACAGTTCAATCTTGGTCAACAATCCCCCAAATAAAATTTGTCACTTGTCCTGGGTGTTTGTGTGCAATTGTGCTGCTGCGCTTCCGTACAAATACAGTTTCCATTTCATAGTAATTCCTGTGATGCACTTTCAGTTGTCCTTCCTTCGAAGCAATAAAGCACTGTACAAAATACAAGGATTATTATTATTTAGTTTTCTTTTGGCAGGACCTGTCTCTTTCTCCAGTGACTTACATTTCTAATAACGATCCATGGTCAACAATGTGCAATCATTTCAAGAAACTAGTTATTGTTTTAGTGTAAGCTGTAACATAATGTGATACTTTACTTACTGCTGTCTCACTGTCTTATCTGTACAGTATCATTTTATACCTTTACCAATATTTCACAGTCTGTAAATGATCCGTTAGTTTACTCTTTGGGAATAAGTTTGTGTATGGTTTTCATTGTTTAACATCTTCCTCGTGTTTTTCCTGGGTTTGGTCCATGTCAGGGTTAGGATCCGACAGACCTCCACTGTTTACTTATAGATCAATGTTAGTGAATGCGTAACATCAATAAGTGGTGATGAAAATGTTGAGATGCTAAAAATAAAGTCTGTCACCTTGAAATCTAACCAAATGCGGGTGTTTGTGGGACACTGCTGTGCGCAATTTGGCTGCCGCGTTTCGCCCACAAATATGCAGTCAATTTTCCTACTCTTCTCCATCCTGCCCCGACCCCTCCCCACCCTTGTCCCTCCTAACTATACAGTGCCTTGGGACGTCCTTTTGACGTGAAAGGCACCATATAAATGTAAGTATTGATTGATTTGATTGATATCATAACTGATAATACCTTTTTGTCTTTGAATCTAAAAATGCACAGAATTATAGAAACTTCTTAAATTCAACAACAATACATTACATTTATATAGTGCCTTTTAGGTTAGGAGGACATCCCAAAGTGCTGGACAGTCAATTTACTCCTAATTTGTAAACTAATTGGATCCAGTTATGAAACAGAATTGGCATAAGAAGCACCTCCAACAATGCAGCATTCCCCCAGCACTGCACTGGTGTGACAGCTTAAAATGTGAAGTATAGATTGAGTAAATAGGAATATTATTACTTCAGATTAAACCAAGTTGAGCAGATCTAGTAAAATGTTTGCACAAAAATCAATGCGCAGACCAGTATGAATGAAGGCACTATACAAGTGTAATTTTGTTGTTGAATTCAATTAGGTTCACAAGAAATTGGGCTTCTTATAAATGGTTTCCCTACTCGAGAACTGTATCCCTGGTGGCCTAGTGAGCATGACTGACAAACTTCAAAGTTTATTCATTTCCAGACCCTTCTGCATCTTTCAACATGAAATATGACGTACAGTATTTATGTGGAGTGGAAAATGTAATAGAAATAAATTCAATAAATTCATTTAGTTTTGTATAATGTATTCTCAGTACAGACACATGATGGCTTTATGTTGCTGGCAGGAAATTAGCCGACTAAGCATCCTGTGACCTAGCATCGAAATACAATTAATAAGCGTTTTTCTTAGTTTAGTTCCCTGGCATTATGGAATGTTGTTTCACAAGTGTCTATTGAAACCGAAACGCAAAATAACAGAAGTGGCTGGGAACACTGAGCAGGTCAGGCAGCATCTATGGAGAAAGGAAAAGTGAATCAACGGTTTGGATCCACGACCCTTCATCAGAACGAAGGGTCTGACAGAGGGTCGTTGATCCGAAACGTTGACCCACTTTCCTTTCTCCATAGATGCTGCCTGACCTGCTCAGTGTTCCCAGCCACTTCTGTCTATTGAAGCAGAGATCATTAGAAAAATAAACATCTTCTTATGGCTATGAGGACCTTTGAATTTTTCGTGTACAGTACTTCAAAATTAATTCCTTTATTTTATTTGGTTTGATTTGTTCTTGTGCTTTTTTACCACCAAAATAAAGCCCTCAATTTTACATGTCTCGTGGAAGAATGTAAAACATATAAAAGTACAGGTGTCAACCACAAGGTGGCGCTGCACAGGGGAGGGCGGTGTGACTACCAACTTCTATTCCTGTATGGCGCCACCTTGTGGCTTCAATTGGATACATTTAGAAAATGACTAAATGTGCCCCCATTTAAAGGATTTTGAAAATGAACTACTGCATATAAGTTCTTAAAAATGAGAGCTAACATTCCACAGTTGAATGTCAACAAGATCGAGGACCCCCTGATTGGCTCACACCAGCATCTTCGCACCTCAGGTACTGGCAGAATCAACCTCCATGGTCGCACACTCAACCTCACCAAGCCAGTCAGGAACCCAACAGTCTTGTTCGATCCTCAACTGTTTTTCCCCCACACATCGATGCCATGACACGCTCTGCCTTTCCTCACCTCCTCAACATTGCCTAGTTCCGCCACTACCTCATATCTCAAGCCGCTGAAACTCTCATTCATGTCTTAATTACCTCCAGGCTCGACTATGCCAATGCCCTGCCTATTGGCCTCCTCAATTCCTGCTTCCATTGGCTGTCAGATCATCCAGAACTCTGGAGCCCGTGTCCTCTCTTGCACCAAGCACCACGATCAAATCACTCTCATTCTCACCCAACTCCTGCCTTCCCATCGCTCAGAGGATTCAATTCAAGGTCCTCGTCTTCACCTTTAAAGCCCTCCATGGCCTTATGACCTCCTAAGCACCTACCTCTGTGACCTCCTAGCCACTTATCAACCTGTCCTCTCCCTTCACTCAGCGGCCTCTGGCCTGCTACATGTCCTCCGAACCACCCGCCCCACCATCGGCAAGCGAGCCTTCGGCCACTCTGCCCCAAGCTTTGGAATTCCATCCCACAATCCCTCCAACTTGCCCCCTCCCTAGTTTCCTTCAAGTACCGCTTGAAGACTGTCCTCTTCGACTTTGCCATCGGTCACACCCCTTCACCCTCACTGATCCTAATCTCAGTTTGGGTCCAAAACACTGACTGTCCAATGGCTTGGGATGTCCCTCTGATGTGAACGGTGCTGTACAAATGTGATTGTTTTTGTGATTATAAAATGTGGATGTTTCAAATAAATCTTTTGAAGACAAGACTACATAGGGTTGACCAGATAAAATAATAATCTCCTACTGCTTGCTGTTATGTATCAACGTATTTAAGAGAAAAGCGCTCTGAGATGCCTTCCGGCGTGAAGGGCACTAAATGAATGGAAGTTGTTGTTGTTGTAGTTGTTGTACTCATGAAGGAGAACAAACAACAACAAACAAAACTTACATTTATATAGCGCCTTTCACGTCGAGAGGACGTCCCAAGGCGCTGTACAGTTAGGTAGGACAAGAGCAGGGTGGGAAGGATCAGGGCAGGATGAAGAATAGTAGGAAAAGTAACTGTGTATTAGTGGGCGAAACGTGGCAGCCAAATTGCGCACAGCAGTGTAAAAGGGAATAGACTGGAGTTTAGGAGGGATGGAGACTTACGTTAAGTATAAATGCTGTCATTGACTAGTTGGGCTCAATGGCCTATTTCCGTGCTGTAACTTTCTATATAATACTATGTAAAACAAAACCTTTTTTTGTAGCTCAAAACATATACTCTGATTTTTGTTTCGCTGATACTTTTAATACAACATCTTATGAAACAATACTCTGATAATCATAGAATCATAGAATCATAGAATTTTACGGCACAAAAGGAGGCCATTCGGCCCATCTAGTCTGTGCCGGCTCTTTGAAAAGAGCGATTCAATCCCATTGCCCTGCCCGCTCCCCATAGCCTAATAGACCCGTTCTTCCTAAATAAAGATCTAATTCCCTTTTAAAAGTTGTTATCGAATCAGCCTCCACCACCTTTTCAGGCAATGCATTCCAGATTCGAACAACTCGCTGAGTGAAAAAATTTCTCCTCAGCTCCCCTCTACTGCGCCTTGAAACTATTTTAAATCTGTGACCACGAGTCACAGATTCACCCACGAGTGGAAATAGTTTTTCTCTATTTGCCCATAATAATCATAATCATTGCTTTTGATACAGTGTATTATCACATCTTCAAGGAACTTTACAGGATACAGTATAAAGTGTAGTGACTATGTTTTTTGTGGGCAAAACGCAGCAGCCAATTACGCATAGCAGTGTCCCTCACAATCATAGATTAACTGACCAATTTATTATTTACTTTTGAAGCGATTATTACTCCTGGAAAGTGCACACACTCACAGATACATACGCAGACACAAACACAGTCACACACACAACAACAAAATTACGTTTGTATAGCGCCTTTCACATCGGGTCGGGAGGATGTCCCAAAGGCATTGGACAGTCAGTGTTTCAGACCCAAGCTGGGGTTGGGATCGGGGAGGGTGGCAGGAAAGGAGGAGATTTGGAGTGACCGATGGGAGCGTCGAAGAGCAGGGTCTTGAGGCAGGACTCGAAGGAGGGGATGAGGCGGAAAAATTGTGAGTTTGGGGTGGGTGGGTCGAGGGACATGGAGCTTGCCGGAGCCCACTGACACATACGCGCATACACAGACACACACACAGCATTAACATTCTCATTGCCTCTCCCCAGCCACACACACACACACACATGCCTTGCTCTGCACCGTCTCTCAAGGACATTTCAGGTTACTGTCTTTTTTTATTGTTATCGTCTTTTGCATTTGTGGGGTCAACTAAACAAGCAATCAATTCAATCTTGAACGCTCACTACTATTCTATTCTATTTCTGGTACCTATTTACATTTATGTGTAACCTTTTACGATTCGCATGAAAACTAGCGCTCCATTCCCATTAGGAAAGACAGGTTTCAAAATGTTTGGGAGATTGATATGAAGATGGTTATCACACGAGAATATACATCACCAGGAATTTATTGCCCTTGTGTAGCATTCTGATGCTTTGTGGAACAAAGTGAGCTGATCCATTCAACTGGAATAACAAACATCTCTCCGTAATGCAGGATACAGGTAACTTGTTTGTAGCCTGACTCACAAAGCCATTTAACTCACGCAGTTCAAGTATGGGAATGTTACTACAGTACAGTATGTGGTACTGTTTCTGCAGGATGTCCACAAGAGGGAGTATGTAGACAGAAAGTGCAAAGGAGAGAATGGAAGATGCATCCCTGAGGAATGCCGCATGTGACTGTATCTGTGCGAGAGCAGGAGAAGCCATTGGACAAATCAATGTGAAGACGCTGAACCAGGTACAACAACCTGCATTTGTACAGGTCTCCTACAGTACAATGCAAAATTATAAAAGCACAGCAACTTTCATGTCGTGAGGATGTCCCAAGGTGCAGCTGGACGGTCAGGAGTAGGAGGATGGCCAAAGGCACATTCGAAGAGGAGGGTCTTGAGACGTGCCTTGAAGGAGGCATTGGAGTGAGGACAAAGGAATGTGGGATGGAGTTCCAAATGATGGGCAGGCATAGAGAGGCTGAAGGCCCAACCCCTGTTGGGGTGGGCCGGGCAGGGGCTGCAGCCTGCTTCGGATAGAGTGGACAGATTGATATGGGGTCAGCAGGTCACAGAGGGGCAAGGCCGTGGAGGGCCTTGAAGGATACTTCAAAGCCCTTCCCGTAAAAGTGCTGTGGCAATAGAGGAAGCAGAGAGCTTGAGGAGAAGGGTTAGAGGGAGTCTTGGTCACAGATGGTGAGAACAGTATTGATAGGAATGAGCTACGAGGATGAGACATGCCATAGCTTGCTTGGAAAGGGGATGTCTCAGAGGAGACTTATACAAGACTTTAAGTGGGATTTAGAAAGTGAGTCCTGAACAATACTTTGAATGCACCAAGACAGCAGAATGAGAGGCTACAGGTTTAGGGTTGTAGGGTGCAATTTCAGGACAGACAACAAGAAATATTTATTTACCCAGAGGACCATTAATGACAGGAACAGATTACCAAGAGTGGTGCTTGAGGCCAGAACCCTGGACTCATTTAAAAATAGCTCGATATTTCCAAAGGAATTGATCTCATATGATCTTGTAACTTTGACCATAGCAATGTTGGTGCTGTAGGCAGGGCAGATTGGAGGAATTCATAGAGGCTGTTGAGGTTCGCTCTTTCCTCTCATCCCACTCCCTCCACAAGCCCACAGCACGGAAACTGCTCTGGTCAAGGTCACAAATGTTATCCTGACCATTTGTGACCGGGGTTCCCTCTGTCCCCTCGTCCTCCTCGACCTATCCGCCACCATTGACACAGTGGACCATTCAATCCTCCTCCACTGCCTCTCCTCCCACCTCAACCTTCAAGGTTCTGTCCTTAACTGGTCCAGGTACTATCTTTCACACTGTCTCCACTTTGTGTCCGCCAACGCCTTTTCTTGCAGCCCCTGCACTGTCTGTGGTGGTGTTCCTCAGGGCTCTGTCCTCGGTCCCCTCCTCTTCATCCTCTACATGCTCCCCCTTGGTGACATCATCCACAGACATGGGGTAAATTTCCACATATACATGGATGACATCCAACTCCATCTCTCCGCTTCCACCTTCAACTCCAGGACTACTGGTGTCTTGACTGCCTGCCTGTCTGACATTGAATTCTGAACAAGGGACAACTTTTATCAGCTGAACGTCAGCAAAACTGATTGGCTCGTTTCAGCACCTCTGCACCTTGGGCGCTGGCAGCATCAGGATCCACGGCTGCACACTCCATCTCATGAAGCCAATCAGGAACCTGGGTGTCTTGATGGACCTGAACTGTCCTTTATCCCCCACATCCGGGCCATGACCAGTACTGCCTACCACAACCTCGGTAACATTGCTAGACTCCGAAACTGCCTCACCCCTCCGGCTGCCCAAAACCTCACCCATGCATCCATCACATCTAGGCTTGATGATGGAAATTCTCTCGTCGGCCTTCCCAGCTCTTCCTTTTACAAGCTGCAGATCATCCAAAACTCTGCAGCTCATATCTTCTCCCGCACCAGGCTCCACAACCCTATCACTCCCACCCTCGCCCGGCTCCATTAGTTCCTCATCCCCCAGAGGATTGAATTCAAGATCCTTGTCCTCACTTTCAAGGCCATCCATGGCCTTGCCACCTGTTATCTCTCCGACCTGCTGACTCCCTACCAACCTGACTACCCCTTCCATTCAGCTGGCTCTGGTCTGCTCTATGTCTCCTGCCCTACCATCGGTGGCCGGGCTTTCAGCCTCTCTGCCTCCACATTCTGGAACTCCGTCCCGCAGTCCCTTCACTTCACTTCCTCCGTTGCCTCCTTGAAGGCCTGTCACAAAAACCCCTTTTCGACTGTGCCTTCAGCTGCCCTTCCAACTCTCTCCCTCCCCCTCCACCATGCTCGAGTCCTGACCCCTGACTGTTCAGCACCTTGGATGTGAAAGGCGCTCTATAAATATAATTTTGTTATTTGGTGTTGTAGTGTTTCATCTGCGACACAGAGGGCAGAAATTCTTCCCACTCATCTCCCGTTACGCCTGCAAGCCAAAACCCTATCTGGTAGGATTAACAGGAGTTGGACAAACAGCAGGAAGCTTACCAGACCGTAGCTCACAATAGCAGGCTTTGCGGTGTGCTCTTGCCAAACTGTACTAATACTT
This sequence comes from Hydrolagus colliei, assembly GCA_035084275.1. NCBI lineage: Eukaryota > Metazoa > Chordata > Chondrichthyes > Chimaeriformes > Chimaeridae > Hydrolagus > Hydrolagus colliei. Next base: position 18,753,652 of record CM068745.1, on the reverse strand, counting down.
CTTGGAATTTGGTAAACAGGGCCTCCCCTCCAGGGTGAGGGTTCACATTCCATTCCAGGAACAGGGGCTTTCCATGTGTAGGTGGCAAACATATGTGGAACTCTACCTTGTTTGGATGTTCTTAAGCACAGTGAAACATGATGAAGGCGACCAAACAAAATTAAGTACGCTGTTATAATGGCTGCTGCGTTTCACCCACAAATATACAGTCAATTCACTTTACAGTATTATCTGTGAAGCGCTTTGAAACGTCTAGAAGATGTGAATAGCGCTATATCGAATGCAAGGATTATTATTATTATTACTTAACATTCTCATAAAACATGTTCACAAGGACTCAGAAAAGTGAAGGTAAACAAACAGATCAGCCACCCACACAAAGATGGTGATTTTATGCAATGGACTGCCCTTCTGAGTATTGTTCATAATACCTGTACTTTTATTTCCTGGAAAAATATACACACTGAAAAAAAGGCAATGATTCCACTTTGTGGTCGTACCACATACAGCAGTTTCAATCAGTCAAGTGATACTTTGTATTGACAATGCATATTACGAAATACATAAAACATGGCCAAGTTTGCCATTTTCTATTATTAGCTGTTAATTATTGAAGTGATATTTGCTTATAGCAACCGCAACACTGAATGCTAAGCTACAGTTGTTTTTTGAGCAATGTACCAAACTCAAAGATAAAAGTTGAAAAGTCATAAAGTGCTCAGGGGATGTCAAGTTAGTTTTAAAAGCCTGTTTTAAGAGATTGTGGGGGGTAACCGTAAATATGCCACTGAAAGTCAACAGTACACAAAAAAATGTTTGAATTGCAGTGAAACAAGATACAAAGCCAAGGGTTGTGGGCAGGATTTCACAACCTGCGTATGTGCTTCACAAGCCATTGTTTCTCTCCAATTGAGGGATCATATGTGAACACGGGGAAAAGGTAAAATTGCAGAAAGTAAACTAGGGGAAAGATGCCCCATCTTGGGAATGGGATGGAAGGAGGAATCTGTTCTCATCACAACAGGCTGGCTTGAAATTGAGATGAACATCCAATTCATCCATTTTATACAAACATTCATTGCTCAAAGTGGTTTCCATTCCAGATACAATTCAATAGCGATCGCTTAACCTGGAAGATTAAATACTGGATTTTGGCAGGTTTGCATGTTAGCCCTGCAGTAACAAGGTGGGTAATAGCAACCGCAACACTGAGTGATAAACTATAAAATTGTTTTTTGACCAAAGTAGCAAACTCAAAGATTAAAGTTAAAAAGTCATAAAGTGCTCAGAGGACGCCAAGTCAGTTTTAAAAGCCTGTAAAACGTAGGAGACTGAGTGGGAACCAGAGATAATAATAATAAAAATGAATGTGCAAGTACTCAGTCTGACACTCATGGCCTTAGGCTCCCTCATACTTATCTGAAGTAATCATGCGTTTGTATCATCAGAGGAGAAAACCTGTAGTGAGTGGGAAAGAATTCAGGCAGCGATTATTCACTGAGTTTGCTGAACTCTGCTGTTAGAAAAAATATGCTGATTAACAAAAATAAATGGGCTTGCACATCCAGCTGTGTGGCTGTCTACATTTGTGACTCCTGTGTTTCTTCTTCAGATAAGAACACTGTCAGGTTGAATGCCATATATATATTGATGAGGCTCCATCAATGATCGATCTTCTCATCATTTGCAAAGAGCATGTCTTGAACCAATGGATATCACTATTAAAAACTTGCTCCAACTTCCCAAAATACAGTAGGATTTGACGTACTATAATTCACAAAATAGCTTGTTGTGCAAATTAAAATAATTTCAAATGCATATTGTGCCACTTTATTGTTCATTTTTAAAAAGTACATTGTTGTTTAAATACCCAGAGATTGGAAAACAGAAAACAAACCCAAATCAGCAATGAAATTGTTAAATAGCAACTTAATTTAGACTTCTAGAATATAGAAAATTTGGGTATTTAAGAAATAGATCAAAACTACATGGAATTTACTGACCACTTAGAATTTCTGATAGAATCCTGAATTTTAATCCAATAGAAGTGTCAAATGCTTTCATTCACATAAATTAAGCAAACTACACTTAAAATTAAATTTTTCAAAGTCTCTGCCTTTGTTATACCACATCTTGACAAAAGTCATCCAATCCTGACCAATGACTTATTTTAATAGATACAAATGAATGAGATAATATTCCTTCAAAAGAACTTGAACAGTACAAGTCTGTAACTCGTTTATGCAGTAACAGTATTCAAATGTTCAAACTACTGAGATTCATGAAATAGGTGAACTTTACAATTCTGATTTAATATACTCAGCAAAAGGCAGTAATGCTAATATTTCAGTAGGTATTTCATGCTTAAACTGCAGCATTCTTCTTGAACTAGATGAAATTGTTTTAGTCTGTACAAAATAATATCCCTGAAAGTCTTAACTCTTTAGACTGTTTCCATTCAGCATTAAATTTGGTTTGTCTTTTTAAAAATCTGATTTACACTAATTCATTTCATCTTAAATCAAATTTTTATCAACAACATTTTGCAAGTCTTTGTTTTGGATGTTCCAGAAATATTCAGCACACCCTCTGTACAGCAGAAGAAAGGGATACCAGTCACTTTAAGACACACTTAGGAATTTTATTTTTAAGATTACAATAAACCAAGTTTGTATTCCATCATAAGGTGAGGTTCTCCCATCTGTTCACTTTGGGATGGATCTGAAAGGAAGAGGAAAAGATTTTAATGGCACTGTAATATCCAGATCTTCATTAACTATTCTATAATTAATTCTATAATGATGCTTGAAATTGAGATTAACACCAAATTCATCCTTTTAATACAAATATTCATCGTTCAATTGGCATCACAATTCAATAGTGATCGCTTAACCTGCAAGATTACATACTGGATCTTGGGAGGGGTGGATGTTGGCCCTGCAGAAATAAGGTGGGTGAGAGATGGTAATATAGTGTGTGCAAGTACTCAATCTGACACTCAAGGTCTGAGGCTTCATCGCAGAGGGCTCTGTCTGAAGTAATCATGAATCTGTACCATCGGAAAACTTGAAGAAGCTTTTCATTAAGATTCCATGACTCTAGCCTCTCCCAGTGTCCTGGCCAACAATGCCCCAAATGATGCAAACATTGGTAATTTACTTCATGGCTGTTTGTGGATCATTGTTGTGCACAAATTGGCTGCGTGTTTGCCCACAATTCACTGTAGTTTATAACATATCTTGGGATGTCCTCCTGACATGCAAGGGACTATATGAAATATAAAGATTATTATTATTATTTAATTAGAATAATGATATTACTGCCTGATGTTGCTGTGGTTGACAAATAGGCAAATAACATTCACAAGGTTTGAGGTTGAGTGTAAATGTTTTTAGACATCAAGCTCCCAATTTAAAAAGAATTACCATTCAATACATCTTCAAAGCCGATGCACTCATCATTTCCTCGCAGAGTTTCCAGGGCAATATTTGAGCTCATCAGGAAAGGCAAGCGTTGGACCTGTTTTGAAACATTATCAAGAGTTATTTTTTTTATAAGCAGTACGTTACCAGTCAGTCTGGATTTAAAGATTGTATGGTTGGTCATTTACACATGAGCAAAATATAAATGATGGAAATTGGCTAAATTCAAAAGGTTTGGTCTTCCAATCCCAATGTAACTTACAGTAAAATTGCAATTGAGAATGGGACAGGGCCAGAAACAATTCCTTTAATTAATAACTGCATCCCACAGCACCCCCACCCACGATTCCTTCAAGATGATTCTTTTTGACTGTGCCTTCGATCACTCTTCTACCCCTACCCTTCCCATCCACCACCCCTCCTGATCCCAACTACTGGATCCCTGACTGTCCAGCTCGTTGGGACTGACGTGAAAGACACCATACAAATGTAATTTGTTGTTAGGAACATAGGGTATTAGGAACAGGAGTAGGCCTGGTTCTAATTTTAAGACGTTGCCCCTTGTTTTGGATTTCCCCACCAGAGGAAAACTCTGTATGTACCCTATCAAATTCCTTTATCATCTTATATATCTCAATCAAATCACCCCTCAACCGTCTAAACTCAAGGGACCATGTTGATGCAGCCCTTCCTCACAACATAACTTTTTAAGGTCTGGTAACATTCTGCTGAACCTATGCTGCACCTCCTCCAGGACCAATATATCTTTGCTGAGATATTGTGCCCAAAACTGAACACAGAACTCCAGGTGGGGTCTGCCTACAACAACAACAACTTCGATTTATATAGCTGCTCTAGCTGAAGCATCATTTCATACCCTTTGTATTCCAGGCCTCTTGAAATAAAGGACAACATTCTATTCGCCTTTTTGATTACTTTTTGCACCTGGGAACTAGATTTTAGTGATTTGTGAATACGGACACCCAAGTCCCATTGCTCCTCTACAGTTCTTAAGAAGGGTTGTGGAACCAAAACGTTGACTCACTTTCCTTTCTCCATAGATGCTGTCTGACCTGCTGAGTGTTCCCAGAGATTTCTGTTTGTGCTCCTTTACAGTTGCTAGTTTTTCCTCATTAACAAAATATTCTGCTTAATGTTTTTTCGACCTTGCACTAAATCCCTTTGTAACTTCCTACTTGCACCTACACATTTAACTGAGCCTCCTAGCTTAGTGTCACCTGCAAACTTGGATATAAAACGTTCTACTGCTTCATCCAAGTCATTTATATACATGACAAATAGCTGAGGTCGCAGTACCATGGGTCACGTTGAGCCAATCAGTGAATGTTCCTTTTACCTCTACTCTGTTTCATACTCCCTAACCAATTACCAAACCACATCACTAAATGCAAGGATTATTATTTTTATTATCATAAGGTTACCTCTGACTCCATGAGCTTCCATTTATGCTAATAATCTTTTGTGTGGAACCTTATCAAATGCCTTCTGAAAATCCATATAAACAACATTCAGATACTTTATCTACCATTTTAGTGAACTCAAAAATTTCAACCAGATTAGTCAGATATGACCTACCTTCACAACCCATGCTGACTCTCCTTGCCTAGCTCACACCTGTCTAAATGGTCAGTCACTTTGTCCCTGATGATGGATTCCAGTATTTTCCCTACAACTGATGTTAAGATGATAGTTCTGTGTTTTCCTGGTTTCTCTCTCAATTCTTAAATAATGGGATGATAGTCCCAATTTTCCAATCTAAGGGTACAATTGCCAAATTTGGTAAACTTTGGAAAATTATGACAAATGCACCTGTAACTTCCTCTCTTATTTCCCTTAGTACCCTGGGGTGGAAACTATAACTTCAGCACCCAGCACCCTGGGGAGATCCTGGAGATTTATCTATCTTGAATCTCATTATTTTCACCATTACCATTTTTTAATTTATGTTAATTTTATTAAGCATTTCACTTTGACTTATTCTTAGGTTTCCCTGTACGGCTAGTATTTTGTCCTCATTCTCTACTCTTGCCCAGCTCATAACCAGGTCTCTGTAATAGCTATTACATCATACTCATTTAGCTTATTTTCTTTCTTATTCTACATGTATTTGTGTGCAACTCTTGTTTGGGTGCGGTCCCCAACATGCCTATTTATCCTGACGATGTCCTCCTCACACTTTTTGACTTGTTACACCTTTTGTGATAACTCCTATTACCCTTTCTCTTCCCATAGTATTTATGTTATCTTTATTACTATTTGTATTCTGACCGTTGCTCTCATCCTCTTTGCCTTATATTTTGGTTAGTGTTTCCACCGAATCCCATTTTCCTTACAGATCTCCACAGCCTCCCCCCACCCTACTCAGCGACCTCCTAATCCTCTACCAACCTGCTTGTCCCTTCCGATCAGCAAGTTTAGGCCATCTCTACGTCCCCCGACCCACCCGCTCCACCATTGGCAGGCGAGCCTTTAGCCACTCTGCTCCTAACCTATGGAACTCCATCCCGCAGTCTCTCCACCTCGCCCCCTCCCTGGCCTCCTCCAAGTCCTGTCTCAAGACCTCCCTCTTCAAGGGTCCCATCGGCCACCCCAAATCACCCCCTTTCCCTCCACCCACCCCATCCCGGACCTCAACTCGGGTCTGAAACAATGCCTGCCCAGCGACTTGGGACGTCCTCCTGGTGTGAAAGGCACTATACAAGTGTGATTTTGTTATTTAAAGCTTTATCTACAGATCTATTCATCCTTTCTGCTAGAACCTTGGTCCCAGCCCTGTTCAGATAAGCCCACCTCAACATAGCAGTTTATTCCTGTCCCAGTAATAGAAATATCCCATTATAACCACATTGCCAGTGTCCCATGAAATGGAACCTCTGTTTCTCATGTCACATTTTCTGCCACACATTAATTTCCCTGATGTTTATCCCTACGCAAATTTGCATGCACCTTGAGTAGTAATCCGAAGATTACCACCTTGGAGGTTTTTTAAAACTTTTTTTTAGCCCCTAGCTCTTGATACTCCCTTATTAGCAGGACCTCCTTCTTGCTCTTTCATGTGTCATTGGTTCCCACATGGATAGCGACAACGGTTCTTTTCCCTCCCCTTCCAAGTTCCTTTCAGCTGCTTTGAAATATCCCTTACCCTAGCACCGGAAAGGCAACATACCCTCCTGGAAATTTGATCTTGCCTGCAGAGGATGCCCTTGATCCCCTTAATTAATTTTTACATACCCTAAAACTACAACATTTCTCCTCCACCCTATAACCTCCATACCTCAGATGCTAACAGTATCACCATCCATGGATGCACACTCCATCTCACTAAGCATGTCCGGAACCTTGGTGTCTTGTTCAACCCTCAACTATCCTTTCTACTTGTGCCATGACCTGCTCTGCTTTCTCTCACCTATGCAACATTACCCGACTCACCACTTTCTCACAGCGCAGGCCTCCAAAGCTCTCATACATGCGTTCATAACATCCAGGTTCGAATATGCAACTGCTTGTTTGTCGGCCTCCCCAACTCCTCCACAGGCTGTAGATCATCCAGAACTCTGCAGTGGGTGTTCCCCCCCGCACTAGGCTCTGTGACCATATCACCCCCACCCAATTCCACTGGCTTCCCATCACACAGATAATGCAGTTCAAAATCCTGGTCCTTAACTTCAAAGCCCTCCATAGCCTCACTCCCTGCCAACTCTACAACCTCCTAACCCCCTACCAACCTGTCCACTCCTCTGCTCAGTGGACTCCGGCCTGCTTCACATTCCCCGCCTCACCATTTGCAAACGGGCCTTCAGTTACTCTGCCCCTATCCTCTGGAACTCTATCCCTCAGGCCCTCTGCCTTGCCCCTCCCCTACCTCCTTCAAGACAACAACAACAAAATTACATGTGTAGAGCACCTTTCACGTCGGGAGGCAACCCAAGGCACTGAAGACCACCCCAAGGCCCTCCTTTTTGCTTTGATCAACCCGTCCTACCCCTCCTTCAACGGTCCCAACCCTCAGCTCAGGTCTGAAGTACTGTGTGTCTATTCTGCTCCTCCTCCACTTGGATTCCCCTCTGCTCTATGATACTTTGGCGTGCATTCAGACATCCTTCCCCACAGACGTCTCCCTCATCCAAAGTATGAAGTACAGTAAAAGCCAGTTTATATGGCACCCGCGAGACCTGGCCATTGCCGGTTAAAGAGCCTGCTGGATATTCGGACAGCCTGCAGCCGAAAACCCACCACACAAAAAATTATAGTTCTTTTAACACACACCATACACACCAGACTAAATAATAACAGAATATTGTATTGGTACTTACTGTTAAAACTACTCTCTTGCACTTCTCACCTTTACTGGTTGAGGTTTATAGTCCAGCGATTTAAAAAAAAATGGTGGATGCCATGCAGGTGAAAAAAACAGCAGCGCAACTTTAAAGCTTTACTAGCGGCAAGCCGATAACCCTAGACTCTATTAGCGGCAAACCGAAATACTGCACCTACGCGACAATGTGGATTATCGGCTAGGGTTATCGGCTTGTTGCTAGTAAGGCTTTAAAGTCATGCTTCGTATTTTTCACCCGCTTGGCGTGCTCCATTTTAAAAAGAATCGCTGGACTATAAAACTCAACCGCAGCATCATGGCTTCAAGCACAGCATCTATCAGTAAAGGTCAGAAGCGCAAGAGAGTAGTTTTAACAATAAGTACCAATACAATATTCTGTTATTATCTGTTATTATTTATGCATTTACAAATGCTTCACCGCTATTGTTCCGGATACGTTCCGGTTTATCGAATGGGGACATTTTTTTGGTGGCCGGTTATAAGGAAGTGCCGGTTCATCGAGTCACGGATAAATGGGTTTCTACTGTACATTGTACATGTTGGACAGGACCAGTTCTTCCTTCTCCGCCTCTTCTAAATTACTGCTATCCTGCTAACCTGATCAGTCTCACGCTCCTCTTCCTGTACCTCTCTAAGTGCCGTGGTTATGCTCTGAAGTAAACTATCCAAATACCCACTCTCTTCCGTGTCAGGGGTGTCTCTTAAAACACACTCATGTCCAAAACACTTGAGCCGAGGTGACTCAAGACACTTGCGTTTCTCAGATGTGACCATCAAGAAGTCTTACTGTCCACAAATTCCCACTTAGTGCAACCTAGACACACTACCCATGTTGCCATTATCCCTTTCAAGATTCAACTACACTTAATGTTTAGGTTTGTTTATATATACACATATACATATGTACTATATATTATATATGAATATTATATACACACACATATATATATTTGTAAAATTATGAGGTTTTATCCTTCGCCTTTCATTTGTGTGTAGTTTATTTTTCCCTTAATCTTGTTGACCATTAACAAATTCTGGGTAAATAGATAAACAAGTAATTTAGCACATTTTGTTTCTTGCTCACAAATGCACCCGTGTCTTGACCAAACCCAAACTCCTGTCATCTTATCAAAAAGGCTCCCGTACTGAGTTATATACAGTAAAAGCTTTGTTATCCAGCACCCTCAGGCCCTGACCGATGCAGGTTAATCAAATATGCCGGATTTTTGAGTGGCAAGTTGCCAAAAATCTTACACAAAAAGTTTATTTATTTTAAAACATACCATATTAATAATAGACTAAATAATAACAGAATATTGTATGGATACTTACCAATAAAGCATTCCAGCACACTCAGTAAAATTGTGTTCGGTAAGTTTAATAAGTGTGCATGCCTGGTGGTTCTTAAAAGATCCCATGGCACTATTCGAAAAGAGAATGAAGTTTCTCCCAGTGTCTTGGCCAATAATCCCAGGAAATAATTTTTTTAAATTCACTTCATGGATGTTTGCAGATTGTTGCCGTGCGCAAATTTGGCTGGCACGTTCACTGATAAATACAATCTGCATCACAGTAATTTCCTATGAAGTAATTTGTGACATCATTAAAAAAAGACTTACCTGTTTTACTGCTTTGTATTCCATTTGCAATTTTAGTGGCGCATGCAGGCCTTGAATATTTCTCAGGGTTGTAAAATTCATTTTATCTTGAGTAAGCTGAAACTGATAATGGGACAAGGTATTATATTCTTAGTCTCTATAAGAGATATGTATTGGATCTACAGTATCCAATTCGTTAGAAATCAAAGCTATTTTAGTTTGATTCACACAGCGTTTATCAAGTGTTTTTCTTTGCACCAGTTGGTTTTACTTTCTCCAAACACAGATTTTGTACCTATAAAGTCTTTTAAAGCTTATGTACATGCATAAACATACAGCCTGGGGACTTCGCTACTTATAAAATTCAGATATATAATAATAATCTTTGTTTCATATAGCGCTTTTCACGTCTTCTGGACATCTCAAAGCATTTCACAGAATATAAGAACATAAGAATTAGGAGCAGGAATAGGCCATTCGGCCCCTCGAGCCTGCTCCGCCATTCAATAAGATCATGGCTGATCTTCTCACCTAACTCTGATTACCTGCACTCCCATATCCCCTAATCCCTCTATTTTTCAAAAATCTATCAGTCTCAGCCTTGAAAATGTTCAAGGACCGAGCAACTACAGCCTTCTGGGATAGTGAATTCTATAAATTCACTACCCTCTGAGTGAAGAAATGTTTCCTCAACTCTGTTCTAAAAGGCTGATCCTTAATTTTAAGATTGTGACCCCTGGTTATAGATTCTCCTACCAGGGGAAACAGTCCCTCAGTGTCTACTTTATCTAGCCTTTTAAGAATCTTATATGTTTCAATAAGATCCCCCCTAATTCTTCTGTACTCTAGAGAATACAGCCCTAGTTTATTCAGCCTATCCTCATAGGTCAGTCCTCTCATCCCAGGAACTAACCTAGTGAATCTACGCTGCACCCCCTCTAAGGCAAGTATGTCCTTTTTTAAATAAGGAGACCAAAACTGCACACAATACTCTAGGTGCGGTCTCACCAAAGCCCTATACAGTTGCAGCAAGACTTCCTTACTCTTGTACTCTAAAACTTTTGAAATGAATGCTAGCATGCCATTCGCCTTCTTAGTTGCTTGCTGCACCTGCAAACTAACTTTTTGGGACTGGTGTACAAGGCCACCCAAATCCCTTTGAACAGTAACACTATCTAACTTCTCACCCTCTAGAAAATAATCTATTCTTTTATTCTTGCTACTACCTAGGTGAATAATTTCACACTTGCTAACATTGAATTCCATCTGCCACCTACTTGCCCACTCCCCCAGACTATCTATATCTTGTTGCAATCTTTTTTGCATCATCCTCAGAGCTCACTCTGCTACCTAGTTTAGTGTCATCCGCGAATTTCGACACATTACATTCAATGTCCTCGTCCAGATCATTGATGTAAATAGTAAATAGCTGAGGCCCAAGCACTGATCCTTGTGGCACTCCACTAGTTACATCCTGCCAATTTGAGAATGATCCGTTTATCGCTACTCTCTCTCTTTCTACCCGATAGCCACTCTTCTATCCATGTTAATATTTTCCCATTAATCCCGTGAGCCTTAATCTTGAGTAACAGCCTTTTGTGTGGCACCTTGTCAAATGCCTTCCTAAAATCCAAATATACCACATCTACTGGTTCCCCTTTATCCAACCTGCTGGATACATCCTCAAAAAATTCTAAAAGATTAGTCAAGCATGACTTCCCTTTTGTAAACCATATATATTGCAAAGTGAATCGACTAGTTGTGAGAGAAATGCGGCAGCCAACTGTGCACAGCAGTGTCACACAAATAGTCATGGATTGAAGTGACCAATTTATTATTGTTTTTTTCTTGAAAGATTATTGTCACATGTACAAAGGAAACTTACACAAGGTTTTGCACTGCCAGGAATCGAACCCAGTTTTCTCATTTGCGAGGCGAGTGCTCTAATCACTGAGTTACACGACTCCACACATATATATATATATATATATACACATAAAAAATAGAAGGTAAGGTCAAAATCAATTGTACACTTTCTTTACTTTAAATGGTGGGTTATAATGTCATGAACATTTCATCAACAATATTTTGTCAAAAGCTAAATAGTAAGTTCATTTTGAAAGATGAATTTCTTACCATTGCATTTTATACCAATTACATGAAATTGCTCATTTTAAAACGTTTCTTTGGAAAGACCTTGCTAATATCTACATTTATAATATTATGATTTTAACAGGTGCAGGATGATCTGGTTATAAGAGTCACATGTGTCCTATAGATTCCCAGTTCCCAAAAGTACAGGACCTTCAGCTCAAATTAGCTGGCTTTGTGCATAGTAGAGCATTTATAATCCTTGCATCTGATACAGCACTTTCACATCACCTAGACGTGTTGGCTAGTTGACCAGTTGGCTTCTTGCACATTGATTGCATGCACAGGAAGCTGATCAGCCAAAAAACACAATGTCAGTATGACCTGATGAACCAGAGCTGGCGACCATTGTATTCCAGACGCATTATATCACTAATTTCATGCATGCAAAACCTTTGAGCTATAACTTCTCTGTAATCTTGAATTACCTTTTAAATATACTTTGTCAAAATATAGTCTTATATTGCCTCATTCAAAACATTTTATACGTGAGATAATTGACTTACATTTCATTTTACTACTGATCTTTACTGGTTTGAACAATTAAAACCTGTCAGAATATTTCAATATTTAAGGAGTGTTGTTCTTCAAATCAAGAGTTTTGATGCTAAAAATACACTGTGTATATGCTGTTTATTACTTATATTTACATTGTGTACTGTAGGTTTAAATTCATATTTTTAATACTTACATTTTTTTCTGAAATCTCCAGGGGATGACTTGGCAAAAGTTCTGACTTGACAGTTGTGAAACTAAGAGCAAGAAACGTGGAACTTATTAGACACTTGGTTTCAACCGAAAGCAAGTCACATATCACTTAACTGTACCTCGATGAATTACAACTCGAATGTATATAGAGCCCTTCATGCACTGTAGTGCATCAAAGTGCTGGAGTGGAGGTGCTTTCTACCTAATAATGTTACTCCTGCCACCCAAGTGAACACTGTGAGACAGGACAATTGCTGAATACAGTAAAAGCCCGTTTATATGGCACCCGCGGGACCTGGCCAATGCCGGTTAAAGCGCCTGCCGCAGATTCGGGGCCGAAAACCCACCACAAAAAATTGAGGTTCTTTTAACACACACCAGTCTAAATAATAACAGATAATAACAGAATATTGTATTGATACTTATTGTTAAAACTACTCTCGTGCACTTCTCACTTTTACTGGTTAAGGTTTATAGTCAAGCGATTATTTTTAAAATGGAGGATGCCAAGCGGGTGAAAAAAACGGCAGCGTGTTTAAAGCTTTACTAGTGGCAAGCCAATAACCCTAGACTCTACTAGCGGCAAACCGAAATACTGCACCTGCTTGACAATGTGGGTTATCGGCTAGCATTATTGGCTTGCCGCTAGTAAGGCTTTAAAGTCGCGCTCCGTTTTTTTCACCCACTTGCCGTGCTCCATTTAAAAAAGAATCGCTAGACTATAAACCTCAACTGCAGCATCATGGCTTCAAGTGCAGCATCTCACAGTAAAGGTGAGAAGCGCAAGAGAGTAGTTTTAATAATAAGTACCAATACAATATTCTGTTATTATCTGTTATTATTTATGCATTTACAAATGCTCCACTGCTATTGTTCCGGATAAGTTCTGGTTTATTGAATGGGGACTTTTTTTTTGGCGGCCGGTTATACAGAAGTGCCGGTTCATCGAGTCATGGATAAACGTGCTTCTACTGTATAAAGATTAATCTCTTAAACTAGAAATCAAGTACGAAATTAGGCAGAAAATAAAATGGCATGAAGATAGGGGAAAGCTCATTTCCCTGAGCTCCCTTTTACTTCAAATCTATTAAAATCTGTGTGTCTGGGTCCCCCACACATATACAATGTACATTCTAGGACTGTGCTTTCTGTTTATGAATTCTACAATAGATGTAATTTTTGCAATACTTTATGAAATAACTAATCATAGATTATATACCTGAAGAGGTGGCTATAACTGTAGGAACAACATTTACAACATTCAAGACTGAAATTGACAGATTTCTTATGGATAAAGGGATTAAAGGATATGGGGATAAGGCGGACAGGTGGAGTTAGATTAGAACATCAGCCATGATCTTATTGAATGGCAGGGCAGGCACAACGGGCCGAATGGCCTACTCCTGCTCCTTATTCTTATGTTCTTATTCTGAAACACAAACTTCCCAATAAATCTCATCTTGTGGAGTCCTGTAGCTCTGCAATTGGTTGCTGCCTTTTGCCCACAAATATACAGTCAATTCACTTTACAGTAATATTCTGTGAAGTGCTTTGGGACGTCTTGAAGACGTGAACAGCCCTATATCAAATGCAAGGATTATTACAACATCAAAATTACACTTGTGTAGCCCTTTCACATCAGGAGGATTGTTATTATTATTATCTGCATACATTTAATAAACTTTACACAGAATTAACTAGCTGTGAACCACCAATTGGCAGTTGACTAGTAAAAAGAACCCTAAATTGAAGGCACTGTCCACATCTATTTATTTTCTCTAGTGCATAAAAAGTTTCTTTTTCACTGAAGCTCTAAATATAATTCTCCAAGTACTGTAGTGCTAGATATTTCCAAAAACCTGATCGCTACAAATCCATTGTAACGTTTAGATCATATATAAGGTATCCCTAGCATTTAAGACATTGTTCTAGTGATCAGTTTACATGGACTTTCAAAGGGCATTTGACAAAGTCCCGCATGAGAGGCTTATTAGGAAAGTAGAGGCCCACGGCGATAAAGGGACAGTGGCAGCTTGGATCCACTGTCCTAGCAGGGACAGTGGCAGCTGCAAGATAGAAAGCACAGAGTTGTGGTGAGCGGCTGTTTTTCAGACTGGAGGGAAATGTGCAGTGGCATCCCCCAAGGATCGGTATTGGGACCACTGCTCTTTTTAATATATATTAACGATCCGGACTTGGGTGTAGGGAGCAGTTTCCAAGTTTGCAGATAGATACTAAGTTAGGGAGAATAGTAAATAGTGAGGAAGATAATAACCATCTGCAAGAAGATATAGATAAAATGGTAAAGTGGGCAGACACATGGCAGATGAAGTTTAATGCAGAGAAGTGTGAGGTGATACATTTTGGGAGACAAAATGAGGGGAGGCAATATAGGCTAAGATAGTACAATTTTAAGGGGTGTGGGGAACAGAGAGACCTGGGGATTTGTGTTAGCGACTCTATGAAGGTGGCAGGACAGGTAGACAAAGCCGTTAAGAAGGCATATGGGATACTAGGCTTTATAAATAGGGGTATAAAGTACAAAAGTCAGGAAGTGCTGACTAACTCCTATAAAACTTTGGTTAGGCCTCAGCTGGAGTACTGTGTCCTATTCTGGTCACCACACTATAGAAATGATGTTAAGGCATTGGAAAAGGTGCAAAGAAGGTTTACCAAAATGGTATCAAGATTGAGGGACTTCAGTTATGGGGAAAGGCTAAATAGGCTAGGTTTATTCTCTTTGGAATGGAGAAGGTTGAGAGGAGACCCAATAGAGGTTTATAAAATCATGAGGGTGAACAAGGAAAAACTGTTTCCACTGGTCGGCGAATCTGTGATTCGTGGTCACAGATTTAAAATAGTTTCAAAACGAA
Source organism: Hydrolagus colliei (assembly GCA_035084275.1). Classification (NCBI taxonomy): domain Eukaryota; kingdom Metazoa; phylum Chordata; class Chondrichthyes; order Chimaeriformes; family Chimaeridae; genus Hydrolagus; species Hydrolagus colliei. Next base: position 18,738,543 of record CM068745.1, on the reverse strand, counting down.
GCTGAGGAGAATTTTTTTCACTCAGCAGATTGTTCGAATCTGGAATGCATTGCCTGAAAAGGTAGTGGAGGCCGATTTGATAATAGGTTTTAAAAGAGAATTAGATCTTTATTTAGGGAAAACCGGTCTGTTAGGTTATGGGGAGAGCACGGGGCAGTGGGATTGAGTTGCTCTTTTCAAAGAGCCGGCACAGACTAAATTTTACGGCTCAAAAGGAGTGCCGTAAAATTCTATGATATTATGCCTGTCTATGGAAGACTGCCCATGGAAGTGTAAAGATAACCACCGACCAACATTGCTGACCAAACTTCAGATTCTATGCTTCGATAACCACTGAATTCCGTCTCTCTAGAATACCATTCCCCCTCCTGTTCTCTCATTAAATAATGAGGTGCAGTGCCCCAAACTGAATGTAGTCCTCCGGGTGGGATCTGACCAATGGTTGATATAGTTGAAGCATCATTTCATTTCCTTTATATTTCAGCCCCCTTGAGTTAAAGGCCAACATCCCATTAGTCCTTTTGATAACTTTTGCATCTGTGAGCTTGTTTTTGGGTGATTTGTATACTTGGGACAACCAAATCCCTTTGCTCCTCCATAATTCTCAGTTTCTCCCTACTTAGAAAATATTCTGTTTTGCTATTTTGGGTGAGATCCATAGTGGATGATCTCACGCTTCCCGACATTGAACTCCATCTGTCACAGTTTTGCTTACTCACTTAATCTGTCTAAATCCCTTTGTATCTTCCTGCTCTTATCTACATAATTTACTGTGCCTGCTAACTTTTGAGTTATTGCCAAATTTAAATATAAAACTTTCTATTCCTTCACCCAAGTCATTTAAATATATGGTGAAAAACTGAGGCCCCTGGAAAACACTACCTGTCAGATCTTGCCAATCAGAGGTTCCCCCAACCCCTACATTGCAAGGATACCTCCAATTCCATGCACTTTTATTTTTGCTAATAACCTCTTGTGCTGAACATTATTGGAAGATTCTGTAATTATTGCGTTAAAATAATCTTAAATTCTGTTTATATATATTTACATATATTTAATTGAAACATATGATGAATCACTTATGATGGGAGCTGCTTGTGACTAGCTTCGCAGAAGAAATAAGACTGTTTATAAACAACTGTTTTCAGTCCTTACCAGTAATTTTCTCATGGAAAAATGATCTGCAGCTGGAGAGCTGTGTTGCCTTTGTTTTTACAAAGGAACTAACTTGCAAAAAATAATAGGTGAAAGATTACCTAATGAACTGTAATAAACAGAGACCGATACGGAAGAAAGAATTGAAGGAGAGGGATAGAATTGGATGTGCCATGATACCTGGATACTTTTGGATGACTGAACATACAATACTTGGACACTTTTGGATATTGAATGTGAAACCGTACAACAGTACTTGGATTCTTTTTGATGGATTTATATTTGTATTAAAATGGACATAAAATTGAACATCGCTACACTATTTCATCTGCAGCATTTGGTTAAATAATTGTGAACTACCGTATATCTCCGCGTATAAGGCGCACCCGCATATAAGGCGCACCCCACGTTTTTGACCTTTTCTTGGTGAAAAAAACCGGAAGCATTTTCAATGATATTGCCGGCAGAAGGGAGGAGAGACAGGTAGGTAGGGAGAGAGAGAGGGAGAGAGGCAGGCCGGCAGCCCGGGAGGGAGGGAGAGAGGCAGGCCGGCAGCTCGGGAGGGAGGGAGAGAGAGAGGGAGAGAGGCAGGCCGGCAGCCCGGGAGAGAGAGAGGGAGAGCGGCAGGCCTGCAGCCCGGGAGAGAGAGAGGGAGAAAGGCAGGCAGGCAGCCCGGGAGAGAGAGAGGGAGAGAGGCAGGCCGGCAGCCCGGGAGAGAGAGAGGGAGAGAGGCAGCCCGGGAGAGAGAGAGGGAGAGAGGGAGAGAGGCAGCCCGGGAGAGAGAGAGGCAGGCCGGCAGCCTGGGAGAGAGAGAGGGAGAGAGGCAGGCAGGCAGCCTGGGAGAGAGAGAGGGAGGCCGGCAGCCTGGGGGAGAGAGAGAGGGAGAGAGGCAGGCAGGCAGCCTGGGAGAGAGAGAGGGAGAGAGGCAGGCAGGCAGCCTGGGAGAGAGAGAGGGAGAGAGGCAGGCCGGCACACAGGCAGGGAGGGAGAGAGAGAGAGCGGCAGGGAGGGAGGCAGGCTGACTGGGTTCGGCAGAAGGTAAGCACAGCACTGAAGTCCGCTGCTGCTGCTGCCGCTGCCCGGGCGGCCGAGGCCGAAGCCCCGTCACCCGCTCATCCCAACCCTCGCCGGACACTGACCAATCCCCGGCTGGCAGCGCGCTGGCCGCCCCTCCTGTTTACTGTATCTCCGAGGCTCAAAATCTCTTGTATCTGCGTATAGGGCGCACCCCCTACTTTCGAGATCTTCCGACCTGAAAAAAAGTGCGCCTTATACGCGGAGATATACGGTATGTGTCGATACATAAGCATTATTATGATGTAGTCTTTTAATTACTTATAACTATTACTAATCTGAATTAATAAACACGTATATTTTTCTACAACATTTGTGTCAGTCCTTATTTCACTGCAGGGTCACAGATTTAAATTAACTCCTACATAATCGAATGCCTTCTAGAAGTCCATATAGATGACATTCATAGGCACTCTCTTATCCACCATGTTAGAGACCTCCTCAAAAAAATTCTGTTAGATTGGTCAGGCATGATCTAACCTTCACAAATCCAAGCTGATCATCTTTGATTAGCTCATACTTGTCCAAGTGCTCAATCACTCTATGCCGATGAAAGATTCAAGTAACATCCCTACTCCCTACAACTGAAGTTAACATGACAGGTCTGGAGTTACCTGGTTTCTCCCTCCATTCTTAAACAATGGTGTGACGTTTGCAATTCTCCTATCCACGGGCACAATTATCAAATATGGAGAACTTTGGAAAATCATAACTAACTGAAGCATCTGCAATTTCCTTCACCATATCTTTTAATATCAGGGGGGGGGGGGGTGTTAATCAATCAAGTCCTGAAGAATTGTTTATCTTTAGTCCCATTATTTTCTCCATTACCTTTTTTTCTCAATTTATATTAAATCCATTTAGTACTTCTCACTGGCTTATTTTTAAGTTCACTTGTACTGCTGATATTTTGGCCTCTTCCTCGACAAGGGAGGACTTATTCTTTGATTAAGAATTCCACTCAATGGAATCTAGTCTCTTTTGGAAAACCGTGGGAAAGTTGCATTTGCCAAAGTACTACTGGAAAATGTAGGAAGTGGTAAACCAAAAGTGGGAGATTTGTTGACACATCATTATTGGTAACATGAAATACAAGTGGGTAGAAATTATTGGAAAATGTCTAAGCCTCAAGCAATAGCATAACACTACACTGATGAAAAATTAAATAGTACACAAGATGAACAGGACAGTGGACAATACGGCAATAGGAATTACATGTGGTTAAGTACATTTAGTTCAAACTACTGTAGAAGCCTGTTTATCCGTGACTCGATGAAACGGCACTTCTGTATAACTGGCATGTCAAAAAAAAAAGTCCCCATTTGATAAACCGAAACTTATCCGGAACAATTAGCAGTGGAGCATTTCTAAATGCATAAATAATAACATAATATTGTATTGGTACTTATTGTTAAGCGCTATCGGCTTACCACTAGTAAAGTCGCGTGACTTTAAAATTGCGTTGCCGTTTTTTTCACCCGCTTGGCGTCCTCCATTTAAAAAAGAATCGCTGGACTGTAAACCTCAATCAGTAAAGGTGAGAAGTGCAAGAGAGTAGTTTTAACAATAAGTTCCAATACAATATTATGTTATTATGTGTTATTATTTAGTCTGGTGTGTATGTTGTGTGTTAAAAAACTTAAAATTTTTTGTGATGAGTTTTCGGCCGTGGCTGCCCGAATAACCGACAGGCGCTTTAACCCGCATTGGCCAGGTCCCACAGGTGCCAGATAAACGGGCTTTTACTGCATAAAGGCATGGCTGGGGATAAAACTGCACAAATATTTACATTCCTCCACCTCCTCAAATAAATTGAGATAGTTGTATTCTGAGTCACACATTTGCTGTCAAAATTCTCAATAGGGGTTATAAGGCTAAATGTTTTTATCCACATCACAGATCAGGTCATTTAACATACAGTTGACCATGATAGAAAGAAATTTGTAAGAAAAAGATTCGGAAGCACAATTATACCCAGAGTGTTGCAATTCTCAATGGAGCTGGTCTAGAGTACTCTTAAATATAGAGTTTGTTAATACTGGGATTGCAGATAAAGAAGACGATTAAAAGAGCAACAAGATTTAGGGTTTATATACGAAGCCATTAAATACAAAAGTAAGGAAGTATGCAATTTTTGTGTGCTGTATTCTAAAAAGCTTATAAGAGGGATGGAGACTGTCCTATTCACTAGAATGATACTGGAAATTATCTCCAACTCCCATACCCCACTCCCATATCCCACATGCAAATGTCAGAAGTGCTAAAGATAATGATACAATCAATCCTGAAAACCTCTTTCCTCTCTTAGGGGACTGAAGAACAAGAATTTAAGATTGTAACTGGAGAATAAAAGGAGATAGCTATTATAGCTATTGTATTTAGCTATGCTCATAGCTATTCTAGAGGTGAAAATCTTATGATTGTGATTCTTCCATTTAATACAGCACCTTTCATGTCTGGAAGATGTCACAAAACGGTTCACATATAATGTTTCCACCGGCAAGTTGCACTATTTTACTGGTTAAATTCCAGCATTCCCTCCGATGCACACTTGTGGTCCCAAAGTCATGGCTCTGCACTATCTGTGCCCAATACTTTCCTGGATTAGGTAAGCAAAGTGCATACCTCAGGGAAGAGGCCCTCCATTCCAGACAAAGGGCAATTTTCATCGTAGTTGGATCTCTCTGGTTCGGATAATGTTAAGTACATCAATGCATTTCTGTGTCAGACACTTAACTCATGTAAACAATCCCCTCCTCCAGAATGTGGAGCACTAATAGTCTGCAAATTATTTTCAGTCATGCTTTCATCTTCAGTTAAATTGGTTCCATATTGGAATATCATTTTTGGAATTTTTGAGAAATGTAGTAAAAATGTGTTGCAAAATTAACACATTTCATGATTCATTGCAATATTTTCCCAATTATTACCAGCCCTATTTTTAAATAAATCCTACTGAAAAAAATGCATTTAAGGCTTGCAATATAGAATTGAAACATTTCTGGAGAAGAAAGATGTATCTTAACTCCTTACAATGGAGCAGTTTCTTAATATTGCTCCATTGCTCAGTGAATTTATTGAGTGAAGAGTCAGGGGAGGTCCCAAGTTCAATCCTAGCCTGTGGAGTCAACTGACTGTTGTCAAAACAGCAGCAACAATAACAAATTGCATTTGTATAGCCTCTTTCACATAAGGAGGATTTCCCAAGGCACTGGACTGTTAAGGATTTCATTCTGATCTGAGCGTTGGGATCAGGTGAGGTAGGAGGGTGACTGAAGGTGAAGTCAAAGAGGGTCTTGAGAGATGGGCCTTGAAGGAGGCAAGGAAGGGAGCAAGGTGAAGGAACTGTGAGATAGAGTTCCAAAGGGTGGGGGAGAGAACCTGAAGGCTTGATCGCCGATCGTGGTTGTGGGCTGGGTGAGGGACATGGAGTAGGCCAGAGCCCACTTAGCAGTAAGAAAAGAGAGATGAAGGCCATTCAAAGCCTCGTCCCCGCCCACCTCTCTCTCTGCTGTCTCCCTATCAGCCTGCCCGCCCCCTCCGTTCAGCGGGTTCTGTCCTGCTCCATGTTCCCCGCCCAAACCGCCCACCATTAGTGGCCGGGCTTTCAGCCTCTCTGCTCCCACACTCTGGAACTCATTCCCACAATCTCTTCTCCCTCGCTTCCTCCCTTTCCTCCTTCAAAGCCGGTCTCAAGACCTACCTCTTTGACCATGCCTTCTGCTGCTCTCCTAACCCTGCCCCCTTTCCTACTCTTCTTCCCCCCGCCCCTACCCTAAACCTTCCCCCCGCTTCTTGGGTCCCGACCTACCTGTTCAGCGCCTTGGGACATCCTCCCGATGTGAAAGGCGCTCTATAAATATAATTTTGTTGTTGATGAGGAAAAAAAAATCACCTAGCATCCAACCTCTAATATGCATTCATGTGTGTCAACATTGGGCAAGGAGATTAGTGCTTGCATGCAATGTGTCATCCCTCATTTGAGGTCAAATAGGTTGTTCCATATTATGCCAGAATTAAAGGCACTTTTCAGTTCTGTACCTCAGTTGTTAGAGGACTGGCCTCATAAGTGAGAGATGTGGGTCCAATTCCTGGTATGGAAAAACGTTGAGCAAATTTCCTTACTCCACACACCTCAGTTTACCTAACAGTAAGTAGGAACCCAAAGTGCTCTGAGACGCCGTCCAGCATAGAGAGCGCTATATAAATCCAAGTTGTTGTTATTCAATTGGCTGATCACTTTTCTGGGGGTAATATTTCCTTCAAAAATAAAATAATAATAAATTGGGTCACTCAACCCACAACTGTTTGTGGGACACTGCTGTGGGCAATTAGCTGCCACGTTTAGGCCACAAATATACATAGTCAATTCACTTTACAGTATAGACTATGAAGCACTTTGAGATGTCTAGAAGACTTGAACAGAGCTATATCAAAAGCAAGGATTATTAGTATTATATATATATATAGAGAGAGAGAGAGAGCTCAGTGCGGGAGACTTCTTGGTGATATGTAGATGACGGGAGTTTTGGTTTGGTTTAGAGACAGAGGTGCCTTTGTGAGCAAAAGGTGCTAAATTACTTATTTATCTATTAACCCGGAAATTGATAATGATCAACTAGATTAAGGGGAAAATAAAACTGTAAACAAATGAAAGGCGAAGAATAATTCACTTGATAGACGGTATATCAAATGCTAGGATTATTATTATACTTAGCTAAGAGATTGACCAAAACTCATGAAATATTTTAGATGGGAAGTGGGCAAAAAAGTCAAATGGTTTCATGGCCATAGATGCTATTCAAAAGATAAGTACAGTAGAAGCCCGTTTATCTGTGACTCGATGAACCGACGCTTCTGTATAACCGGCACGCCAAACAAAAGTCCCCATTTGATAAACCGGAACTTATCTGGAACAATAGCGATGGAGCAACAGATAATAACAGAATACTGTATTGGTACTTATTGTTAAAACTACTCTCTTGCGCTTCTCACCTTTACTGGTAGATGCTGTGCTTGAAGCCATGATGCTGCGGTTGAGGTTTATAGTCCAGCGATTCTTTTTAAAATGGAAGACACCAAGCGGGTGAAAAGAACAGCAGTGCGACTTTAAAGCCTTACTAGAGGCAAGCTGATAAACCTAGCCGATAACCCACATGGTCGCGCAGGCACAGTATTTCGGTTTGCTGCTAGTCGAGTCTAGCGTTGTCGGTTTGTCGCTAGTAGACTCTGGGGTTATCGGTTTGCCACTAGTAGAGTCTAGGGTTATTGGCTTGCTGCTACTAAGACTTTAAAGTCGTGCTGCTGTATTTTTCACCCACTTGGTGTTCTCCATTTTAAAAAGAATCACTGGACAATAGGGTCCGGCAATATATCGATATATCGGTTATATTCGATATAATTTTCATATAAATATGCCAATATCGGAATTTTAAATATATCGATATATCGAAAAATTTGATATGTAAAAAAAAATTGATATATCGCAAATATCGGTACATTATGTCTGGCGATATATCGATATATCAGTATATATCGATATAATGCAGACTTTTTCAACTTACCTTGTCGATATCTGAATGCGCGCGCACACCGGAATGCGCGTCCATGTGCAAGACAAAAAAACCCCGCAATATCGATATATAACGATATATATTGATTTATCAGTATATATCGATATGGGCAAACCGATATATCGATATCGGAAAATTTTGATATCGACGGACCCTACTGGACTATAAACTTCAACCAGTAAAGATGAGAAGCGCAAGAGTTGTTTTATTTTAATAAGTAATTGTTTTAACAATAAGTACCAATACAATATTCTGTTATTATTTAGTTTGGTGTGTATGGTGTGTGTTCAAAGAACTTTAATTTTTTTGTGGTGGGTTTTTGGCTGCAGGCTGCCCGAATATCTGACAGGCGCTTTAACCGGCATTGGCCAGGTCCCGCGGGTGCCATATAAACGGGATTTTACTGTATAAAAGTCACTACAATTTACAGAAAACCCAAATGCTTCATAGCATTTTTACATGATTCGGCTCACTCAAAGGCATGAATTATTATTACATTCTAAATAATGATTGCTCAATTCCCCTCCTATTGGGATTGCCATCTGCAATTGATTGCTGATTAACAAAACAATATATGTACATACGTATGGAGCTTAATAAATATAATTTAAAGTCTTGTTAACCAGTCTAGGTTAACCCACATAGCAATAGTTATAATAATAATAATCCTTGCATTTTGATATAGCGCCTTTCATGTCTTCTATATGTCTCAAAGCGCTTCACAGAATATAGTGTAAAGTGAATTGACTATGTATTTGTGGGCGAAACACGGCAGCCAACTGCGCACAACAGTGTCGCACAAAGAGTCCTGCATCGAAATGAACCAATTTATTATAGTTTTAATTTTGAAGGGATTATTAGGCATGTGGAGTAAGGAAACTTGCCCAAGGTTTCGCCCGGACCTGCCTGGATTCGAACACAGGTCTCTCGCTTGTAAGGCGAGTGCTCTAACCACTGAGCTCAGGACTCCACATCCAAAAGGAAGAATCAGGGAAAGATCTGGGAGAAACTGGAGTTCATTCACTTATGTGAACCTGCAGCTGGGCAATGAATAAATGTTCTAAATATACAAGCTGTTTAGATGCATCTAACCTGAGATTAAAGCAGTTTATGGAGCCAATGAAAAGCAATAAAATTCCAGTAAACTTTTTACATATGTATTCATAGGAACATTGAAAGTCATTGTGATCCAAACAATAAAAACTTGGGGGTGCAGGTATTTTCTTGTGTAGAAAATCAGTAAAGTCGAAGGAGAAATGTGATACAGCACCAATATCACAAGATATTGGGTATATCTTGTGACAAATCGAGATTTACTCAGAAACTCAAAGCAAGCCAAATACTAAAAATAGCTTCTTTAATGGTGCACACAATTATTGATACTTTGTGAACAAGTAGATGTTGGGGATAACTGGACAATATGTAAAATTATAAATTGGCTTACAGTGATAACTAAAAAAGTGTTTCATTAGAAGATACCACTGTGACTGAAGTACCACAGTATGCCAGCCCTTCACTCCCCGTCTCTCTAAATGCCTAATTTTCTGTTTTATTCTATAACTTTTCTGTGTTTTTAAATCTCTACAAAATTAAGTATTTAAGGCTTAGTTACAATTGATACTTAAATTGCAAGTTTAGAGCATTCTTGTGCATGCACATTCCTGGAGCCATTGGGAGTGTACAGGCACTGCTGAAATAAAAGTTAATTTGGTAATCTTTGTAAGCTTTATATATATTCAATTTGCTTGTTTCTATTTCTTTGCTAACAATTAATCTTCATTGAGCTTAATCATCTAGTTTGGGACGCCCTCCCGACGTGAAAGGAGCTCTATAAATGTAATTTTGTTGTAGTTTCTTGACAAAAAAAATCTTTCTTCATTCTCTCTGCATTTCATTTCTTTCTCCTCTCTCAATCAGGATGTCCTGCAGCTCGGTGATTAGAGCATTCACCTTGCAAGTGATAGACATAGATTTGATTCCCAGCAGGGGAAATGTTGGGCACGTTTCCTTACTCTACTTGCTTCTAATCTAACAATGGGAACCCGATTGTTTGTCGATTGGCGGTTAATGATTCCTTCAAAAAAATAATAAAGTGGTCACTCAATCCATGATTGTTTATGGGACACTGTTGTGCACAACTGGTTGCTGTGTTTTGGCCACAAAATATAGTTCATTCACTTTACAGTATATTCTGTGAAGTGGTTTGAGAAGCCTCAAAGACATGACAAGGAACTATATCAAATGTAAGGATTATTATTACTATTATAATAATCAATAACATAGTTCTAGTGAATATTCATTGGAACCAAAATGGACTGCAAATTGCCTTTTGAATTAGGGAAAAGCTTCATCTTCATTCAAGTTTGAAGATTTTGCTGCACCATATCTTAATTTCTAAAATGTTTAATTTAAATCCAGGAATTTACTCCCACCCTCGCAGGTCTCCACTGGCTCCCCGTCACCCAGAGGATTGAATTCAAGATCCTTGTCCTCACTTTCAAGGCCATTCATGGCCTTGCCCCCGCCTATCTCTCTAACCTACTGTCTCCCTATCAGCCTGCCCGCACCCTCCGTTCAGCACTCAGGCCTGCTCCGCGTCCACCGCCCTAACCGCCCAACCATCGGCGGCCAAGCTTTCAGCCTCTCTGCTCCCACACTGTGGAACTCCATCCCACAGCCCCTCAGCCTTGCTTCCTCCCTTTCCTCCTTCGCCGGTCTCAAGACCTTCCTCTTCGACCGCGCCTTCGGCTGCCCCAGAAACTCTTCCCCCTCTCCTTCCCCTTCTCTCCCCCACTCCGCTTGGGTCCCGATCTGACTGTTCAACACTTTGTGACGTCCTCCCGACATGAAAGGCGTTTTATAAGTGCAATTTGTTGTTGTTGTATTTCCATTCATAATATTCTTTCTGAGCCATTTCCATCTCCCCAATAAATGTGGTCTCTCGAGCATCATATAGTTCAGAAGAACTACCATTGTTGTTGATTTTTTTTACAACTTTATTAGCAGAAAAGCAAACTAGCAGATATCAATGCTTTGCATTTGTTATAGCATTTTATTTTGAAATGTCTCAAGGCACTCCACTGCTACTGCAATGATCCACAGTCTGTTTCTTGGTCAGCTGGGTTTCTGACACTCCGGGAATCCAAAAACCACACCAAAGAGTATCCAAATGAAACAAAGTTCTATGCATGTTCTATGCATTTCCAAGACATGGAAACACCCGTACTTGGAATGGAATATGCACTCACTCCCTGAAGGGTTATATCCTGCTTACCTAAATCTAGAAATTATTACAGATTGCTAAAAACTAAGACTGTGGCACCCTTAAGCATGTGTTGGGGTAAGCTGGAATATACAGTACTTATCTGAACCACATAGATGGCCATTGAAAGCACTGTCTGGCAAGCTTCCTGCTGCTTACCCAGCTACGACCACCTTATACATTAAGGTCAAAAACATAAGTGGCTGGGAACACTCAGTAGGTCAGGCAGCACCTATGGATGGGAGCGAGAAAGGAAAGCGAGTCAACTTTTCAGGTCCCCAACCCTTCAACAGACCTGACGAAGTGACAAACTGATTCATCTTTCAGTTCTGACGAAGGGTTGTGGACCTGAACATTTGACTCACTTTCCTTTCTCCATAGATGCTGCCTGACCTGCTGAGTGTTCTCAGTGATTGCTGTTTTGGTGTTTGTTTCAGATTTCCAGCATCTGCAGTATTTTGTTAACTCATTAAGGTTTTGCTTACACGTTCACAGGAGCTGGGAAGAACCCGTGTGTGTGTGACATCGTCTCATTCCTCCCCAACCCCAATGACCAGTCTGCCCTCTGAGTCCTAACATTGAGGCCAGGCTGCACGGTCTATCATCATCAGTGTCCTGGAGTACTGTGGACTTGGCTGGCTAGGCGACTGAGACCGTCACATAGGACTGTCTCAATTCCAACATTCTTTTGCCAAGCATCTCACCTTGAACCCAGTTCAAAGGAGACCATGCTTAACTTTCCACCCCCAACCCCCACAAATCAAAAGGTGAATGACCAATTTAATTGGAGGACTTGCTAGCCAGGATGATGATTTAACACTTATCTGTACTGGGACTCAATGTCGGGATGTGTTCTTGAAAAGTGCGATTTTAAATGAAACAAAGCATAGCAAAACCTAAATGACCATAGTGCTATCAATAGGGGTTACGTTCCTTCAGTACATTTCTGGTCTAAATTTTCTTACACTAATATTAAATAGAGAGCAAACACAACACTACTAGTATTGAAGATTAAAATAAATGTTTAATAATTATATAAATATGGTAAAAATACAATTAAGAGAACACTTACTGGAGACGGTCGATGTGGTCAGGCTGCTCTGGGGATCCGTACAAGAGGCAGGTAATCCCACTCCTTCATCTGAATGACCACCCCTTCCACCCACTGACCACATCAACCATCTCCAGTATGTGTTCTCCTAATTGTATTTATTATCTTATTCATATATTTACTAAACAACTAATATAAAATGCAATCAGCTAATATCCCTTCAATCCAATTTTTTTTCTAACTGTTAATTAATTCATCAACAATGTATAATCGAAACAACCTATATTGGGATGATGTATAGAGGAGTTCCAGTACACAGATGAGAACTCAGTTTAAACTCTCATCTGGAAGATGAGACATGCAACAAATTAGTGGTCCCCTATCTTGCCTTGTTGGCAGTGTCAGTCTAGACCTAACTTGAGTCTTTGAACCCACAACTTTCTGACCCATGTTGTTAACTACAGTCCCAATAAATACAAATGTATATACCTGATCTCTCAATAAGAATTCACAAACAATTTCAGTTACCTGCGATTTGTGAATTCATCTTGTAGATCTCTGCTCTCAGATTAATTACTGAAAATTAAGATTCAAACCTAAGTGGCACTGATATTGATATTGGTACTACTGAGCGGCACAAAAAAAAGGGACAAGCGTGAATCTTTTCCATTTACGGTATTCCACTCAAAATATGCTCATTTGTGCCATTACAACCCAAAATGTTATTTCATTCAAAATAATCAAGGCAGTCCTTACTCAAAATATAGACCATAAAGTATGCTTACCCTCTACGGAGCGTGTCATGTATACCAAAAGATTCTGCATAAGGATTGAGCTCCCCAGGAATGCTCTCCTTCATCTCTGACCTAAGTCCTCTGGTATTCTGCAACAACATTTTGTTTTACAATGACAACAATTAAAACTATCTAATCCAGCCAGGGCTACATCTGGGGGTGGGAGGGTAATTATTTCACTCACACCGTCCGTTCCCTTGCTAGCAGCGGTAGCAGCTGCCGATTGTCACCTTTGGCATCAATCTTTTAGTCCCATTTTGTCTCCCTTTGCCCATTACCCCTGAAGATGTCTCCTTTAAGATAGTTATCTAGTTGCCTTTTGAAGTCCAATATGGCTTCTCAATTGTCATTCCCAGTAGTATATTCCATATCCTAACCACTCAATGTGTGAAAAACATCATCAAAGTGCTGCAGAATGGCAGAATTAGGCGCTGACTGAGGGAGAGGAGGGAGGGGGACCAAAGACGCAGACAAGGAGGTAAATGTTAAGAGATCTCCAACGGGTACCCGGGGGACATGCAGCAGACGTGTGCCCACTGAGTGAAAGGGGTGGCAGTGGAGAGTGATTCAAGCAGGTCAGAGGGCTAGGAAGGTGCTAGGACATGAAGGAATTTTTAGGTGAGAATGGGATCTTGAAATCCATTTTTTTGGAGACCAGGAGCCAGTCAAAGATTTGAGATGACCTAGATTTAGCCAATCTTGATTGAATTCACACAACTGGTCTGGTTAAACAACAGGGAACATATAAGTCTGAGACTCATCGGAATGAATCAAGATTTACAGTCATTTGAATGTTGTGAAATATCTGTTTCCAAGTATTCGGCAGGAAATTAATAGGAAACATGCAGTAGCAAAAGAATCAGCACAGACAGATTTGCTGCCGTCAATTTGGGGTGGGCGGGAAGACGGAGAAAAGCAGCAGTCACGATGCCACCCCGCACTGGGAGAAACCGCGGGGTGAGAGAAGTGGATCATCCCAACACCCGCCGAGCACAGGGAACACGAAACACCCTCCGTGACCGGGGCGATCAGATTAAACCCGCAGCTCGCCCCCACAGTGTGTTTGTATGTACGGGAGGGGGGCTGTGTGTGTGTGTGTGTGGGGGGGGCTGTGTGTGTGTGGGGGGGGCTGTGTGTGTGTGGGGGGGGGCTGTGTGTGTGGGGGGGGGGGGCTGTGTGTGTGTGGGGGCTGTGTGTGTGTGTGGGGGGGGGGGCTGTGTGTGTGTGGGGGGGGCTGTGTGTGTGGGGGGGGGGCTGTGTGTGTGGGGGGGGCTGTGTGTGTGTGTGATGGGGGGGGGGCTGTGTGTGTGTGTGTGGGGGGCTGTGTGTGTGTGTGTGGGGGCTGTGTGTGTGTGGGGGGGGCTGTGTGTGTGTGTGACGGGGGGCTGTGTGTGTGTGGGGGGCCTGTGTGTGTGTGTGTGGGGCTGTGTGTGTGTGGGGGGGCTGTGTGTGTGTGGGGGGGGGCTGTGTGTGTGTGGGGGGGGGCTGTGTGTGTGTGGGGGGGGCTGTGTGTGTGTGATGGGGGGGGGCTGTGTGTGTGTGGGGGGGGCTGTGTGTGTGGGGGGGGGGGCTGTGTGTGTGTGTGGGGGGGGCTGTGTGTGTGTGTGGGGGGCTGTGTGTGTGTGATGGGGGGGGGCTGTGTGTGTGTGGGGGGGGCTGTGTGTGTGGGGGGGGGGCTGTGTGTGTATGTGTGGGGGGGCTGTGTGTGTGTGATGGGGGGTGGGGGCTGTATGTGTGTGGGGGGGGGCTGTGTGTGTGTGTGGGCTGTGTGTGTGTGTGGGGGGGGTGGGGCTGTGTGTGTGGGGGGGGGGGCTGTGTGTGTGTGGGGGGGCTGTGTGTGTGGGGGGGGGCTGTGTGTGTGTGGGGGGGGGGCTGTGTGTGTGTGGGGGGGGGGCTGTGTGTGTGGGGGGGGTGGGGCTGTGTGTGTGGGGGGGGGGGCTGTGTGTGTGTGGGGGGGCTGTGTGTGCGGGGGGGGGGGGCTGTGTGTGCGGGGGGGGGGGCTGTGTGTGTGTGGGGGGGGGCTGTGTGTGTGTGTGTGTGTGTGTGGGGGGGGGCTGTGTGTGTGGGGGGGGGGGGGCTGTGTGTGTGTGGGGGGGGGGCTGTGTGTGTGGGGGGGGGGGGCTCTGTGTGTGTGGGGGGGGGGGTTGTGTGTGGGGGGGGGGGGGCTGTGTGTGTGTGGGGGGGGGGCTGTGTGTGGGGGGGGGGGGCTAGTTAGCACAAGGAGTTCATTACCAAACACCGCGAGGAGGATTTCGCTTTCGGTTCATGAGTTAAACCAAACTGCTCTTTGCAGCAAGAATCTCGGAGCCTGTCCCTGCGAGAGCACAGCACTGCCTTCCCCGCACACAGCCACACACTCCCTCACACACAGAGCCCCAGGACCCCGCCACCCACTGCCCGCCTCACTCAGGCCTGCGCTCTCAGCTAACTAGGCCGCAGCCTCGGTGACTAATCAAAAAACTGCCGACCAGCTCCCTTTGCACCCCCGCCACAACAGCCGCGGGTCCTCCCCTCCGCTCCCCTCCCTGCTCGGCTTGTCTACCCCCCGCGGGGAGGGAAGGGTGGTTGGGGGGGGGGCTGTGCGCGGACCCACCATTATTTGCCGCTAATCTCGTCCTCACCGACCGCTCCGGTACTGACTCCTCTAACAACTTCCGGTTCCGACCCGGGGTCGGGTGGTGGTGGTGGGGGGGATGTTGGTGACAGTGCCCCCTGGTGGCTGGAGGGCGAGTGGGGGGCAGAGGTGAATAGGGCGAGGGAATCAGCAGGTGGTTCCTTTCATTGATTGTATCACATTCAGGAGAGCAGTAAGAATTGCTCCTGTTCCTATTCCAGCAAACTCACTGGGGCCACCAACCCTCCTCGGCTCCTGTCTATATACAGGACACATAAACTCACACAATGGGACTGTATGTTCACAGGCGCATGTAATAATAATGATGAGGGAGAAAGGAATAGAAGGTGAAGCTTGTAGGCTGAATTGCGGAACGGCAGGAGCAGGCTCGTGTGAAGCGTCAACGCTGGCATAGGTCAATTCGGCAATGGCCTGTTTCTGTGCTGTACCTTCGCACACAGATATACAGCCAATTAACTTTACAGTACTGTCCTGTATATTCTGTGACGCGCTTTGAGACATCTAGAAGACGTGAACAGCGCTATGACAAACTCAAGGATTATTATTTATTATTGTAATGTATTCTAATCCTTGCATTTGATTATAGTGCCTTGTCACGTCATCGGGCCATCTCAAAGCGCTTCATGGTGTATACTGTAAAGTGAAATCACTATGTATTATAGAGGGAGGAGAGAGCACACTCTTCTACAGCCATCCTAGAGCATGAACCATTTATATAGCACCCTTTACATTTGGGTTGGGGAGTTAGGGGGAAGCATCTCAGAGCATCTCGAAAACTATAAATGTGGAACTTTCAGTTGTTATGGAGGCTGAGACAAGGATGGGGTGGAAAGGGGGAAGATGATGGATGAGCATAATCATTCGTATAACAGAGACATGGTGGAATGAATCCAGTGATTGGGATATGGATCTAGAAGGTTATAAACTGTTTAGGAGGGACTGCATCAGGAGAAGAGGAAGTGATGTGGTACTATATGTAAGTTCCATTATTGAGGCACAAGTGAGAGAGGATGTATTTAAAAAATGAAAGGGCAGACACAGAATCACTTCAGGTAGAATTAATAGATTGTAACAGGTAATAGATGGTATTATTGGGGGTCTATAGCGAGCCAGGGTGAAAGCCTTGATCTGGAACTGTGGGATGAGATAAGGAAGGGCGCGAGAAGGATCTAACTTTATTGGTGGAAGATTTCAACTTATCCAAAATTGATTGGGATAATAATTTGTCTACTGGTAAGATAGATAAGGGGTTTCAAGAGTTAAAGGATGACTGTTTCATGACTCAGTTTCTAAAAGAGTCAACAAGGGGAGATAACAAACACAGAAATTGCTGGGAACACTCAGCAGGTCAGGCACCATCTATGGAGCAAGGAAAGGAGTCAATGTTTTGGGAACACGACCCTTCAGAGCTCTGATGAACTCAGAACTTGCTTTTCACGTATTCTAGATGCCTCAAAGCGCTTCACAGAATGTACAATACTGCAAAGTGAACTGACTGTATAGTTGTGGGTGAATTGTGCACAACAGTGTCCTACAAACAGTCATGGATTGAAATGACCAAATGTTTTTTGAGGGATTATTATTTTGAGGAATAATTATTATTATTAGGCATATGGAGTAAGGAAACTTGCCAAGGTTTCAACCTGCCTGGATTGAACCCATGTCACTTGCTTATAAGGCGAGTATTCTAACCACTGAGCTACAGGACTCCATGATAATACAAAAAGCGATGAGAACCAAAAGTTTTTTGTAGTTACATTAAGAGTAGAAGAAACACAAGCAATGGAATAGGGCCACTGAAGGTGGGTTCATGGGATAAAATGACAAATAATGCTGCACAGGCTGAATAGTGTTAAATAAGTTTTTTGCATCAGTTTTTACCAAGGAGAAGATGCATAACCTATCTGATCTGGAAAGAGAAATCAAGGATGTCGCAGAGAAACGTTGTGACACTATTCATATCACTACCAGCATGGTTGCCAAACAGCTGTGTAACTGTAAGGTAAATAAATGTTACCAGTGGAGTTCTACAAGGATCTGCTTTGGGACTTCCTTTGCTTAATATTTTTATAAATGATCTTGAACTAAGAGCCGCAAGCGCAGTGGCTATGTTTGCAGATGACAGCAAGCTAATGAAGGTGGTAGATTGTGAAGCTGAACAAGATAGGTTAAAGGAGGATTTGAACATGCTTGGGAATTGGGCAGTTTGTTGGCAGATGAAATCCAATGTGAAATACTCCGCATGGGGACTAAAAATCCTGAATGGGACTTTTATTTGAATGGAAGGAAAATAATATATATGATAATGAAAAGGACCTGAGGGTCCTGATTGACCATAAATTGAAGGTTTCCCAACAATGATCTGACAGTGAGTAAAGCAAATGAGATGTTGGGAGTAATCAAAAGATCAATTGCGGGCTGAAATAGTGGGGTAATCCTGCCACTGTATAAATCATTGTGAGACCTCAGAGTACTGTGTAGTAAAGGGTATTGGAGATATCAACAAGATACAGAAGAGGACAACCAAAATGATTGAGGGAAACAAAGGACTGGACCATGAGGAGCGACTAACTAAATTGGACATGATTGCCGTCTTTAAAGTTCTAAAGGGCCAAGGCAATATAGATCATGGCAGGTTGCTTCAACTTGTCCAAAATAGTAGAACCACTGGACACAGCTTGTGATTAAAAGGAGGTAAATTCAGAATGAATCCACGCAAACATTATTTCAGTGACCAAACAGTAAACCTATGCAACAGGCTCCCCAGGGGTACCATTGAAGCAGGGAGCATTGATTCTTTCAAACACATAATAGATAGTTTTCTTTTAGGAAATAACATAATGGTATTTAGTACATAGGTAGTTTGGGACATATGTCTACGCAATCGACAGGAAGGTGGAAGGCAAATTAGATGGACCCTGGTCTTTTTTCATTTGGCATTTCGTATGTTCTTATCCTTCCTTCAATTTGTTTACCAAATACTTGTGGTGGGCACAGGATCACTTTGAAGTCTCCTGAATATCTGCATGAGTCTAGATAAATCCATATTCAATTGGTAGTATGTTTTCAGTATTTTCTTCATGGAATATTTCTTGATTTATTGCATAAATCAAGAAGTATTCAATCCAAAAAAAAATTTGTTGGCTGATCATAGAGGTCACCATTGACCTATCTAATTCCCTTCTGAATTTTCTGGTACAGTATTGTACAATTAATCCTTGCATTTGTTGTTGCACATAGACCATTCCTTGTGTATGGTAATTAAAACTAAAAAGTATTAAATTGACTGATCTCAGCAAACGCTGGCCTGCTTCATATTCCCTGCCTAACCTACCCCACAATCAGCAGGTGGGTTTTTAGCTATTCAGCCCTGCTCTCTCTGTCGAGCACTATCCCAGAGTCTCCAACTTGCTACTTCCCTCCCCTCTTTAACCCCACTTTGACCCCACTGGTTGTTTCCCCTCACCACTCCCTCAACTCATATCCTCTGCTCAGCATTGTTAAGCATTTTGGTAAACCTCACAATGTGAAAGAGACTGTAACATTTTAAATTGCATTGATCCCTTTTCCTCTTTTACGCCCTTTTATAGACTTTGTGACATTATTGTGCATCAGTTTATTTATATCCTTTAGTATCTTGAAATATTTCAATAAGACTCACTTGAGCCTTCTCCAATTGGAATATTCCCACCTGATGTAGCTTCTTGTAACTCAGGTGTCTACACCAAGTAATCAATTAGTTGACCTTCACTATACTGTAAATGACTTCATACAGAAATCAATCTATTGACTTGGATTTCTTTCTTCCTTGGGTAGTATTCCCTAGCTCCAGCAATACTTGAGCGATCAGACGATTTATACAGATCAGACTTATGTGAGCTTTACTACATCTACCTTTCTGATTGTATCTTTGACACAAGTCACCACTGTTGGTTTGAATACTTTGGGTGCCTCTACTGGAAAACTGATTTACCATACCTTTTCATAGATTCATAGATTCATAGAATTTTACGGCACAAAAGGAGGCCATTTGGCCCATCTAGTCAGTGCCAGCTCTTTGAAAAGAGCGATTCAATCCCACTGCCCTGCCCGCTCCCCATAACCTAATAGACCTGTTCTCCCTAAATAAAGATCTAATTCCCTTTTAAAAGTTGTTATCGAATCAGCCTCCACCACCTTTTCAGGCAATGCATTCCAGATTCGAACAACTCGCTGAGTGAAAACATTTCTCCTCAGCTCCCCTCTACTTCGCCTTGAAACTATTTTAAATCTGTGACCACGAGTCACAGATTCACCCACGAGTGGAAATAGTTTTTCTCTATTTGCCCTGTTGAAACCCCTCATGATCTTATAAACCTCTATTAGGTCTCCCCTCAATCTTCTCTGCTCCAGAGAGAATAACCCTAGCCTATCTAGCCTCTCCTCATAGCTGAAGTCCCTCAATCCTGGCACCATCCTAGTAAATCTTCGTTGTACCCTTTCCAATGCCTTCACATCCTTTCTGTAGTGTGGTGACCAGAATTGAACACAGTATTCCAGCTGAGGCCTCACCAAAGTCTTATAGAGGTTAGTCAGCACTTCCTGACCTTTGTACTCTATACCCCTATTTATAAAGCCTAGTATCCCATATGCCTTCTTAACAGCCTTGTCTACCTGTCCTGCCACCTTCAACGAGTCACTAACACAAATCCCCAGGTCTCTCTGTTCCTTCACACCATTTAAAATTGTACTATCTAGCCTACATTGCCTCCCTTCGTTTCTTCTCCCAAAATGCATCACCTCACACTTCTCTGCATTAAACTTCATCTGCCATGTGTCTGCCCACTTTACCAATTTGTCTATATCCTCTTGCAGATGGCTACTATCCTCCTCACTATTTACTATTCTCCCTAACTTAGTGTCATCTGCAAACTTGGAAACTGTACTCCGTACACCCAAGTCCAGATCATTGATGTAGATTACAAACAGCAATGGTCCCAAAACTGATCCCTGTGGCACACCACTGCTCACTTCCCTCCAATCTGAAAAACAGCCGCTCACTACAACTCTCTGCTTTCTGTCTCGCAGCCAGTTGTGGATCCACGCTGCCACTGTCCCTTTTATGCCATGGGCCTTTAATTTCATAATAAGTCTCTCATGTGGCACTTTGTCAAATGCCTTTTGAAAGTCCATGTAAACTACATCAACTGCGCTACCATTATCCACCCATTCCGTTACCTCATCAAAAAATTCTATCAGATTTGTAAGGCAAGATTTGCCTTTAACAAATCCATGTTGACTGTCCTTTATTAGCCTATATCTTTCTAAGTGAAGATCTACCTTGTCCCTGATTATGGACTCTAGAAGTTTGCCCACTACCGACGTTAGACTGACTGGTCTGTGGTTACCAGGCTTGTCCTTCTGCCCCTTTTTATACAAGGGAGTAACATTAGCTATCCTCCAGTCCTCTGGCACGACCCCTGTGTCCAAGGAAGATTGAAAGATCGTGGCCAGAGTCCCTGCTATTTGCTCCCGTGCCTCCCTTAGTAACCTAGGGGGGGCATCCCATCCGGACCAGGTGACTTATCCACCTTGAGCGACGTCAACCTTTCTAGAACTTCCTCTCTGGTTATAATTATTCTATCCATTTCTCCTACCCTCTCCTCCAATACCATGGCATTGGCTGTATCCTTTTCTTTTGTGAAGACAGAGGCGAAGTACTCATTCAGTACATCAGCCATGCCCTCTGCCTCCACAATGAGATTTCCTCCTAGGTCCCTAATTGGCCCCACCCTATCCTTGACCAACCTTTTACTCTTAATATGTTGGTAAAAAACCTTAGGTTTCCCCTTAATCTTACTCGCTAATTGTTTTTCATGCAGTCTCTTTGCCCCTCTAACTTCCTTTTTTAGTTCTATCCTACACTTCCTATATTCTGCTTGGTTCCCTTCTGAATTTTGAGCCTGACACTTATCATAAGCCTCTTTTTTTTGTTTTATTTTGGCCCCGATTTCCTTAGTCATCCAGGGAGGTTTGGATGCCTTACATTTCACCTTTGTGGGGATGCTTTTGACCTGTGCCTGAACTATCTCCTCTTTGAATGCTGCCCACTGCTCGTTAGTTGTCCTACCTGCCAATTTTTCTTTCCAATCCACCTTGGCTAGGTCCCACCTCAACTCATTGAAATTAGCCCTTTTCCAGTTGAGTGTCCTCACCTGTGATCGTTCCTTATCCCTTTCCATAATTATTCTGAATCTAACGATATTGTGGTCACTATTCCCTAGATGCTCACCTACAGAAACCTGTTGAACTTGCCCTACCTCATTTCCCCAAACTAGATCCAGCAATGCTTCTTTCCTCGTTGGACTGGAAACATACTGATCAAGAAAGTTGTCCTGCACACACTTCAGGAATTCTTCTCCCTCCTTGCCCTTTACTCTACTATTCTGCCAGTCTATGTTGGGATAGTTGAAATCACCCATTATCACTACTCTATTAGCTCTGCATTTCTCCGTGATACGCTTGCAGATCTGCTTGTCTATCTCCTCCCCACTATTTGGTGGTCTATAGTATACCCCTAACAGTGTAACTGCACCTTTTTTATTCCTCATTTCTAACCAGATAGATTCGGTTTTTAGTCCTTCTTCCACCTCGTTCCTTTCTAAGGCAGTCACTGAGTCCTTAACTAAAATTGCCACCCCGCCCCCTTTTCTCCCTTCTCTATCCCTCCTGAATACATTATAACCAGGAATGTTCAACTCCCATTCCTGCCCATGCTGGAGCCAAGTCTCTGTTACTGCTATAATATCATATCGCCTCGCAGCAACCTGAGCCTGCAGCTCACCAATTTTATTTCTCAAACTTCGTGCATTTACATACATGCACTCTAAGGCACAAATTACTTCCTCTGCACTTTTCTCCCGTCTTACCCTTACCCCTGTCCTCTTTGTTACCCCTCCTGTATCTGAACTACTGTTCAGTTTCCCACACTCACCCCCCGGGATTAGTTTAAAGCCCCTTTGGACCAGCTTGGAAAAAAAAAGTTGGAGAAACACGTTGGAAAGATTTATCAATATCAGCTTCCTTTACTGTCAAACCAGGGATTGCAGTTGATGATGTAATTCACCAGTGCTATAAACTCAACACAATCTGATGCTGATGTGCACCAATATGAGTAATGCAGGTTCCAGGCAAGGGCTTAAAATTCTAGCATTAGACACTTGTTGTGAATAACAAGTCAAACCAAGGGTAAGAGCTGGGTGTGTCCAGCATGTGATATTGTGTCATCAGGGAGTTGGCCTCCCACATTCACTGAACACCTCTTGGACCAATCTTGGTGTCTCTCACACCTTGGTGTAAATTAGCTGATTTAGAAGATGCGCAGTAAGCACAAATTTGGATGGAGCAGAAGGCATAAGTAGAGGAGTAGGGTAGGTCAAGATCAGGGAGATAAGGGGGTGCCAGGAACTGAATGGATTTATTATATTGTAATAATAATCCTTACAGTTGATACAGTGCCTTATCACATTGCTAAATCATCTTAAAATGCTTCACAGAATATACTGTATGCAGTATTTTGTGGTCAAAATATTTATTTGTAGGTGACCTTGAAATCCATCTGTTAGGAGACAGAGGGCTGAAGAGGGCTGAGGTGATGGACCTACAGAGTTTGGTGCAGGTGAAAACATATGGGAGAGCTCTGGATGAGTTCTAGCTTGATAATATTTTGCAGATTCCATTCTGTTCAAGGAAGTGCAATTTGTAGCTGTTACTAGATAAATGTACCTCGATACAATTGGTAGAATGAAACATCTAATGCAACGCACACATTTCATAGACATTTGTTTCATCAGAAGGGGAATTGTATACATTTCAAAATCATGTCAACTCTGCTGATGCTGAACTTCAGCGAGCTGTGTCCTCATGATGACCTGTCTCTCAGTATTACTACACAGTTTGCCTGCTATATTCTTCAATATGCATGTTAATGCCCCTGTGTTGGGGAATGTGGTGCTTTGTGCAGATAACAATGCTACATTTTCAGACTCTTAAGGCGTGTGTGGTGACAGTGGATCCAGCCAAGCAAGTCATTTTGTAACGTATGTTTTCCTGCCTTTCCGTACAACTATGTTTCAAGTGTTGCATCTATCGAACACGTCATCGCTTGCACAGTAAGAGGATAATGAAAAGAGGGTGTGAGGAATAAATAACCAAATATCCCATTTCTCACACAAACAATCCGTTAAATTGGATGAACCCTTCAAAGACTGTCTACATTTAAACAATAGATTAAATGTATGTGTTGCAATTAACCCCAGAATCAGGGAAAAATCAATTAAAGTACTCTACCAATGTGGGCACTTCAATCACAGTATACACAGTCAAACCTCATTACAGGAATCATTGGAGTGGTGGAATTATGTAACCACCCACCCCCCACCAACGTAAAACACTTCTGTCAATGGTGAGAATGGCTTCAGTGCAGATGAGGAAGAGGAGGGGGCCAAGGATGGATCCCTGGGGTACCCCACAATCTCTGTACTGTGGGCAGGGTGGAGACTGGACTGGAGGAATTTGAAGAGGGAGTGGGAGGAGAGGTGGGCGCGGAGTTGATTTGCAAGAACGTGTTCGAGTGCTTTGGCAAGGAAGGGCAGGTTAGAGATAGGGCGGTAGTGGCCAGGGTTTGAGGGATCAAGAGAAGGTTTTTTAAGGAGTGGGGTAATGGCAGCGGTTTTGAGAGAGGCAGGAACTGATCCTGTGGGGAGGGACTGGTTGATGATGTCAGGCACCACTGATCCTGTGGGGGTGGGGGAGCTGGGTGAACAGTAGGTTGGTGGGCAGGGGGTCAAGGCAGCAGGTGGTGGGCTTCATTGAGGAGCCTTCTCTGCTCCTTCGAGCTGAGAAGGTTGGAAGAAGATTTAATAGATGTGTTCAAAATTATGAAGATGTTTCCAGACCGCTTGACCCCTCAATGCAAACAAGCCATTGAAAGCAGTAACTGCTATTTTAGTGAGTGGCAACAATGGGTGCAATTTTGAAGTAGGGGAAAGATGGGCAGAAGGAGTTCTCAGTACCTTCACCAGAACAGTCATTTCAACACTACCCCCATTTAAGCATTGTTTCAAATTGTATATGGTAGGTGCAGAAATCAACATTAGTGTGGTTGTTGGAACTTTATTTTGTATTAGGTGACCCACACGTAAGATAGTGTCAAGTATTTGATGGTAAAATTAGGAATTTTACAGTATCTGGCAGGAAATTAAAGGAATGTTCATGATTGATGCTGAAAGTTGAACTAAACATAATTTTGATGATAATGTATAATGTGATGTTAACATTGCTTTTTTCTACTTTGTTGCTATTACCTGACGTACCCTGTATGAGGGGCGCTATAGCAATCAAGTTGTTGTATTGCACAGTAATACATATCTCTCATCAATAATGCTCATTTTAAGACCACACAGTGTTTCACACATCTCGTAAATAACAACAACAACAAAATGACATTTGATTAGCACCTTTCACGGATGTATCATGATAATTTATCACTCCAGAGCTCAGTTGATGTTTGAGTGGCCTGCTTGACTCATCACTCGGACCTGGAGAGGTGGGTTCACCAAGGAAGTGGGTTTCTTGAGAACGCTTCAAGTCAACACCCTAATGAATAGATTTTTATTTCAGGTTTCCAACATCTGCAGTATTTTGCCCTAATTAATAGGGTGTTCCTAACTGGACAAAGCAGGAAGACAAGCACCTTAGACTGGTAAGTGGCATGGTATCAACTGGTTGAATTCCACCATTACCACAATAATAATAAATAATAATCCTTGCATTTGAAACAGCGCTTTTCATGTGTTTGAGACGTCTCAAAGTGCTTCACAGAATATATTGTAAGGTGAATTGACTGTAGATTTGTGGGTGAAACGTGGCAGCCATTTGCGCACAGCAGTGAAGGAAACTTACGCAAGGTTTCACCATGCTGGGAATTGAACTCACTTGTGAGGCGAGTGCTCTAAACACTGAGCTGCAGGACTCCACAATGTATGTTTTGTGGTCCAGAATTTTTTTTCTTGTACTTTAGCATATTGGTTGGAATGCTTGCCTCACAAGCGAGAGATCTGGGTCTGATTCCAGAGCAGGCAAAACTTTAGGCAAGTTTCCTTACTCCAGATACATCTGTTTACATAGCAGTAAGTAGGAACCCGGTTGTTATTAGCACCTTGGGATATCCTCCTGACGTGAAAGGCACTATACAAGTAACATTTTGTTGTTGTTATTTGATTGGCAGATCGATTCCTAAGGTAATAATCCTTTTAAAAAAAATTACGGGAGTAATAATCCCTCCGAAAAAATAAATTAAATGCAATAAAATAATAAGAGTTTGGTCATTCAATCCACCACTGTTTGTGGGACACTGCTGTGCACAGTAGACTGCCGCTTTCACCCACAAAATGTACAGTCGATCCACTTTGCCGTATATTCTGTAAAGCGCTTTGAGGCATCTCAATGTTGTGATGAGGCGCAATATCAAATGCAAGGATTTTTCTCATTCTTATACTATATTGTCCCGACAAAGCAACAAAAAGATCACTACAGACTGAAAAGTGTCGTGGAATTAGCTGGTTGAAATCCACCAATGTGCCTGCCTTATGTGGTCCGGAATAGTTAAACAAGCAGGAAGGTGACTGTGTATTGAGAACCAGCAGAGGGATTATTCCGTGAATTCTCAGGAGCTGAGATTGAACTGGGGACTGAAGCACAGCGAAGGTTTACGTGCAAATCACACAGCCCACTCATTAAAGGGAAAACATGTTTCTGTTTGGGATCCCGTGCAAAAGAACCTAACCCTCCTTTTAATGACAAGACTTGGCACATGGACAGATTTAATTCATAATACAAACCACATCCTAAGGGATGTGCATATCACATAATAGTTCCCACCCCAAAAATTCCCATTCCAGCTTTGAAATGCATTTATATTCCAAACATTTTACACCATGGGCGTGGTAGAAATATACACTCATAGTACATGTAGACTGTGAAAGAGTGAGTTGGATCGATACCATTCACTAGCGATATATTCATTGAGCAGGTCTATGTAATTGATTTGTTACTGAATAAATGCCTTTCCAATACATTTAGTTTGGACCATCTGGACTAAAAGCTCAGTTTAATCTCTCAAGTCATTATTATATTCTCTATTCTGTATCATGCGTTAGCAAAGACTGAAGTTGACACACCGTGTTTGTAGCACATAACTGTTCTGAGCACAGAATATCAGACTGGGTGGATGTGAATGTGTTTGCCTCTGGTTAGGAGGTAGCTCATTGCAGGATAAAAAAGCGTGGTTTATTGGGAGGGGGGTGGGTGGAGTGAAGAAGAAACATTTTCCAGCTCGGCTGCATTTAACTCCTTTTCAAATTCTACTTTAGAGTTATCTGTTAATGTCTAACCTCCATCGTATCCAGATCCAATGTCATGCCCGAGCCCCAGAAACCACAGCTTCAGTGGTTGACCACCTCGCACCTCCACCCACCAATTAAGTCAATGATAAATAAATATACATATTATTTTTAAAGCAAATTGAAGCCACTACCAATATAGTGTTAAGCAATAAGGCGTCAGAAATCACTTCACCGACAATAGACTAGGATCGAGACACCACTGTCTTTTTCACATGAAATATCACCTAAAGCACTGATGGTATATTGAATATAAACACACACACACACACACACATATATATATATAAGGTCTTTGCTTCATTTGCCAAGAATAATTGGTACAATGGGAGCCGATGTGTGATCCACTGAGGTAAGTATAGCCGCCTTATTGGCAGCAGTTCCTCTAACGCCCCACATCCCATTTGTGCAATGTCTCACTGTTCCTTGTTGACACGCAAACAAGGTGGTTTCCTTCCTGTCAACCGTGAGAATGGCAAGACTTCCAACAGAACCCGCAGCCGCCCAGCTCCTTATCCATCCCTATCATCCTCACAATCTCTTCCCAAAATATTCCTGGCTTTCTGGAGGGGGAGATTTATTGTGGGGGCGTGACGTCTCTCAAGACTTTATTAAATTAAAACACTGTGTGTGTGTGTGTGTGTGTGTGGGGGGGGGGGGGGGGGGGGATGCACTATTCTTGAATCACAAGTTGCCAGCGCACACCACCCTCTGTGGATCTGTGGTCAAATCGGGTGTAAAATAAAGATTCCCAGCATTTCTCTTGACTCTTGGTTTTTTTCGCTGACAGTATATTCTGTGAAGCGCTTTGAGGCGCCTCAGAAGTCGCGGCAAGCCCTGCAATGGATGCGATGTTGTGATCACTGTCAACGACTTAACATGTCTGTGGCACTTTTATGCATTGGCTTCATCGCTGTTTAGGAGACGCCGCGAATGCACAAATCGCTTCATCTCAATCAAATAGTGTGTGTGGTGTGTGTGTGTGTGTTGCGGTGGGTGGCGAGTTTAGATTTAGGTTTAAAATAAACAAATCAAGTGAAGTATTTTGAGTCGCCCTCTGGTTGTGAGCGGCGCTGTGTTTGCAGGTCAGATGCAAGGCTGTGGTGATGTTTATTGATTGATTCAAGTAGAAAATAAAAGTTAGTTCAGAAGTTGAGCGCCCAACCGGGGTGTCATTAATGAATGCAATTGAGCAGCCGCTCTGTGTGTAGCTCTGTGTGTAGCTCTGTGTGTACTGTACTGTAACTGTGCTTCCCCTGAGCGAGAAACAATATGTGTTTGTGGAGGTTAAACACAAAAAAAGAATTGGAATAAATTGTTCCTTAACTCTCTCGCTCTCTGTCTGTCTGTCTGTCTCTCTCTCTCTCTGTGTGTGTGTGTGTCTCTCTCTCTCTCACTACTCTCTGTCTAATATGGGATCAATACCGAATGCCACAACGTAAATACAATGTAAACAGCCGGACGCTGCACGATTCTCACTGAATGTGGACTCTCTCTCTCTCTCTCTCCTTAACTTGCCAACATCCCTGTAACGTCACCAGGATGTAGCGTTTCCGCGATGAATCCATTGGAACCGTATAAAAGCACAGGATTCTGCTGATAACTAACTCAAGAGGATTTTGTTTTGTTAACCGGAGCCTGGTCTGTGAGAACCATTTCTCCCCCCAGCCCACCACCCCCCCCCCCCCCACCCAGAACTGCCTGGATATTCTTCTTCTGTAACCTGAGATCTATCACTGCAAAAAAACAGTCGTCGGTCAGACCTGATGTGGGAAGCCGGGGTTGCACAATTAACAACGTGAAGAAGAGAGAGAGAGAGAGAGAGAGTGTGTGTGTGTATGTGTGTGTATGTGTTAAAACAGGAGTGATGCTGGAATTGTCCTTTCTGGCCATGTAGTGGGAAGACATCAAAACGTGGCTAGTTTACAAGGCAACTCTCTCTGTGTGTTGTGTGTGTATCTGTCTCTCTCTGTGTGTGTATCTGTCTCTCTGTGTGTGTGTGTGTATCTGTCTCTCTGTGTGTGTGTGTGTGTATCTGTCTCTCTGTGTGTGTGTGTATCTGTCTCTCTCTGTGTGTGTGTGTATCTGTCTCTGTGTGTGTGTGTGTCTGCCTGTCCACGCTGATACCATCACACCAGCATCTCTCCAAAAAGAATAAGAGCAACAATTTGGGGGGGGAGAGAGAAACGAGGCATCTCTGCACCCAAGAAGAAAATCGTTTCCCCCATTTATTTTTTGGGGCACTAGACACTTTGCCTGCGATCAAGATGTCTTACGCTTTAGTAGCAATGATGCTTTATTGGCAGGTTGGAGATACAGTCACTACACGTAAGTAATCGTTTTTTTCTCTCTCTCTCCCACACACACACACACGCGTTTCTGAAATACGGGATATCGGGTTTAAAAAAAAAGGGGGCACACAGAGAGACAGAGAGACACACACAGAGAGACACACACAGAGGGACAGAGAGACACACACAGAGAGACAGAGAGACACACACAGAGAGACAGAGAGACACACACAGAGAGACAGAGAGACACACACAGAGAGACAGGGAGACACACACAGAGAGACAGGGAGACACACACAGAGAGACAGGGAGACACACACAGAGAGACAGGGAGACACACACAGAGAGACAGGGAGACACACACAGAGAGACAGGGAGACACACACAGAGAGACAGGGAGACACACACAGAGAGACAGGGAGACACACACAGAGAGACAGGGAGACACACACAGAGAGACAGAGAGACACACACAGAGAGACAGGGAGACACACACAGAGAGACAGAGAGACACACACAGAGAGACAGAGAGACACACACAGAGAGACAGACAGAGAGAGAGAGAGATTTCTTACACAGCCAGGCGATTTGATGGCGATACACTGTAAATGGATAGCCTCATCCTTCGGGATTGTTCACTTCATCTAAATGTTAATGGGCTGTTAATTCACTCAGAAGAAGATTAATGCTTTATTGTGTATTGATTGCTGAAGGATTCTGTTTCAACCCTAGAATTAGCCCCCCAGCTACAACCAATCTCTGACTATTGAGGGGGTGGGGGACAATTCCATCAAACCTTTCGCCAATTCTTTTAGTTCTTCCTCCCCCCAAACAATCCTCAGAGAGTTTCTGTTGAAACGCTTCTCTCTCCCTCCCTCTCTCTCTCTCTCTCTCTCTGGGTTGTTGAGTGTCAGTCACCGCACTTCGAGACTGAACTGGAAAACTGCAAGTAGCAACTGGAAGGTTAAACAGTTAGTTAAACGGGGGCTCAAGGCAAAGTTAAAGGGATCGAGTGTCGGTTACAATAACAGGGAGTGAGTTACGTTTGGTTTGATGTCAACACTGGTTGTGGGGCGATTCATTTCGCCACATGCCACCCCCCCCCCCCCCCACCCCCAATCCCCAATGAGCTATTGGAATTCACTGTGACTGATTGACTGACTGGCTTTCCTTGGTGCCAAACTAGACTAAATTCCAAGTACTTTGCTCTGCTCTCTGCATGTGTGAATGTGCTGCTTTTTCTTTTTTTAAAAAAATGACAATTAATAAAACACCTCAAAAGGTTGTGACATTGCCTAGGTACCAAAGCCAAACAGCTCTCAGGAGAGGGCGCCGACCTCCCCGTTGATATGTGTTGTATGTTGTGTGTGTGATTCCTTTTTTGGGGGGGAGAAATAATGTACAACAATACGCACAATGGCAAAGGGAGAAAGGCAGGCAGGGTGACTGACTGATGGGCTGGGTATCTGGAGTCCAAATCCCTGTTCACTCAATCAATCCTTGTGGTTTTCCCAGTGCGCTATATCCTCCCCGGAGGCTAGTAACTGTTTCAGGGAATTTCACCAACAGCGATCCTCAGAGGTTCTTCCCACACATGTGGGCTCATCTGGGACCCTTGCCTTGCCTTCCATCGCCCCTTCAGCACCATGCGCGTTAAAAACCAAGACATTATAGGGCTAAATGACTCAAAATATAGAGATATTTAAATATATATATATCCCCCAGAGGCAAGGAAGATGCCACAACATCTGATGGTGCTTATAGCAATGGAATGCAAATGTCAATATAACTACTCTTGGTTCTGGTTTGTCTGTGTTGCATTAGTAAGTAAGGGAACAATTCATTACTAACCTTATATTTGTAACACAGACTCAGTAAGTTAATCAACTTCCTTCACGCGGGAATTAGTTTGTGTTTACGGTCCTTGTATTGAAGAGAGATCTCGCGGAATAATAAATAGCAATAATCCTTATTGCGCCTTAGCACGTCTTCAAGGCGTCTCAAAGCGCTTCGCAGAATATACTGCAAAGTGAATTGACTATATTTTGCGGGTGAAACGTGACAGCCATGCAGCAGACACCTCGGCGCATATCTCTCTTGCCGAGCTAACGGCTTAGTCAGTGAGTTAAAATATCATGTGAACTTCCCACTTGAGAAGATATCCAGGATTCTGGAGCCATATCACCCCCACACCCTCCACTCCCCACCCCTCCACTGCCTTAGGGAACAGCTATCTCTGAGTTGCAGTACACATTACTTTCAGGAAATAATATCATGAGATACAGTGTATAATTTGGGACATGACATTCGCACGCAACTGCCAGGATCATGGAAGGTGAACTGGATAGACCTTGATCTTCTTTTGTCTAGCAATTCTTAGGAACACTGACGGCTGATAACTCAGCGTCAACCAATCACCCAAATCCAGTTCAACTCTGATTGAAAAGAATCCTGGAGTGTTATAGATTGTAACGGCAACTGGAATCAACACCTGCAACCCTGAGAATTGAAATGGAGGTAACCGCTCGTCAAAATGCTAATTTTCAGTTCAGAACTGTTAGGCTATAGGGTGGAGGTGTCAAACCCAAACTCTAATCAGCCTTTCCCTCTCAAGTGGAGTCCTGTAAAGTGGTTACGGCACTCGCCTCACAAGCGAGAGACCTGGGTTCGATTCCCGGCAGGTCAGGGCAATACCTTGGGCAAGTTTCCTTACTCCACATGGCCTGATAATAATCCCTCAAGAAAAAACCAATAGTAAACTGGTGATTTCAACCCATGACCATTTGTTCTGTGTGCCATTGGCTCCTGCGTTTTGCCCACAAAATATACAGTCAATTCACTTTACAGTGTGTCCTGTGAAAAAGAGTTACAGATCTGCAATACAGATTGGTTATGGATTAGTAATATCGCCCTTTTAGTTAACGGTTTGATTTGTTGAAAATCTATGGTAGATTATTTTTATATCACAAATGGAATGTGTATAATGCTGTAAGGGTAGCCTCCTAATGATGGAGATAAAACCATACAGTTTGGGATTCATCAGTGAACACGAAATTAAGTTGTGACCCACTGCCCATATTTTGTTTAGCCCAAGATTAGAAATAGCAAATGTAACAGTTGATGGACATAATCACAATGCTAATGAAAGCCATTTTACTTTCTCTTGGTTTGATTGTAGTTACCAAGTGGACCCCGAGTTAAAAGGATTAAAGGAAACTGATAAGAGATCAGACACAAAGTAGAATGAAGGATTGTTTTCAAGTCTCCTGTTTGCATTAATACCGAGTAATGAGAATTTTTTTTCTCATTACTTTTCGTGTTGTTTTGAGATTGTGAAGTCCAACTTTAAATCACAAATAGTTCAAGGGGCATATTGAGCATCAAAAGGGATGTATATTTTGCCACCATATAACTCACATAATATTTATCAAAGATTCCCCTCCTTGCCAAGGACAAATCATATTATTTCTGGTCATGCGTCTGTAACTTGCACTTATAAGTCATGTATTTAAAACTTTGGTAGTTTAAACACCACCTTGTTATACATATTAATGAGTCAGGTCAGATGTTAACTAGTACATATTTGAGAAAATATTACTTATTTCAAACATTGCAACTGGCTTCCTATTCGGGGTTGGATTCAATCCAATAATAATAATAATAATCTTTGAATTTGATTTAGACCTTTTCACTTCTTCTAGATGTCTCAAAGTGTTTCACAGAATGTACTGTACAGTGAATTGACTATGTTTGTGGGTGAAACATGCAGCCAATTGTGCACTGCAGTGTCCCCACAAACAGCGGTGGATTGAAATGACCAATTTATTATTGTTGTTTTTTCAAGGGATTAATATTTAATTCTGTTTAGCACTGCCAACGAAAAAAAAATCAATGTTAGTCGTTTGAAAAACAAGGTCACAACCTTTCTTAACATCACTATGGGTACCAGCATCATAATTTAAAATAATTTCTAATTGAGATGGTCCATGTACAAACTGTTGAGTGTTTTGAGTGATTTTTACCAGCAGATCACAAAACTTTGATCATTGTCTAGCATCAATCCAAGTAGCATTGATCTGAATCAAAAGCATCGATCTGGGAAATACATCAACAATAGTTTTCGTAACGTTTGAAAAGAAATAGATGAGCTGTAAATGTACCTGTATAATTTTGATATAAATGTATAATTTTGTCTGAACGGTTGTAACCCTACAGCAACGTAACATGCCCATAGCACGGCTTCAATATCTCCAATGCTAATAACACACTTTATATTCTTACTGTGCAGAAAATAATCTTACTTTGAAACCAAGAAAACTAACCCAAACCCCCACCACACACACACACACACACAGCAGGGGTGCTGTGAACAGCAGTTGTAAGAACAGAATAGTGGCAAACTAATCAGGAGTTGATCTTAACACAGTCACAACAACAATTAAACCCACTTTTACTTGTCCTCGGTTCAGTTGGTAATAATGGCCAAGTGGACCCGGGCTAAACGGATTAAGGCAAACAACTGAATCAGAACTGCAAAGCCAATTAAAGCCGGACATACCACAGCATCCTTGTACAGCAGAGATTTCAGCTCTAGCTGTGCGGTGAACATTGTGCTAGGATATTGGGTAGGGGAATAAGCCTGTAATAAATTGTGCACTGCATATTTTTTTGCCTCGTACATCATGTTAGGACTCATGTACGTTGTATGTAAATTGGAGGTCGAGGCATCACAAACTACACAATACGTTAAAAAGAGTCTGACTTCTGATTACAGACCACAGGGCGATTCTTTCAACCTCCACTGCAGTTCAGAAGGATTTGTCTCACTCCTTGTATTGGTCAGAGTTTATAACGGCGGGGGTGCTCTGGGAGCAGCTAACAGTAATTTATCTGAATACTTTGCCTGCTCAGGCAGTTTCCAGAGAATAAACACCTATGTATCTTTAGATTAAGACCCTTTTAAGACTCAACCTGACTGGCCACTGTTCAATGTTTTTTTAAACCCTGGAACTTTATGGCCTTTCACCTGTATGATTAAGAAGGATTTAGATTTGACAATGTATGGGACATTGCATGAAAAAAAGTCTAATGAGGCTTGAAATGTATGCAGAAGGACTGCTGTGCAAATCCAATGCAGCATGATTGATAACTTTATTGCAAGCTGATGGCTATTTAGATATTTAAAGGTCAGAGGCTCTGTACACACCAGGATTTGTTAAGTGAATTTGATTTATCTTGCATTAAAATAAAGTGATTTGAAATGTGGGTTAAAATACATTGATTAACAAAAAAAAAGTTTTTTTTAACACAGAGGGAAAACAAAATATTAAATTCATGTAGATTTATGATTTTACGGTAGAATAAATATATTTCTGTAAATTTGTCAATCAATTTAGCATAAATACAAACATTAGGCAGTAAAATATGCTACAGAGTTCCAAACACACTCAGAACATATATCCAATTAAAAAAAACATTAAACAGTGTGAATGATTCCGTAGTTTTGAAAGAAAACTCTTCCATATAGAGATACACAAAAGATTACAGATAAACACAACTGAAAGTATGCGTGCGAAACTGATTTGGAAGCCAATCTTTTCTAAATGACGCATGCCAAACAATTAGTTCTAAACTAAACGAGCTCTAACTAGAATAAATATTGTTGCTGTGGTTCTAATAATGGAAGTGGGAAAAGTCTTGCTCTTATGCAATCTTTTTTTACACACTGTACAATAGGCTTTAGATGATTTGATTAGGTGATTTCTCTTTGAATTTCCTTAAAATAAGGCAAAGCGTCAATTGGAACATTTTAAAAACAGTCTATGTTTACTTATCTGTAAATAGTATCAAAAATACTTGCAGAAACATCTGTTGTTCATCACATTTAGTGGAACCTCAACCAACATTGCAAAATGTTTGTACAGTTTTTTTAATTAGTTTGAATGCAGGTTTTCCAGGTATACAGGGAGGATCAATGGGGTCATGGGGGTTATTTAAAAAGGGTGGGGCTGCATTTAAACTTACTTAATGTGATTCCCATTTTGCTGTGTGTTTCCCAGGCTTAACCATGTTGGAATGACAAAAAGTAGTCACAGTCGGGTATAGGTCATTGCAGGGTAGACTCCCGATGGTAACCTGGTGACAGACAAGTTGATAAATTGCAATGTCTTTTCAAGCAGTGACTCTTTAAAGAAGTTAGTGCCAAGTCAAAGGAGATAGAAGTTAACCCCTTTACAAATATTGACAATAGCAGTGTTTTACCAAAGCCAATTATGCAGCTTGGCCCAAACTGATTTGTTATTTTGATCATTACAGTAACATACAACACTTGAGGATGGGGGGTGGGGGGGTGGGGTTGTATTCATGCATGAATGGTGTGCACTTGAGGTTTGACTTCCACAAAAGAACTGTGTCAATATTAATTTGCATTATTTTACACATCTTGCAACACAAACATTCGTCGAGGTGAGAATGATTTTAAATTCTTCTAAATTATAACAGAAAAAAAAGATAGTTTCACTAAGATAATTATTTCACACCATTGTACTGATTTATTACTGATTTAATTGGTTGAATGTTTCCCCATTGTCTTATTTATATTGGTGGGGAAACATTGTCCTTTGTAATTTATTTGTATTGATCCTATAGTGAAGCTAGTTATAATTATTTACAGTGGATCTTCTAAATGAACGCTTACAGCTCTGAATCAGAGACCCTCAGCAAAGAAGGTGTTGTCTGATTCATGAAGGGTATAAAATACTTAATTGTTGCACTTTCCCATGATTTTGATTTAAAAGAAAAATCGAACTCTCACTAGTCAGTAAGAGTTAGACTCTTTTTGATCAACCAGCATATGTAGAAATTCGGTGTCATGCTTAAGAATATCCAAACCAATCTGAGAGTGAGACATACATAAGGGAAAGCAATACTGTATATTTTAGAGGTCAAGTTACATCTTTAAAATAGTTCCTAAATGAAATTATATATGGTCCTTTTGTCCTTTAAATCACGAAAGAAGTTTTTTGTGAAAATAGCCCCTCAGGCCATTTTATCTCATGCTTCAGATTACAGTCCTCGTAATACAACATCAGGCTGTTTTGTTTCTGAAATTATCTGGGTTAAAAATATGGTCTAAAATAAAGAAACTTATGTAAACAAATGGTATGAGCCTGTCTCAGATGTAGATTTAAGGTGCACATAGGTGAACCATAGAATTTCCAATGTAAACATGGATCTTTGATGTTTAATTCAAAAAGATGCTATCTGTTTGGCATTAGGGAAACACTTAACAGTAGATTTTAGTCACATTCTATGAGAAATTGGTTGCCAGTGTAACATTACATCATGCTACACCAGGATTATTTTATGTTAAAATCTTTAACATAATCCATATAACTCAAATGTATGTCCTCTTTAGTAACAAATGCGCCTGATGTCCATTTTGGGAGACTTGTTCAATAGATAAATCAAGCAGTAGATATGGGAACATATCATTGGCAGTGTGAGGGGAGGAAACAATTTTTCAGGGATAATACAATTTTTATATCTATAATTATAATTCTTATACAGTATTTGGTATGGAGACTTATCACATCCTTGAGCTGTCTCAAAGCACTTCACAGAATATACTGTAAAATGAATTGACTGTATATTTTGTAGGCAAAATTGGGCAACCAATTATGCACAGCAGTGTGCCACAGTCATGGATTGAGTGACCAAATTATTATAATTTTTTTGGAGGGATTATTACACCCATAAAAGTGGTCTGCCAAATGACTAACACCAGGGTTCCTACTTAATGCTCTGTGAACAGAAACGTGGGGAGTAAGGAAAGTTGCCCAATATTTCACCCTGCCTGGGAATCCAACACATGTCATCTCACTTGCGAGGTGAGTGCTCTAACCATTCTATAATAGCAAGAGCCTGGAGCTGTGTGCTTTGGTTAACCTTGTGTTTTTTTTTAACATACCGTATTTAATTTTTGTGCTCATTGAAATGAATCATTTCAGTGTTAGGG
Organism: Hydrolagus colliei; assembly: GCA_035084275.1. NCBI lineage: Eukaryota > Metazoa > Chordata > Chondrichthyes > Chimaeriformes > Chimaeridae > Hydrolagus > Hydrolagus colliei. Next base: position 18,701,250 of record CM068745.1, on the reverse strand, counting down.
AACAGTGGAGTTTCCTGCTTTGAACACTCAATAGTCATGTATTGTGAGGCTTGGTGGGAATCATAGAGAGTTTACAGCACAGAAGAAGGTCACTCAGCCCATTGTGCTGGCACTGATGTAGTGAGGTGATTCCGTCAGATTTGTGGGTCATCCAAAATCAGCAGAGTTGAGCATTCAGATCCTATATAATATTAGGTGGATCAATTGGCAGCAGGTCAGGCATTCCCAACCCATTGGAGCCTGCTCCCCCTCAGTAACATCTGGGCCTGGTGCCCATTTTGGTAGAGCTGTCCAATAGATTAGTCAAGCAGCAGTCTGACATAAATGTATACAACAAGACCTACTTGATTGCCAATAACCCTGCCTTGTCTGTCACCATCCTTGAGTACATACCAGTAAGATCAACTACTGGAGTTGGGGACTCAGCGGGGTACACGTGGATGAGATTGGCCTTGGGAGTGCTCTGTATTGACTCTCGACTTCTTGAAGTCTCACATTTGCAGGTTAAACAGAATAAAAAGGATTCAGAAATCTCCTGCTGATCAATACTCGATTTTTGGGTGGGTGGGGGTGCCAGCTGTGTGTCTGACACCTGCGGAAACCCATCACCGTTGCTTAAGAGTATCCTAACTAAACTGTGAATTCCATGCATCCCACCTACACATGGAAATCCCAGAGATACATTGTTGGAATGGAATACACACTCTCTCATAGGACAGATGCATATTGCTTACCTAATTCCTGAAAGTATTAGGCATACGTTTTCAAGAGCCAAGGCTTTGGAGACCCCAGATTGTGTGTTGGGGGTACTGCTGGAGTCTGACCAGCTAAAACCACATAGCTTGTAATCAATATCTATGTCCAGGAAGCTTTCCACTGCTTATCCAGCTTGGACCACCCTATCCATTAATGGTTTGACTTGCAGGGTTACCAGGACCTGATTGGGAGGATTCCTTACCCCCAATGACTGGTCTGCCTTTCACAGTCATGCCAATGAGCCAGGCTGATTCATATTCCTCCCCGTTAAACACCATTTTGGATTATTTTGTAAATTATGTATTCTTTTGAGCTTTATTTTATCAGTTGACTACAGAATATAATTAAATGTTGGTGAAGTTATCTTAATATATTAACTGCATTATTTGCTTTAACAAAAATTGAAAATGTTCTTTTCAGCAAACAGAATATCAGTTTAATCTTTGTTTATTGCTGTGCAATAAAAAACAATAATATCAATAAGCAATACAACACAACAACATCCTCACTGAGTGTTCACATTGCTATTGCTGGCTTTCACAAACTGTGTGCATTCTAGATGTGAGGGTAAATTAGATGTCATTGCTATTGAAAACAGTTTCAGAGTATTCAGACTGGAGGCATGCAGGGACCCACAAAGCCAAGAATTTAAGCTTTGGTATGGGTCACAGAACAGGCCAGGTCATGGTACTATCCTGCTGTGACTGGCTGGATGGAACATCAGAATCACACAAGTAAAAGTGTAGTAATGATTATACCGGTCCTCATATTTGAGTTTAAAAAAACAACTGGATCTTGTAAATTCTTTCAATCAATTTGATAGCATATTGATTTCGTTTATAGTAATAATAATTATCCTTGCATTGATATAGCACCTTGTCACATCTTCGACAAGGTGAATTGACTCGATATTTTGTGGGTGAATTATTCTCTAATTGTATTGGTGAGCATCAATTCCATTCCGATTAGAATTGTTGACACGCTTTAGCATTATATATATACAAGATTTCTGAGGAATTGTTAGATTGAGCAAAGCATTGGATCTGTAGTGCTTGATTGATTTTGAAAGGAACAAACCCCGAAATAACCTTTCAACCTAATCATAGTAAATAGTCACTTGAATAGTATGAGCTGTTCTGGGCTTGAAAAATTGTGCGTTCAAAGCAGCCAGCAGGATAGTAAGCAACATTCCACTGTTGAGACTTTTTGTTCCCTATTTTGACTGAATTCCATACGCTTCAATGAAGAAAAAATTGCTTCATAGGAAGAGATCAGAGTTTTGCAGTGCTCAAACACACAGTTGGATGTGTTGAAAAGTTTAATTTTTATGTCGTTAACTGTTATCCTTTGTGATTATTTCTATTCATTGTTTTGCAAATAAATAATGTTTTGCTGGCATAAAGATACAGGATTTTTTACAATGTTTCAATTGGCCAACAAAGTTCCAATGAATGTCTACAGTCTAGACATTTTCTTGATATGATCCCCAGAATGACTCTTCAAAATCCCAGATCCCTACCATCTTTCTCAAGCTGGTTCTTAAGTGAGCCCAAAGTCCTGGACCTTAATCATACTTTCTGGTAACTAATTCCAGCTGTGGATTTATTCTCTGTGAAAATAAAACATAAGCATTTTCTGGTGTCTGTCCTGAAACTGCCCTTCACATCACTGGACCTATGGCCCCTTGAACTGTTGCCTTAATTGCATCTTTCAGAGGGACATCCCAAAATGCTTTGTAGGATGTGCTGTAAAGTACAGTGACTGTGTTTTGTGGGTGGATGTCTACTTTAATATTTTGAAACCGGTGTTTTCCTGCCTATCAAAAGCTAAAGGCATGAAAGGCATATTTAGCCTCATGCTTTTAGGCTAAATATGACTAGATCAATTTCAAATGTATTTTATTATAATTATAGCATTTGATATGGAGTCAAATACATTCAACAAAATGTCTGAAAGCAATTCACAGCATTTACTGTAGAATGGGGTGACTGCTTTTGAACACAAATGTATCATCACTAATCTTGAGCTTCAAAACAGGCAGGTGTTGCTGACAAATGACCTTACTCATATGGGCTGAAAAGTTAAGGAGTTTCACTGGGATATTGGGTGGTGCAATGGATAAGCACACTATCTTTTCACCTCTGGACCCTGATTTTGGATCTAGGCCAGATGGGATAACAGTATCTGCAAAGAGTAATGAAGTCAGATTGGATAATGCCAAGTTATTTCCTGGAGTGTGTCAGTCTATAGTATGAAACGCCAGGATGAAAATCGCTAAATTGTCAATCTCACTCAGAGTGTACTTTTGGGAAATGAAGTAATTTATGCTGATATCACAGGATTGATGCCTCCAGCTGTGGTTTTGCAATATTGTGTGGGGACAGACGACTTTATGTAGCCTGGGGACTGACATTGGGTGTCGAAATCGAAAAAATCGAAAAGAATTTCATTCCTTGTACTACCATCTCACATCTTGATGAGAACATCATTTATCATAAAGAAGTATTTATTGTACTTAAGGAATTTCTGATTTACAAGTAAGGCTTTAATATTACCCGTGGGACAGCTATCTTTACAGCAATACTATCATTTAATGACATGCTTTGAACAGAATACTTTTGACTTGTAAATCAGAAACATGTGAATACAGAGCTTAATTTCAAATTAGATTCATACAATGCATTTTAAACACCAACTAACTGGTGGTAGCCACATTCATGGCACATAGCAGGGGTATGGCAGTACCAAGATGTGAAAAATATCAATTGTAAATGTAAAATATTTATTATATGACCTTTAGGCAAACATTTTCCTGAAATACCATAAGATAAACAGTTTCTATCTAATACCAACAATCACGGATTTAATGAAGATAATCTATCGGAAGATACCACAAACTGCGTGGAAATAATTAACAAAGAATTGTTTTGATAATGTGTTCTACAGCAGAACTGGGTGCTTTCCAAGGTTTAAATGTTTCAGGCTGATGAGATCTGTATTTGTCTCTTCTGGAATTAGTTGCTTTTATGTCCCTTACTGGTTTTTAGAAAATAAATTAATCGTCATCATGTAATTTCAACTGCCAGCTAAATGAGGAAGAATTTGTCAACTGGTGATGATATGTGGCTGGCTTGAACCCTACTAGCTTGCCGGAATGGAAACACCACTGTGTTTGGGATGGAAACACCACTGTGTTTCCTTCAGTCCAGCCTCTGTGCTATGATGATGTTCTGGAGGTCGAGATAACATAATTTAATCTTGCATTTAAAGCAAGTAAAATAAAATGAAAACGAGTGATCATGCTTCTTGTATTCTGCCTGTGCTCTCCCCTCCACCAACATGAGCCTGCTGCATGTTGAATGCTTTCTTGTTTCCCCGCAACATTGCTCAACTCCGCCACTACCTCACCACTCAGTCCGTTGGAACTCTCATTCATGCCTTCATCTCATCCAGGCTCGACTATGCCTGCTTGTCGGCCTTCCCCACTCCTCCCTCCATAGCTGCAGATCATCCAGACCTCTGTGGCACGTATCCTCTACCGCTCCAAACTCCGTGACCCCATCTCTCCATTGGCTCCCCATCACCCAGACGATTCAATTCAAATTAATGGGTCGTCACCTTCAATGCCCTCCATGGTCTCACCCCACCCTATCTCAGCGATCTCCTAAACCCCTATCAACCCACCCGCTCCCTCCGCTCAGCTGGCTCTGGCCTGCTCCATGTCCTCCGACCCACCCACCCCACATCGGCGGGCGAGCCTTCAGCCGCTCTGCCCCTAACCTCTGTAACTCTATCCAGCAGTTCCTCTGCCTCAGCCCCCACCCTCCCTGGACTCCTTCAAGTCCCGCCTCAAGAGCCTCATCTTCAACGGTCCCATCAGTCACCCTAAATCCTCTCCTTTCCCTTCACCCTCCCCGATCCTGACCCCAACTTGGGTCTGAAACATTGACTGTCCAGCAGTTTGGGACATGAAAGGCGCTATACAAATGTAATTTTGTTGTTTCTTTATCCCACCATTGGCAGTAGAAGTATCAACCACTGTGCCCTGCGTTTAGTAGTCTCTCTGCCTCCCTCTTTGCTTTCAAAATCTCTCGTGATAACCTACCTTGCCTTTATCAACTGTAGCTACAATGTATAGGATTCCAGTTTTCAGTTTTCAGAACTCAGCGCTGGAAATGCTGCTAGCATTGCAACCCATTTTTGGATCAGGGTTGGAGTGAAGTGCGCATGTAATGTACTTGAAACTAATATATTTGAGGTGTCAGCATGGTTCAGTCGGGAAAAAATTCTGATTCTAGGTCAGAAGGTTGTAGGTTCAAACCCCACTTCAGGACATTGAACTAAACATCTAAACTGAAATTCCATTGTAATGCTGTGGCAGAACCTTGGGATGTCCTTCCGACATGAAAGGAGCTATACAATTTTAATTTGGTATTGTATTGACAGAGGTGCAGTGTTTCGATGAAATGCTAAAGCTGTTTTTTGTTCAGGTAGGCATTAAATATATTGTGGTAATATTTAAAAAGGGAATTTCTCGCCATGTTCCTACTTACTGCTAGGCAAACAGGAATGTGGAGTAAGGAAATTTGCCCAACTTTCCACCCTGCTTGGAAATTGAACCTAGGTCATCTCAGGACATCGTCCTGACGTGAAAGGCTCAATCTAAAAGTAATTTTGTTGTTGTCGTTGACTGCTCTAACCACAAAGCTGCAGGACTCCATGAATTGGTTAGTTAACTAGAATGGGAACCTTGGTTGATTTAGCTTTCTCCACCCAGGGTACAGACTCTAATTTCATTGCTGCCCCAAGTGAGGCTGGGGATCGAACTGGAAACTTCCCTGGTTTCACGAGCCAGTGAGTCACTGGAAAGACTGGCTGAGCCACATGGAAGATGAGTGATTTTAGTTTTATTCCAGATTTTGAGTGGTCACCCCACAGTGTCAGGGCATCTCTGAATTATGTAGCTGACAATCTAAATTATTTTCTAGATTTGTTAATTGATGATAATGATAATCCTTGCATTTGACGTCTTCTAGATGTCTCAAAATGCTTCACAGAATATACTGTAATTCCTTCCTTTGTAATATTCTGATGGTATTCCAATGGCAACTGTGTCTGTGACACATTCTTGCAGTATTAAAGGTGTATTAATTCTTATTAATTCTCAATATGGGGCTCAATGTGTCATAATAAACTAGTATCTCCAATGAAAACATTATTTCATTCAATTTTAGAGGTATGAATGGCTTATACTGTAACTATGTTTTGCGTGCCTGTTTTTCATATTTCACATTATGAAATCTGATGTAATTTGAATGTCATTTACCCAATACCAGATTATAAAGTTAGTATCAGAAGTAAAACAACATGCTTTCATTTTCAAGCTACCTCTTGGTCACATAAACTAATTTACTATTCATGGATCCACGTGAATGGAGCTAAGTGACTTAAGGTGTGTGTTGCGGGTGGAGAGGTTGAATCTCAGAGAAAGCAAAGCGCTATGCAAATCATATTTTCAAAGCAATAATTTGGCCCAAAGTGGATATATATTTAGTTATTAACAAGATTAATGTTTATTGAGAAAAAAGACAAAAACATTGTGGGATTGAATTTACAATTAATGACGGTGTTACGAGTGATGGAGGACAGGTAGTTTATTTGTGCAATGGGCAGGGAGGAGAGGAGTGAGCAGTTAAGTGCATGTTTGTATAAAATATACAATAACAAGCCGAACTTTCACAGATAGTTTGTCCAGAAATTACACAGAATGATAAATGGGAATCCACAGAGGTTCTTTTTCAAGAAATAAAAATCAAACATTCAACACCTGAAGGTCGAAAGATTTTGTTGTCTTAAGCCAGCTGTTGAGTTTCTGTGTGTCTTTATGATTGATGCTGTGGTCATATTTCATTCCTATGCATTGAAAGGTGGTTTCAAAACTGCCCTACTTATAAAGAGATATTCTATTTGCTTGACTGCCGTGTATTTTAGCTTGAAAAGCACTTTCTTTTAAAGCCAGTGGAGCATTAAAATATATTATGCTCAAACAACAATAATTTGACCCTTTGAAAGCATTTATAACAGCTTCTATTATTATTCAGAGTTTTCTAAACTGAAATATTTACTAATTGGACTTTCAGTTTCTAAAGGAGCTACCAATTATTGCAAACAGGTCAACTGTACTCCTGCAAAAGGCACATCAGCCAAAGCTCTGTGCGACAGGCAAGGAGGAGACGAGTGAGCGGTCAAATGTATTTTCATTATAAAATGACTTATGAAGCGAGGATTTTTCCTTTTATTTGCAAGGTGCATGATATAGGTGATATCAGATCAGAACGTAATATATTGTACCACAGGTTCTGGAAGTAATTAAAACCAACATCAGAAGCCGCATTCAAAGTCTGATAAAACTATTTAATGGGGTATTGTTTTTCACTGTTGTCATCAAGTTTCATAGATTTTAAAGAATGTTTATAGCACACAGAGGGTGAATATTCAGTCCAAGGTCCCTGTACTAATGATAGTTGGGTCCAACTCCCCCTGGGAGCTGTCTACTCAAACCTTTGGCCACGTTTATTAAAAATCACAGGCTGAGGCTGCTGATGTTTGATCAACAGTCTGCTCCAACGGCTTCTCCTCCATCCCCTGCACAGTCACATGCGGCATTCCCCAGGGCTCTGTCCTTGGCCCCCTGCTCTTCACCCTCTACAGTCTCCCCCTGGGCGACATCATCCGCAGACATGGGGTAAATTTCCACATGTATGTGGAGGACACCCAACTCTACCTATCCGCATCAACCCTCGACTCCAGGATCACTGTCGTTCTGACTGCATGTCTGTCCGACATTGAGTCCTGGACGAGGGCAAATTTCCTACAACTCAACAAGACGGAAGCCCTCCTGATTGGCTCACATCACCGCCTCCACACCTCAGGTGCCGACAACATCAGCGTTCAAGGCTGCTCTCTCCACCTCTCGAAGCCAGGAATCTGGGCGTCTTGTTCGACCCCGAACTATCCTTTCTCCCCCACATCCGCTCCATGACCGGCACAGCCTTCCATCACCTCCGTAATATTGCCAGACTCCGCCATTACCTCACCCCTCACGCCGCTAAAACCCTCGTCCCCGCCTTTATCACTTCCAGGCTCGACTATGGGAACTCTCTCCTCGTCGGCCTCCCCAGCTCCTCCCTTCACAGGCTGCAGATCATTCAGAACTCTGCAGCTTGTGTACTCTGCCATACCAGGCTTCGCAACCATATCACTCCCACCCTCGCCCATCCCCATTGGCTCCCCATCACCCAAAGGATTGAATTCAAGATCCTTGTCCTCACTTTCAAGGCCATTCACGGCCTTGCCCCCACCTATCTCTCTGACCTACTGTCTCCCTATCAGCCTGCCCGCACCCTCCGTTCAGCAGATTCAGGCCTGCTCCACACCCTAACCGCCCATCCATCGGCGGCCGGGCTTTCAGCCTCTCTGCTCCCACACTGTGGAACTCCATCCCACAAGCCCTCCGCCTTGCTTCCTCCCTTTCCTCCTTCAAGGCCGGTCTCAAGACCTTTCTCTTCGACCGTGCCTTTGGCTGCCCCACTAACTCTTCCCCCCTCCCATTCTCCTTCCCCTTCCCCTCCCCCCACCCCGCTCGGATCCCGACCTGACTGTTCAGCGCTTTGGGACGTCCTCCCGACATGAAAGGAGCTATATAAGTGCAATGTTGTTGTTGTTGTTGAACTGTATATGTGGTATATGTGTACTGCTGGAAATTTAAGGTTTAATTTTTTTGAGGTTCTCGTTTAATCAAAACCTAATTATAATCGTACATAGAATAATTTATTTTATTGCTATATATGTGTTGGTGTGAGGCAGACTTTCTGAATACTCTTTCACAAATAACCATGTAACTGAGGGCAGCAAATGATTTGGCTCTCTTTAGGAGAGGAAGTAATTGGAGCACGAACATCCTGTTCACAGGAGATAGTGCAACTAGCGAAGTGAATTCCCAGTCATAATTTCTTCACTGTACATAAAAGAGAAGGTATGATCAACCTTTGAGATTTCTGACCTTAATTTATTCAGTACACTATAACAAATAATAGTGCCAGGGACTTGGTATAATAAACTTTGAGATGTCTTTAAAATTGACCAGCAATATCTAATTCTTTATAACTATCTTATTGTAAGTCATGTAATTAATGGAAGCTACCATCAAAAGTTATGGATACAACAACAACAACAAAATTACATTTATAGAGCGCCTTTCACGTCGGGTGGACGTCCCAAGGCGCTGAAATGTATGGGATGTTGGGATGTAATTCACCCACAGAATACAGTGACTTCACTTTACAGCATATCCTAGGAATCACTTTGAGACGTAATCCTATATCAGGTTTAATTATTATTAGTAGTAGCAGCAGTTGTAGTTGTGGTAGTCAGTGCCTACAAGAGTGAAGAGGAAATAATTTACATGGATTTCAAGTTCTTTTAAGAACTACAGAAAACCGACTTCAAAACTAAGACTGAATTGAACAATTTACCAAATCCTGGATGCTCTTAAATGCTATATTAATGGAGTAAGTCTAGCCCAGGTGACACTTCACTGTGTTCCTATAATAGATCAATCAACAGCTGCAAGGGATATAGATAAGTTAGCATTTTAGGTCAAATCCTTTATCAGAATAGACCTTTATTCACTATGCAGAGCAAATATTTAAAAGTAGAACCTAATGTCTGGGTTTCTAAGTCTGCGTTAATTTGTTCCTGTGTGAAGCTTGTCAGTGATAAAACAAACTGGAGTCCTGTTGAAATATGAATAGAAATTGAACTCCTACGGTTTTTCTTTCATTCAGAATATCAATGCCAAATTATGTGATTTTAGCTGGCTAGATTCCAGCAGTACCCCAATGCACACTCTAGGATAATAATAAATAATAATAATCCTTACATTTGATATAGTGCTTTTCACGTCACCTAGACATCCCAAAGCCGTTCACAGAATACACTGTAAAGGAAATTGACTATATATATGGGCGAGCTTGGAAACTTGCGTGTAATACTTTCCAGAATTAGGTAACCAGGGTGCGTCTCTCTGGAGGGAAAATGCGCATTCCATTTCAACAATCTATCTCTGGTATTTCTATGTGTAGGATGGATATCTCGGCTTGGTTTGGATACTCTTTAAGCAAGGGAATGTGTCAGCATGTGTCAGAGACACACTTCCGATGACTTGCCACATTACTTGCCCTTGCTTTGGACTGTGCATGATTCTCTATCAGCAATCATCAGATTTCCATCCAAACCTTACCACTTAATAAAAATAACCCTTGCATTTGATCACATTGGAATTTCTCCCCGCCTTATCTCAAAGCACTTCAGGATTTACTGTAGGCTGAAATGACTTTTTTTTGTAGCAAATACAGTAACCAATTTCTATGCAGTAGTATCCTACAAATAAGCATGAAGTGAGTGAGCAATATTATGAGGGTGATGTTGACAAGATCACGGAGAGAAATTTCTTTTGTTTTGAACAGTGTCACTTGAATGAGCAGAGGGACTTTGGTTTAAAACATATCACCTAAAGAATGGGACATTTTACACTGGACTGTCAGGCTAGATTACGATCTTAAACACTTGCCCTGCCCAGAACTTGGTCTAGAACCAACTGAATCAGAGACAACACTGCTACCAACTGACAGAGACTGATACCAAACTCATGTTTTTGTTCTGTGGTCTATGTGTCTGCGTTGCTTCCATGATGCAAAACATAACCGGATTTAATTTACAGCTGTGCGCAAATTGTATTGAAGAATATTATAGGATCATGGAAATGTACAGGATACAATGAACAACACTGTGGTTCAGTTGGTTGGCCTCAGAGGTATTTTGTGTCAATATATTGACAATTTCTGTTTGTCTCTTCTTACTCACAAGCCTCTCAGTTTGATAGAATCAATTATAGTTGTGAGGAAATACAGCAATTCAGAACACTATCAATGGAAGAGTATCTTATTCTATTGCAGGTATTTGCTGATGTGGACGAGTGCTACACTGCTTGACTCAATAGTTTTTTGTGAATTTGTCCTCGTGTGTCTATAAACAAATGTGGTGTGAATGTCTTAAATTTTAAAGCAATTTCATATTTATAATGCCATTGTATCTACAATTTGATTTCATTAAGTTTTTTTAGAGGGTACTTTGGTACACATTCAGTAATCCCAGCAGAATAGAAATTTAAACATCCCGAAAATGCTTTTCCTGAGATGGAATGCCCCAATTATCATAAAGTGTTCTATCTGGTGGACAATCTGAGAACTGAATAAATACTCTATCATTGATTAAACTATCAGACTTTATATACAGTACTGTGTTCAGCTTGTTTCAAACTCCTGTTTTTTGTTTCTTTAACTGAGGGAAGAGGAGGTGGAGGAGAGAGAGAGAGAGAGAGAGGAAATCATACTTTCCATCACACCCTGAAATAAAGGTTCCCAGTACAAATGGACGAGGGGATAGGAATGTAAGGGAATATAATTCTCACCACAGGAGGGTGGAAAAAAAGGAAGTGAAACTTATCAAGAATTGCAGGTCCTTGTATAAACATATCCCTGTAGAAATGTTAGATAGACAGGTGCATGGCTAATAATAATAATCATCCTGGCATTTGATATAGTGCTTTTCGCATCTTCTTGAGATCTCAAAGCAATTCATAGAATATATTGTAAAGTGAATTAACTGTATTCAGTAAAAGCCCGTTTATCCATGACCCGATCAACTGGATTGCGCGACCTCCTCCAGAGGCAATTCCCCATTCTAGCAATCGCGAGTAGGCTCACTTTGCGCATGCGTGCAATGCGTGCCCATGTGCACTTATTAAATTAACGAAATCTGGGTTTTTCCGATTATTTTACCAAGTGTGCTGGAATCTTTATTGGTAAGTATCCATTCAATATTCTGTTACTATTTAGTGTATTAATATGGTATGTTTTAGAATAAGTTAAGTTTTAGTGTTGGATTTTCGACAATTTGCTGCCCGATTATCCAACACAGTCAATTCAGTCAACTCCCCCCTCGGAGGGTGCCGGATAAATGGGCTTTTACTATATTTATGAGCGAATGCAGCAGCCTATTGCATACAGCAGCGTACCACAAACAGGCATGGATTGACATGACCAATTTTTTATTGCTTATTTTCTCGAGGGAATAACAATATTTAATTGTAAATCGTTTCCAATTCAATTCAACATTGCAGTAAATGCTGACAGAAAATAATGCAGATTCAAAACAAGGAATTTTAAAATTATACCTTAAAATCATAGAATATCACACATGTTCTACTGAATGTATTCAGATGGACACACATAGATATATATACAGTATATATAATTTGTATATCATGGACTTTCTTTATCGTTTATATCATTTATAGCCAGTTCTAAACTTCCAGGAAAATAATAGTACTATCTCAGGAAAACAAAAGATGGAAACTGCAGGATATCAGTTTCATGTTTACTTAATTCATATCTAACTGGTTACATTCACAATGGACATGGTCCCTGTTAAGACATGATCAGCAGTGCTTCATAACGCATTTCATCATCTTTGTCTATAATTATCCTTTTAACCTTGCATTCCTTTCTGTTCTCAAAAACAGTTACAACACTTGACAATAATCACCTGTGAAGCATTTTGAGATACTGTAACTTGAATTGATAAATTGCTATTGCAATTTTAAATTGAAAGTTTTTTTTTCCACAATCCCCCAGTTCAGGTTCCCAGTCAGCTGTGTGAGGCATCTTCACACCATGAAAGACACTTTACAAGTAAAATTGTTTTGTACTTATTCTACTGGGTAATTAGATTTCCAGTCCAACAACAACAAAATGACACTTATATAGCGCCTTTCACATCAGGAGGATGTCCCTCCTGACGTGACATGAAAGCAGTAACTGAAGCAGTTAGACCTGAGTGAGGACAGTGGGGGGCTGAGGAGGGAAGGGGAGGATTAAGAGGACTATCACTCCAATAGTTTTTAATAATTAGGAAACACACAGCAATGCTGACACAGCATTATGACATCACCCATTCATGCCTGCTGACAGAACTGATTTATTATTTTAGTTCAATTAAAAGGTAAAATAACTATTTCCTCCTTTTAAAAAAAATGGCAAAAATTCACGCTGCAGCAGATATTGTGACTTCTCTCTTTCTGTCAACACTTATTGTGAATGGTCAGCCAGCAAAGCACTTCAGTGTGGAATAGTTCTGCAGGCTTCCCCTTCCTGCCCCCCCTCAACCTCCCTCTGAACCCATGAAAATAAGGCACTGAGAACAGACAAGTATGTCTTTGAGATAAGGTTGCAGTCTAGTCTGGGTCCCTCTGTGGTGGAAATGTAATAACTAATTACTAGACCCCTGTTTTCATTTTTTGAAGAAAAAATGGCAGGTTATTTTTAGAACAGTATTGTTAAACATCCATTCGTTCAGAGGATAATATATTTCTATCAAATTTAGTTTTGGTCAGCTGGTAGATGTATTGGAATGGAATATTCAGTCTCTCCTGAAGGAATGCACTCTGCCTACCTAATTCTGGAGAGTATTAGGTGCAGGTTAGCAAAAACCGAGGCTTAATGATCCAAAAGTGTGCATTGGGGTACTGCTGGAGTCTAACCAGCTAAAACTGCACAGCTTGCTATTGAAAACACGGTCTAGCCAGCTTTCCTGCTGCTTGTCCAGCTTGGATCACCCAACCTATTAGGGGTTTGTCTTGCAGAGTTAACAGGAGCTGTGGGGGTCTGTCCCCAGGGTCTGGCCTTGCAAATTCAGCAGTTGAACCAGCCAGAGAGCAATGCTACCGTTATCCTTTCCACAACTTGGACATTCATCCCATCCTGTTGAGGGATGGTTCCACCAGTTGGAAGTGCAGAGTTTAATCAAGCAGTTGCTTACTTCTCTGTAAGCCAATCAAGGTGGATTCCAAACACTGGCTGTTCCAACTCATGTCCATTAACTGGGACTCCAGTTGTTGCCTTCCAGCAGCTCTAACCACAAGCCTCAAAGTTTCCTCATCAGCTAACTAATGGCAATCTGCCTTCAGCATGGTGGGAGGAATTTGGCAGAACAGCTTGTGACGTGGCAGCTAGCTTGGCGTTCTCGAGATCCAAATCTAATGCCATGTACCGGGCTTACTCAGCACGATGAAGGGGATTGATAAATAGACTTGTTCACCGTTAAGCTGACAGTCTTGCATTCCTATAGCCACTGCACCTGTTTGACACTCATCCATATCACTCCTCTATCCTGGACTCTGCAAAAAAAATTCTCTCTGTTGCATTCCCATGACATCAGATCCATAAAGGAGATATCTGAATTTATTCATCATGCAAATATATTTTTGCTATCAAATGTAGGATTTGGGGTTCTTCAGATAATAGCTTAGCATTGAAATACAGAGAAAGCTGCAAACAAGAGCAATTGGTTCCTTTTTGCTGAGGCTTTTGAGACTTACACCTGAAGTATGAGATCAGCACACAATATAATAGAATAAAGCTATTTCTCAAACATCCCAGAACAGGGTCAGTGCAGTTCAAAGGAGATGAATTTGCACGAATGCAGACCTTGAAAGAAATCACTTTGATAATGAAACAATACTGGACTCTCGTTTTATTAGACAGAACAAAGTTGTGGAATTGAAAAGGATATGGGGGTAACTCTCTATTGAATTTGGAATTGTAACTTTCTGTGAACATTTAGGCCTGAAGGAAACACAGTATAATAAGACTTCCTGTATTGAATCAATTGTGAATTAAAAGTATTCATTGCTTTGTATTTACCCACCTTAACTCCCACAGAACCTCTAACGTATAATTTGTTGGCATTGTTTTTCTATATCTTGTTACTATATCTGTTCAAAATACTTAAAAATAAATGGGGCTAAAGCATAGTTTATATGTAGCTGAACAGAATACCTCTGCAACCTTATGTAAAATACCACGTACCATGTATGTATCTTGTCTACCCAGCTTTAGGTCTGCACGCAAGGTTTGTTGGTAGATTCTATGACAGAGGTAATTACAGTAAACTTCACATAAGCTGTACCAGTTGGAACCATACATTTAATATGACTTATGAAATGTATGTGTTATGTCAAACTTGCATAGAATACTGCACAAACTTTTGAATATATTTGGGCAGATGTATGACTTAGGTGATTCAATGACTTCTACTAATCAGACTTTGGTGAGTTTTACTGTAATATGCTCCTGCAATTCTTCAGAACATTTTATTATGCTGTATATATCGTTAAATCTGAGCAAGAATACAGATGCCCCTTTCATTTGATCTGAGATCTTATTTGACTAATTTGAGAACTACTAAGGAAATCAAATATTTGTCATGTTTTTGCAGGATTGATTGCTAATCCAAACCTCCTCCCTCCTGAACTCAGCATTAGAGCTAAGCAGCATATCATCAATGTTGACCAGACACTGCATGTGACTTGCAGGTAAGCTTGGAGTGATAGTTATACCTGATAAAACACCGGGAAATATATTTTGAAAATAGTTCTGCATGAGATTCTCCTAAACTGATCAACGGAAAAGAGATTTGGAAAGAAAATGAATTTATGCTATTTGTAAAACATTGTACTATAGATAGTTTCAGAAAAATTCCTTCATTGTAGAGATACTGTACAGAATTCTGCAATATTTCAGTGGGATTTGTTTGGGTTTAGTTAGTTAAACTCCAGTAGTACCCTACTCACAATCTGGGACCTCAAGCAGTGACTCTTGCCAACCTGAAACTCGTTGGATTTAGGTAAACTGAATACATTCCTCCAGGGAGGGAGTATACATGCTATTATAGACACAAGGAAATTCCCATGTGTACACATGTCCGATTTGGATACTCTTAAGTCAAAGGATGGTTTTCCATTTGTACCAGAAACATGGCTGAACAAAAAAAAGGAACTGTTTCTAAAGAGTATCTGAGTGATACAGATTGGGAGGAATCCAGAGTTAATCCAGATCAGTGTTAAATTAGCTGTTCTCAAATGGGTGACACTGGGCTCATTATGGTTGATGTAAGCACACAAGGGGCTCTGCAAAGTTAGTATCCACGCCCAACCATCGCTCTCCCCACTGTGTCAAACCTTGCATTGTGGGAAGAGAATTGGAACAAGGGGTAGGAGGCAGTAAGGAGAATGACGAGAAGAGAGATTAAATGAAGAAGGAGATATGATACCTCTCCTTCTTCTCTTGAAGAGAGTATCTAGGAATGAAAACCTTTGGTCACATTGCCCGTCCACCATAAGGTGGTGCCCACACAAAGTTCCATTCCTCACTGTGTTCCTGAAGCTCTCTCTGCTAAAGCTGCAGGAAATGATTCCTCTCCAAAACTGGCATAATAGTTAGACCTGAAATTACTTAATTGCTGCTCCCGTTTACAAGTCACTTGTTATGTTTAGAGTGCTCTAACTTGTCTACTTTTTTATCATAGCTTATCCCAAGAATGAGATTTGTTGGAACTCCTTTGCAATGCTTCAACAATATGGATAGTCCCCTTATAATAATGATAATATAATAATACAGCGCCTTTTCACATCTTTGAGATGTCTCAAGAAGCTTCACAGAATATACTGTAAATTAAATTGACAGTATACTTTGTGAATATAATGCGGTAGCCAATTGCGCACAACAGTGTCCCACAAACAGTCATGGATTCAGTGACCAAATTATGTTTATTTTGTGATAATAATAATAATTCTTGCATTTGATATAGTGCCTTATCACCCCATTGAGATGTCTCAAAGCGCTTCACAGAAGATATTATTAAGTGGATTGACTGTATATTTTGCAGGCGACAACTATTTTGTAGTGACAATTAATGATTGTACAGTAATTACTTTAAAAAAAACATGATTTTAACAATATGACAATTTTCTTTCTCTGAATAGAACATCCATTTTATTGCATCTAAATAACACAAGGTGACTACATATATGGAGTCCTGTAGCTCAGTGGTTAGAGCACTCGCCTTACAAGCGAGAAACCTGGGTTCGATTCCTGGCAGGGCAATAACTTGGATAAGTTTCCTTACTCCACACCCCTGATAATAATCCTTTAAAAAACCCAATAATAAATAGGTCACTTCAATCCACGACTGTTTGTGGGACATTGCTGTGTGCAATTGGCTGCCACATTTTGCCCACAAATATACAGTCAATTCACTTTACAGTATATTCTGTGAAGCTCTTTGAGACGTCTGGACTGGAAGACGTGAAACAGGCAAGGATTATTATTATATCTGAAAAGGGTTTAATGCAGATCTGATTTTTGACAGGAATTATAAATTACTTTCTAATTCCAGTAATTCCAGTGAAACACTCATCAAAGTGTTACCTTCATGTGTTGATGATACATTACTTGTTAGGAAATATGAAGCTTATTTACAGTATTTGTTTTCTTCCTAGGGGATCAGCACCATTGTCATGGCACTGGCCGAATCAAATCGTTAATGGGAGTGAAAAACCAGAGATCATTCATTACAGCTGCGAGGACAATGACAGACCATTCTGTAGTAACCTGACTTTAAACAAAGCTCAGGCTAAAGACACAGGATACTATTCATGCAGCAGCTCATCTTCAAACTCAAGCTTGTCTGGGAAAAAAAAGACTCGAGTCTATATATTTGTCAAGGGTAAGACTAGATATTATTGATTTACAAACATGCCTTTAATCTGAATGATTGTCATCAATTTCAATCCATGATTGAGTAATGAATTATTAAACTAAATAAAGACCTAAATAGCTAGTTGCAAGAAAGTAAGTTGGCTCTAGCTGAGATGTTTGTGTTAGTGCTGTTTGGTGTGAATTGTTCGATGTGTACATGTACATTAATAGATGGATATAGATGAGTTTAGAGGCGGTTGCACAATGGCACAGTGGTACAGGGTTCAATGGCATTAAACTGTATCAAAAGTAAGTAAAATGTTATTTGACCACCATTGAAAGTCTATTTTACAAAACTTATATTTGTATGTATATATGTATGAGTTTGGATATATTGTATATGAACTGTTCTATCTGCATTGTTCACGTTAGACTCAACCATGACCATTGAAGAGCGAGGCAATTGTTCTAATTCTTACTGTTCAACTAAAGACCAAAGTGAACCGGGAAAAAGCTAAGGCATATTTCTGTTCCACTGTAATATCAGGACCTTTTTGACATACACTAGCACAACTAGCATGTCTGAAAGTTGATGAGCTCTAATGAAGTCTATACTCGCTTAGTTAAAAAGAATCTCTCCAATGTTTTCAGCATATATCAGTACTTGGGAAACAGATTGCGGTAAAATCAGAATGACTAGCTGCCCTGAATTGTTTCCTGTGGAAGGACATTGTTTTAGTCAACTTCCCAAATTAGTTCCATGAGGGCCACTGATCTTCCTTTTTCCCATGTTTAAACATGCAAATTTAGAGTTTGCATTGTCTGTAAACACATAAACTACACCAAAAGTGACTGCCGCTTGAAAAAGGAAGTGATAACTCATTCTTTATAAATTAATTTTGTTATCAGCCATGTAAATTAGGAGTTATTCCTCTTATTACAGCAATAATAATTAGCAATTGGCCAGTAAAATACACTACTGCCTACCTACTCTAGTTGGAAGAAGACAAAATTTATACTTTGACAGTGCCCTATCATGTCAAAATGTCTCAAAGTATTTCACAAGTCAACCTTTCACTCCGCTAGTTTATTTTTCTTGAAATGCAATGTAAACATTGCTATCTCATATCTACACTGTACTGGAACAAATTACTTCTCTTCATGTGAAAGGAGGTTAACCAATTCACTCATTTTCCATAAACATTGAAGCTGGTCTCAGCTGTTACTAATCTCTTGCGAAGGCCATTTGACCCATCAGGCTGTCTAAAGGAGACAGTCTGATGTTCATTTAGTCCCTCCCATCATTTATCCGCATTCCAAAACATTATCCTGCATGAAGTGTATTATGTCAACGCAAGTTGTTATTGTTCATCGTACTCAGGGCAGAATCAGCTAAAAAGTGCATTTTGTTTTTGAATGTGCACACATTCGAGACAAGTGGAGTTCTGTCCAGACAAGTGGAGTGGTTAGAGCTCTTGCTTCACAAGTGAGAAACCTGGGTTCGATTCCTGGCAGGGCAAAACCTTGGGCCTGCCAGGAATCGAACCCAGGTTTCTCACTTGTGAAGCAAGAGCTCCACAAGTTTCCCTACTCCACATGCCTAATAATACCTTAAAAAAAACAATAATAAAAACTCAATCCACGACTGTTTGTGCGCAATTGGCTACCGCGTTTTGCCCACAAATATTCAGTCAATTCACTTTACAGTATATTCCGTGAAGCGCTTTGAGATGTCTAGAAGATGTGAAAAACATTGTATCAAATGCATAGATTACTACAGTATTATTATGTGCAGTGTTTTGAAAAACGATAACTAAATGGAGGCAACAGGTAATGTATTAAATAGAAGCTGTGGATTCATTGTTACTTTAGTGCAAGAACAATTTTACAAAGAATGTACAGCACGGAAACAGGCCTTTGAGCCCAATCAGTTTATGTCTCTACTTGAGCCTTTGCCCATTCCTTACCCTCTTCCATACCCTTCTATTCGCCTCTCCCTCAAGTAAAGGTCTAGCTTCTCTTGAATGCATCCATATTATCTGATTCAATCACCACTTCATGTAACAAGTTCCATAATATCATTACCCTCTGTGTGAAGTAATATTATAATAATAATCATTGTATTTGATATAGCGCCTCATCACATTAAATTTGCCTATTTTCCCTACATTTGTTTTTGCATACATTTCATAGATTCAACCAGCTTCAATATTAACAAGGATTCATTTAGTTAAACCTTATTGCTGACTCTCAGAATCCTTATCCTCCCCAGCATGGTTTAGCTGCAACAGTGTTGTTTACATACAAAAAAAACAACCAAGGTGGATGGATGGAGAGCGGTTGTCCAGCAGGACATGAATTCACTATTTTCTGAGCTGTTTCCGAAATAACTTACACATTCCAGAGTAGTTGAACATTTAGTATTGGATTAATCTGCTGTTTTAGCTCGGCCAAAATTCTTTGACGTTTATTAGAAAAAATCTTCTGCTGATTAGCAGTTGGTATCATACAAAGTGTTGTTCCATCTGATTTGAGTTGTTTAGCTTTTACATTCCAATTTTCCAAATTGTTGTATTATGACAATTTTCTGCGTTGATTTTGACTTTCTATCTGTATTTCGCCTTCAAATGAAAGTGATCTCAACTAATTCCTTTAAGTAATTCCCGCAGGTGAACTTTGCTCTTTTTGTCACGAATTAACAATGGGGAGTGCTTGGCCTGAAGATGTTTGGATGAATCTAAATAGGGGTTGAATGTCATTCTTTTGTCATGTCTCCAAATGATGTCTCTCAGTAACAATGTCTGACCTTTGCACTGAGATTTACACTTTCTTTTGTCAGAGTCTGAAAAAAATACTGTGGCATCCAGCCATTAATTGCTTTCTGTATCTCTCGCTTTCAATGGATTGTTGCACGTCTCATTTCCTGGAAAATTACATTTACGGCTGGATAAATTATAAGTAGTTGCATAATTGTAGCCTTCCAAAGGATCCCTGTTCAAAAACAGGAGCTCTTGGTGGCGGCTTCTGTAGAAAGCTGTCATTTCCTGCAACAATTTCCAGTACTGAGGGCACTAAGGTTAAAGTCAGAGGCATTCCCATAGGTGTACTGTTGGCTGCAGTTACTGGTGACACTCTGTCTGCATGCAATAATACCCAGTACCTCTTCCTATTGCTTCTCCTGATCTCTACAACAAGATGGTGATTCTCAGGAAGCCAGACTGCCAGACTTTCAGTGCATGGAAGTAGTTTTTTTTTCTTTCCATTTCATGCCATTCTAAATAGTCCATCAGGGAATAATTAGATTTTCTCCCTAGTAATGACGCTGAGGGCGTGTCGGCCTTCGTGTGTTTTATGTAACAAAATAAACACATTTCTTATTTTGATAATGCAACTTGCATCAAATCAAAAGAAAAGAAATCGAGGCTTTCATGTAGTTAAGTGGTCCTATGGGTGCCTCTCTTCCTTCTGGCCTTTTTCTTAGTATGGAATCACAGACAATAGAAATGCAAAAATCAAAATATTGTACACTGAAACAGCATGGGAATCCATTGGTAGGATAACGTCAAGAATTATCTGTCAGATATGAGTTATTAAATCCACTGATGGGAAAGACCACTTTGTTGCTGAATCCTGAATATAATGTGAGTTTCAAATTTGACTCCAGCTTGAAATTGACCCAATTTGACTGACTATCCTCATTGTATAAGAGGTTATCAGAGTTGAGCTGGCTCCAAGGTAAAGTGCTTGGGAACAGAATGTTGGAATCCAGTCAACCCTCAGCGGCAGTCTCAGTCATCCGGTTCCTGAGTCACTTGGGCACTCAGTTTCCCAGGGCACTGCGCTTGATAGACCAGCCAGCTTGGCTCATCAGTAGGATGTATAAGGGGAGATGTGTCACAGTGTGCTTGCTGACAAACTGTACCATTTTAGCTGGTTAATCTCCTTCAGCATCTCAACACTTACTCTTTGGTCTCCCATGAGTAGCTCTTGCCAACCTGCACCTAATTTGGAGATTTTGGGGGGTGGGGAGGGATTTGTCCAAATTTCTGACTGTCCAGTGCCTTGGGATGCCCTTGCAACATGAAAGACAATGTGATTTTGTTTTGTATCTTAATACTTATCATAGTTAGGTATATAGGTAATATACATATATGGAACTCAGTCTGGTTTGAATTTTTTTAAATCATGGTGATAGTTTTCTTGAATGTTTCCGGCTGACCCCGGAAACCAAAAAAGTTCAGAATTAAGGAATTAGCACAGTTTAAAAACAGATTAAATTTAATATATTTGAACAAATGCCCATCTGAACTAATGAATAAGTCCTGGCTTGGTATTATGGATGTACCGATTCCTGATTCCTTTCAAACATGTTTTCATCAGCTCCATCAGATTCAGTGATGCTTCAGAAGAAAAATCCTAGTGCTGTATTTTGCTCCCAAAATGATGCCCTTTTCTTTTTGAATAGTCCCATGGGATCTTTAATGGCCACCTGAATAGGCATAAATGACGTTGGTGTAACCTATCATCGGAAGAATAGCATTTCTGACAATGTAGCACTGCCTCCACATTGCATTAAAACTTCAGCCGGTAGTTTGAGCTCAAAGTCCCAGGGTTGGGCTAAATTCCCAACCTTCTGACAGAGGCAAGAATGCTACCAACTGAGCCACGCTGAGCTTGAATATTGAATTTATAAAGCATTAGTAAATATATTTGTAGCACATTTCTGATGTTAGACACAATTGTCAAATCCCTGAACTATGAAATTATATTTGTCCAATCACATTTAGTGGAATATATTGTGGACTTTTTATAAATAATAACAATGATCCTTGCATTTAATATAGCGCCTTATCATGTCTTTGAGAAGTCTCAAAGTGCTTCACAGAATATACTGGAAGGTGAATTGACTATGTTCTGTGGGGAAACATGACAGTCAATTGCACACAGTAGTGTGCTACAAACAGTTGTGGATTAAGAGACCAATTTATTATTATTTATAAAGGGCATTTTAATTAATCCGAGAACTTTAATCAGGTCAACTAATTTACTTTTCTGTTTACTAGTTTCAATTCTGAGTGAATGATCTACCACTTAAGCTTATATTTACAGTGTAAGGATTTTCTGACATTCGTTCAATAGGTGGCTTAGAATAAATCTTTGCCTTCCTAGAGCAAGTAGCCCTAAAATAATTATGTTGGCAATGGTTTTGCATTTTAACCCAAATAAATGTTTACTGCACTTTAGTTGAAAAATTAATTGAAAAATGCACCTGTACCTTCAAATGACAGTCTGGTAACTTCGTATGATCTTGTTTCTCTTGTTTCAGATGAGAACAGTCCATTTGTGAATCCACACACAGAAATCCCTAAAGCCGTGCACATGAGCAGTGGGAATAAGCTAGTAATTCCGTGCAGGGTTACAGCACCGGACCTCAAAGTCTCGCTGAAGATGGTAGGTAGAAATGAACCTTGAAAGAGTATTGCTTTCAATATGAAATACAACACAAAGTTACATTTGTACAATGCCTTTCACAGCTTGGCTTCCGAGCTGTGGTGGAGGGGGGTGGGTGGGGTGGGTGTGGTTGATGGCATTGAGATCAGGGAGGATGGAGGCAGGGAGTGTAGGTTGTTGGCCAAAGGAGCGGTCGAAGAAGACGGTCTTGAGATGTACCTTGAAGGAGGCAAGGGAGGCAGTGAGGTGAAGGGAGCACGGGATGATGTTCCAAAGGGCTCAATCACTGATGGTGGAGCAGAGTGGGGAGAGATGGAGAGAAGGCTGAAGGGAAGCCTGCTGAGAGGAGGGAGTGGACAGGTTTATATGGGTTGAGATTCGGACAGGTTGAGATTCAATCAATTTCAATTTCAAATCACCGCTCAATCTTCTAAACTCAAGGGACTACAATCCAAGTTTACGCAGCCTTTCCTCATAACGTAACCGAATAAGGTCTGGTAACACTCTGGTGAACCTGCTCTGCACTCCCTCCAGGGCCAATATATCTTTTCTGATGTTTGGTGCCCAAAACTGAATGCAATACTCCAGATGGGTTTTGAATACTCCATAGAATGGAACCATAATTTTTTCCCCTTTGTTCCAGGCCTCTTGAGATAAAGACCAACAATTTTGTTTTTCTTTGTTGATTTCAACAAGAGGATCATTATTGCTGAAATATTTCATGCCTTTTATCCTTCTCTGTCGAAGTACAAAAGGAAATTTGGTGTGCAGGAATGGAGTAAAGTATGTCCCAGTTAGGAATGTAAACCATGGGTAGGAATTTCCATTGAACACCCAAGTTGGCAGCACAGAGCAGAGACAGTAGGTCTGTATCCTGTGTTGACAGGAAGTCAGTGAGATAGCTGCATAGGCACGTTTAGCACATCCTATTTGAGGCTTCTCTGTTATCCCACCCTGTAAAACCCTTCACTGAAAAGCATGGGAAAAGTCTTATTGTATTATTTTTTCCTTTTGCATCAAAGCGTCCATGTTGGCAAAGTGCAATCTGTGGGATTTGCTTTATTTTTATCCCTTTTTTATTTTGCCACCTTTTCCCACAGGAGCTGCTCACCACAATGCAGCTTCGCACATCCATCTGAAGGGTAGAGTGCTTTTTGGCATGTATGTCTCCACACCCAATGTGGATACTGCCACTCCCCGGTCTGTAGTCTTTCCTTCACCCACATGGTAAATCATGACCCAACCCGCAACCAGCCTACAACAACAAAATTACATTAATATAGCATAAGGCCAGATTGAGCCACCTGCTATCAGTGCCAATGCATGGATATTTGTACCATCTGCTCAAGCAGATTTCTGCCCTGTTTGCCGTAGGATTCAGGCAAACATTAAATTTCTACCCCACTCCCTGAACCACTATTTCAGAGCAAATTGGAGTTTTTCGCCTGGTTACCCTGATATATTTGCTCTTCATCCAAATTTATCACCAAACATTCAAATGATTTAGTTACTCATCTCATCTTTCTATTTGTGGAAGGGTATGGGGGGAAAGTTCTAATAATAATAATAATCTTTAGATTTGATATAGTGCCTCATGATGTTGGTTGGATGTCTCAAAGTGCTTTAGAGAATATTCTGTAAAGTGAAATGACAATATATATTGCGGGCGAAACGCAGTAGTTAATTGCACACAGCAGTGTCCCACAAACAGTCATGAATTTTAATCATATTTTAATCAAACCAAGTAAGGAATTCTTGTAGTGTTCTTGCTGATCAGTGGGAACTCAACTCTGGAAGTGCATTTTGTCAAGAGTGTACCAGTATGATATAGTTCCGGTTCTGAGAAGGAACTCCATTTGTGGAGATCCTTCTGGGAAGAAACTCTATTTCCTTACGCTCGGGTTGAAATTCAATCACTCCCTTGCATCTCTCTAACTTTCCGACATCCATAATCCCCAATCCAGCACCCAGCACCACCATTTCACTGGTACCGGCCTCCTACTCATCCCTCGCACCCTCCGCCTCACCATTGGAGGTGGCGCCTTTCAGTCACTACACCCGCAAACTCTGGAACAGTCTCCCTCAATCTCTCCACCTTGCCCCCTCTCTCCCCCAATTTCAAGTTCCGCCTGAAAACCTTTCTCTTCGACCATGCTTGCGGCCACCTCCACACCGGCTTGGAATCAGGTTCTGACATTGCCAACTGCTCTGGGATGCTACCTGGCGTGGAGGGATATATGTGCAAGTCGTTTTTGTTGTGCAGTGTGGAATACCAAAGTTATTGTCTTATTTTAGATGTGGGAAGAGGATAATCACAAACTAAAAACATATAATTTAAAAAAATTTAGTACGTTAGGTTCTAAATGGTGCCAGACTGTAAAATAAAATAACAAACCAAGTAAAACATATTATGGGTGTCATTTCACTGTATTGTCACTGTAAACTGATTCTCCCCCCTTCCCCCAACGGAATGCTAATCTGAGTTTTTAATAATACCCAGTTTATCAAGATTATCTAATTTTCCTATTTTGTTCATCTACAAAATATACATTCACTTCCCTCCATAGTAACATGTTTGAGGCATTTTGCTGATTGTGCTATCTTAGAAACAAAAATTATTATTGATTATTAATGTTAATATTAGTAGTAATGCTTTTAGCATTTGATAGCGCTTTATCATGTCGACAATTGCCTCAAAAGAAAAGAGCCAGAGGTGATTGGGATTTCAGGTAATTTCAGGTGCGAACCATAATTAATGTAGTAATTATAATAATCCTGCATTTGATGTAGCACCTAATCACCTTATCGTTGAGACATCTAAAGTGCTTCACAGAACATATTGTAAAGTGAATTGATTGTGTATGTTCTGGGCAAAACGCAGTAACATATGGTTTGTGCCTGGCACATTTTTGACACTGTTATTAAAACTACTGCATTGCCTTGATTTTTCCCATAATTTGATGAAATGCTCTCACTTTGTTTTTTTCATGCTTTCTCATGTTCTGCTCATTGCTATAGAAATTACAGCTTCCATCATTGATTTGCTCACATCCATGTGTGATTCACTGTAATAACATAAATTCCGTCTTTCCACATTTAGTTTTCCTTATCCTCCACCGTTGATGGGAAGGAGTTTAAATGGGACAGCAAACTTGGCTTCATCATTCCCAGACCCACATACAAATTTATTGGTCTGCTGACGTGTGAAACCACTATGAATGGGAGGACGTTTCAATCTTTTTATTTAACATTCAGACAGGGTTTGTAGCCTTACTTCCTTTTGTTATTTCCTATGAGTAGAACTGGTATTTGCAGGCTCAGTGTATTGTATTTTTCCCGTTCACCAATTAAGTAGATTTGCAAGTTATTTTGTTACTTTGCCACTAGTTAACAGTTTCTAAAGCACTAAAAAAAGAACTGTGAAAAGACGGCTTCCTAATTAAGACCGAATTTAAGAATTTTAATTTTTTTTTACATGATCTTAAATACTAAGAGAAAATAGTCTACAGACAAGGCTAGATGAAATGTTGCCCTTTGACAGTTAAGTGTGTAATGATTGCTGATATATTATGACTGGAAATAGAGGAAAGCAGTGTATTCAATGCTCTGGAGAGTGTCCATGCTGATAACCAGCTAAATGTTGTTCTATATAGTGAAGGTGTTTTACTTTATTTAAACACCACTCAAGTGTTCTTCCCCTTTCACCCCCCTATCACATGCCATGATTTTGTACACATTCCAAGATCACAAGAGAAGTTTGGAAGTATAAGGCCCTTCAGCCCATTTGATCCCATTATTTCAGAATGCTCACCCAACTGCCTTATTTATTGCACCAAACATTTCTTTTTAAATGATATGAGTGAATTAGCCCCATCTATCCTTCCTAGTAACTTGTTCTGTGATTTATTAGTATTTTGGCTAACTAATTACTACTTCATGTCTATACTTTGTCATCATAAATCAGTGCCCTTTTGTTGTGTTATCTCGACACATCTGAAATTATTATTCTGGGTTTACTGCTTCAATCCTATTCAAAATCTTTACCTAAAGATACATTCGAGATGTCTCTTTCGAAGGTGCCCTGTCTTGTCTAATCATTACTCCTGTCCTTTCAGGTTGCTTTTAAATGATACAATACAAATTTATAATTATATGATGCTTTTTGAACATACATCTTTTTGATGTTTGAATTCCAATATGGTTGGCACTAGCACCCTTGAAAATGTATTTATTCAGTTATTCTCAGTTAAAAATTACACTATAAAACAAATAGGAGTGGAATTAACAATAGTAAGGAGGTTTCAGTAAATAACTATTCAGTGTTAAAGAAATATTCTATAATATACCTAAACAATAACCTTGCCCTAGAAAATACTATGTTAAAATACACTTTCATTTGAAACCTCTCTAAATACATTAACAAATATATTCACTGAAAATTCTTTTTTTTAACCAAAAAGTGCAAAATACTAACAGATTTCAATGTTGTCCAGCACTAAGCATTTTACTCAAAGTGTTTGAACTGCTTTGTTGAATACAGGAACAATTGATCAAGAGATATTGTGAATGAAAGACATTAGAAAAATACAGCATTCTGCAATTGATAAACACATTACAATTTACATTTGTAAATAAATATATTTCTTGATATAGTATTAGGAGGCAAAAAATATTACATGTGTGATGTATTGTAGACTGCTTGAGTAAGTCAAACTTTTTTTTACACATATGATAGCAGCCAGCCTACTCTATATTGAATAGTGTATATTAATGTATACTATATAATGCAATATTAGTTCCGAAAACATTGCAATATGCATGCTATCATGTTGCTCCAATTATATGTATTCATTTTTTCTTACATTTAGTCCATAATATCAAGGACATCCAGCTGAATGCAACCAGTCCACTCAAAATAGTGAGCGGAGAAACGCTTGCTCTCATGTGTACAGTGACCACAGGCCTGAACACAAGGATTCAGTTTTTCTGGGACTACCCTGACAAGGTAAGTGACTCAAACTCATAAGAATGTAGGATAACAGTAGTAGGAGACCATTCGGCACATTGAGCAACTTCCACTAGTTTATTGGTCAGCCTTTTGTCATACTGTCTAACACTCCTTATTACCTAAGTTTCTAACTCTGTTTTAAACATCCCTATTGGTTCTGCCTCTGCAGTTCTTGAGGACAGTGCATTCCGTGTCTTCATAACTTTATGTGCAGGAATGCTTCCTAGCTTCACTTCTCATTGTCTTAGTTCTTATTTTAAGGCTAGGGCTCCTTCTAGGTGTCGAACTCACTTAGTTGCTAACACTCTAGCTTCTCAGTTAGAAGACTGTCGGTTCAAACCCACTGTGAACTCACAGTCTAGGCTGACAGTCCATTACAGTCCCGGGCTGCACTGCATTGTTAGTGGTTTGTCCTTTGGATAAGATGGTAAACTAAGGTCCAGTTCGCCTGTTCAAGTGGTAAAGATTGCATTGGCACTATTCACAGTGAGATGGAAGTTCCTCCTGATGTCCTGGTCAATGATCAATACGAAATTGAACACTCACTTCATGTCTAGTCATGGGATTTTGCAATGTGTAAATTAGCTCACACATTTGCCTGCAAAATATACAATCACTACACTTTGCTGTAAATTCTGTGAAGCATTTTGAGATGTCCTGCTGACATGAAAGCATTATATCAAATGCAATGATTGTTATTTTTATAGTAATGTATCCCTCTACCAGAGAGAAGAGTAATCCATTGTCTAACCTGTCAATTCCTTTCATTATTTTAAATATGCCAATCAAGTCCCAATTGGGAGGACAACTTTGCAGGGCTGTGGGGAAAGAGCAGGGGGTGGAATTGCTTTGGACAGCTAATTTAAAAGAATCAGCATAGACACGATGGGCTGAATGGCCTCCTTCTGTGCAGTAGGGTCCGGCGATATATCAATATATCGGTTATATCCAATATCATTTTCATATCGATATGCCGATATAGGCATTTCAAAAATATCGATATATCGAAAAAGTCGATATATTGGAATGCACGCGCACTGAACTACAAGACCCAGAATGCTCATCTCTATACACAATGCACAGACCGAGGTGCAAGCTGCCATATTGTATTCATAGTCCTCGAATACAATATCCAGGTATACATGGGGTGGGGGGTGGGGGGAGAGAGGGACGGCGGCGGGGGAGAGAGGGACGGTGGCGGGGGGGAGTGGGGTGGGGGGAGAGAGGGATGGCAGTGGGGGGAGTGGGGGGAGGGAGGGATGGCGGCGGGGGGGGGGGTGGGGGGCGAGAGGGACGGCGGGCGGATGACAGACGGCGGTGGGAGGACAGACGGGGGGGGGGGAGATGGGGTGATAATATACAGATAGAGAGAGAGATAGTGAGATAGATAGAGAGATAGTGAGATAGATAGAGAGATAGAGAGATAGAGATGGGGGGGATGTGAGAGAGGAGAGAGACACAGAGACACAGACAGAAAAACATAGAGATGGAGAGAGTGAGTGTGAGAGAAACAGAGAGAGAGAGATATTTACCTCCTGAGGAGATAGGCCCCGAATGCACGCGCACTTCCGAATGCGCACGCACCTCCAAATGCGCGCACACCTCGCGACGCGCATGCATGCGCAGTACGAAAACCCCGAAAATATCGATATCTCAGTATATCTCGATATGAGCCCATTGATATATCTAAATCGGAAAATTTCCATATCGATGGACCCTACTGTGCAGTATAATCCTATGATTCTAAATCAACCTGTAACCTCCTCCACTGTTAGGAATAACATCCAGGTGACCCAACCTTTCATCATATCTGTCAACCCAGGTATTAATCTATTGAACTATCGTTATGCAGGATTTACTGTACTCTTCAGATCCATTCAAAGCCAAACTCTTTTGAATTAGTTTAGCTATTGTTTCTGGGATTACCCAAGGAATTATCAGGAAACATTGAAAGATGTTTCACTTCAGCTTCAAACGTAAGAACATTTTGAATTGGTGGAAGAGCCTGGAAACTGTCAAAAAAACATTATTCAACACTTTACTTTATATACTTTTGCACAATGATATTTTCCTAAGTTTTAAAGAGGTACATAATACTCCCTGATTTGCAGATTATGCTAAAAGTGTAATGGACACTGAAAGGATTGGTTTAACAATTTAATTGGATGACACCTCCAACTATGCAAATGCTCCCACAACATTGTAATTTTGTATCAGTCTAGATTATTATAGTAATAAGTCTCGTATTTGATATAACGCAGTATCACATCATTGAGATGTCTTAATGCGCTGTACAAAATATACTTTAAAGTGTGGTGATTGTGCATTTTGTAGGTCCAGCATAAAATTCTGGAGGTGAGTGCTATCAACTGAGCCAGGCTGATATCTGGAATCTCCTGCAATTTTTGTCATTGCTTGTAAATATAAATTAAGGACACATGTAAATTACATTCAATTTAAATTCAATTGAAATGTAAATTGCTTCACGCACAAAATACACAGTGAATCCGCTTTTCTGTGAAGCAGTTTGAGATGTCTCAATGACGTGATAAGGATTATGCAAGGATTATTATTATTCCTTTTAAATTTACGTTTTCTATGATTAGCACAACTCATGAATTAGTTTGGATGGGTAGAGGTGTGTATTTCAAATGCTAAAATAACATTGGAAATTTACAAAGGCAAAAATAAAGTCAAAATAAAATGCACATCACCAATTCAAAGTTTTCTCCATAGTCTCCAAATTAGCACAATCTTGCTCTTTGTTTGGTAAAATTCCAGCGCAAACGTTTTAAACAAAATGTTGCACAAACGTATATATTTTAAAATCTTTCAACTATGGACTCGTTAAATTAACCCCTCAGTTAAAAGACAAAAACAAATCTGGAAAATGTTAGTTTCTTTTATGCCTAAAAAAGATTACCACAGCTCCTTTCTTGGGAGCTGTGGTAATTCGATACAGATTTATCATGTTCTGCCTATGGTGACACATTCTTTTGTAAGGCTCTGGTTCCCGAGACTGGACATTTCAGCACATTTACTTAAACAACTGTTGGACAAACATTCTCAGGTTGGACAAGTTATTACAAAGCATTAGTGAGGTACCTGTTCAGAAACTGTCAAAAAGGAGTGTTCCTTTTGGATACTAGATGACTGAAGGGATTATCCTAATCATGTCTGTTAGTGGAGAAAATTGTGGAATGATCCACTGAAGATCACATCTTTTACGGTACCTGGAAAACGTGCAGGATGGAACATTTCTCTAAGTTTGTTTTGATTTGAGGAACTCGGTTGTGTGCATATCACCAAAAAAAACCCTGCCTAATCTGAAATTCACATTTCCCCTCCCATCCTGTTCAAGTTAATGTGCAGAATGTTCTGAGTTGCAGCACAGGAAAGAGTATTGTGCACACTCTACCCGCTGAGTACAGTTCATATACCCTGTGGTAAAATGTGGAGTACGTGAAATACATTTGTTTAAACAAAAAAAAGAACATAGTCCTGTGTGAAGTTAAAAAAAATCTTAAATTACATAATGAGATTGAAAGCATGTACAGAGAAGGGGAAGGAGAGTGGGAGAGGGGGTAGAGTTAGTGGGGCAGCCGAAGGAGTGGTCGAAGAGGAAGGTCTTGAGACCGGCCTTGAAGGAGGAAATAATTTACATTGCATCACTACAAAAAATTATAGATTCCTCATTACTTGCTGTACAACTGAATTTGTATTATTTGGTTTGCTGTGTAATAATAATTTGGTATGGTGCTTTACCACCTCAAAATATTTCTGAGCGCTTCACAGCAATTCCTGTTAAATGTAGTGACTGTATATTTGTAGATGGACCTCTGCTGTAAAATGTAGTAACTGTGCTTTTTTTGAGGATAAAAATGGAAATGATTTTAATGTTCTATATTTTCTGCAAAGTCGTACAAAAGTAAAGCAAATGCTTAAAAGGTAGACGGTGAAAACATATCTTGTTAACTGTGCAGATGGGCAGCAAAGGTGGAGCGGAGAAAACAGCATATTAACAAAGTGAAGTGTTACACTACATGTATGGAGTGCACTACATGTGCCTTAAGATATGCAACAGAAATCCTACTAGGGGAATCCATTGGTAAATGTGTGGGATATACCCCGCACATAAACAAAAGATTTTATTTCTATTTGAGTATCACTTTTATCACTGTGCAAATATAAATGCTAATGCATCAAGTTACAAATTAACAACTGTACTTGGATGCATAATCAATCCTTGCTATGTGTTCCAGGAAAACAGACGTCCTTCAACAACACAAAAAATTGACCGTACCAATCCCAGGATCAATAAATTCTACAGTGTCCTTGTCATGGACAAAATATCCACATCGGACAAAGGGAAGTACAAATGTGAAGTAAAGAGTGGACCTGTAGTGAAGGAAAAGAAGATAAAAGTTATTGTTTATGGTAAGAAATAGAAAGGTATTAAAAAAAGCACTTAATACCATCATAGTCTAAGACTATGACCCATCATAGGCTAAGTTGTGTTTTTGTGCATTCTTAATGTTCTGTCGAGTAGAGAGCAGAATGAATTGGCCTGATCCCCTCATGTGTATCAAAGGGCCTTAGTTATTTGCATGAAATTGTTCATGTTTTCCCATTTCGGATTCCAGTCCAGAATGTATTCTAAGTAAATGCATTGTCAGGATCTGTTTTTAATACAGGTTTACTGTGACCATGTTCTTCAAACCACTGATGCCTTTCAAATTACCCAGCACACATTATATGTTTTCAGAGCAGGCTTCTGAATGTTAATGTGTTAGAAGTGGAACGGTTCCTCATTGCAGACTTGAAAAAAAACGCAGACTTGAAAAAAAATGCAGACTTGAAAAAAAACACAGACTTGAAAAAAAACACAGACTTGAAAAAAACCCAGTAAATTATACTGTAGTTAAAACACTGGGACAGCTCACTCGATTTTAACCAAAGCAAAACAAATTGAATTTAAAGGAAGGGGCTTTAAGAACACAGTGTCATGCACATGTGATCAATAACTGTGTTTCATGTTAATCTGCATCATTCAATCATACATTTGCATTCAATCATGGATAGGCTTGTTTTCAATTTGATTTAATGGAAGCATAACAAGAGGTTTAAGTTGCAAAGCGCAATTTCGTGAGAAACAAAAACAGAAATAGCTGGGAACACACAGTGGGTTAGGCAGCAGCTATGGAGAAAGGAAAGTGAATCAAAGTTTTAGGTCCACAACCCTTCATCACTTCATGCAATTTCATGAAGCAGGCTGTCTTGGTAACCTGTTTCAGTCATTACTTTAGAAGATAAGTAATGACTGAAACAAGTTGCCAAGACAGCCAGGATGCTGGTGAGAACAAGGATGCTGGATTTAAAAACAATTTCAATTACATTTTGAAACACTGTGATGTGCTAAAGGATCTCGAATGCAAGGGGGCTACTTACTAAGGACATAAATGGAACAAGGGATATGTCATATCCGTCCTCTAGGGACACAGAGTACAAAAGTCAGGAAGTTATGATTAACCTGTATAAAACGCTGGTTAGGCCACAGCTAGGCAGTTCTGGGCACCACACTTCAGGAAGGATGTTAAGAGATTGGAAAGGGTGCAGAGGAGATTTATCAGGATGGTACCAAAAATAAGGGACTTCGGTTATGAGGAAAGGCTAGAGAGGCTAGGATTATTCTCATTGGAGCAGAGAAGGTTACGAGGATTCCTAATAGAGGTTTTCAAAATCATGAGGGGAATTTGATAGGGTAAACAAGGGAAAACTGTTTCCACTGGTGGGTGTGTCAGTGACCTGAGGTCACAAATTTAAAAGAGTTTCTAAAAGAAACAGAGGGAAGGTGAGGAGAAAATTTTCATGCAGCGAGTTGTTCGAATTTGGAATGCATTGCCTGAAAGGGTAGTGGAGACCGATTCGATAACAACTTTTCAAAGAGAGGTGGATGATTATTTGGGGAGGATGGGTTTGTGGGGTTATGGGGAGAGAGCTGGAGAGTGGGATTGACTTTGAACAGCTCTTTTCAAAGAGCCAGCACAGACACGATGTGCTGTATGGCTTCCTTTTGTGCTGTAAAATTCTATGATTGATTCTGTGATCCTCAGGAACTCTGCTGCAGAGGTAGAACCGGTCAGAGTGGAGTATCTGTAGATAGTAATGGTTGTACATTTTCTTACTGGAGTCCCCATCATGTGGGGCAACGTCCCAGAGCTCCTGAAGTCTCATTAGAAATCAATGTACTTTAGACCACTGCAGCTTTAATCTATCCTTGATTCTCATATTGGCGCACAATTGAAAGGAGTCACCACTTATCCTTGTTTTTTCTATTTATCCTTCTATAGAAAAGCCATTCATCAGTGTTCGGTGCATAAAGCCATGTCTCACTCAAGCAAGTGCTGGTCAGAGGGTATATCGTTTCCCAATAAAAGTCAAAGCATTCCCGCCTCCGGAGGTTTCATGGTAAGATCACTGAGATGAAAAATACTATGTTCTAGAAGTATTGGGTCTACCATCGACTGATGGACAGTTAAAAACAAGGATTGTTTCATTACATCTTTAGAATGGGAAATCCCATTCTAAAGCCGTAACAAAAAGATTGTTATTTTAGCGATCAGCGTTTGATAGGCCCCATTGTGTGAACGGAACTATTTCCCTTTAAAAACATAGTGAAAGAAGACTTTCTTTCTTAAATGACTTCACCATGCCCCGAGCTCAAACACACAATGCCAAAGCAGTTTGATTAGAACGGCAGACGACAGTCATGACGTGCTGCAGAGCATTGGTGAATGAATTAATAGTTTCTCAGAAAAATCGAGGATATTTAGTGGTAAGATTCTGATTCTGAAAAGTAAGACAGATGGTACTATAGTTGTTGAACAGAATTAAATAGGTCAGGCCAGGCAGCACTTCAAAACGAAACTGAACAATTCGAAGACTTGAGAAATGACTAATTAAAGTAATAAAGAGACAATTTTTAATGGTTTGCTGTTCGAAGATTAGAAAATAAATGATAAGTGAGATTACATTCATATCAGGCACTGACGGGGGAATGTACACCAGATAGATAGTGGGCCTCGTGTTTGCTTCCTTGGTTTACCACCATTGAAAGTAATTTACAATATCAAATAGTATAATCCTTGCATTTGATATAGCACTTTTCACATCTTTGAGATGTCTCAAAGCGCTTCTCAGAATATAGTGAATATAGTGAATTGACTGTATATTTGTGGGCGAAACACAACAGCCATTTCTACACAGCAGTGTCCCACAAATAGTCGCGAATTGTAATGACCAATTTTTTTTGAGGGAATATTATCAGGCATGTGCTGGGAATCAAACCCAGGACTCTTGTTTGTGAGGCGAGTGCTCTAACTGGGCTACAGGACTCCTGATCATGCAAAAGGCAAGCCAAACATGTTAATCATGTACAGACCATAAAACAAGAGGTTGTGATGAGGAATAATAATATCATCAATAATCTTTAAATTTGATAAAGCCCTTTACACATCAGTAGGACGTCCCAAAGCACTTCAATGGATATATTATTATAGTATAGTGACTGTGTTATGGGGCAAATGTGACAGCCAATTTGCACAGAGCAAAGTCCCATATACAGCCATGAAGTGAATGACCAATTTTATTTGGGGAAAATTTGGCCAGGACACTGGTAGAAATTCTTCACTTTTTGAATAGTGCCGTGGGATCTTTTATATCTCATCCAAAGAACCACACTCCAACAATGTAGAACACTCCAACCAATATGTTGGAGTGCAGTGTTGACTGCATGTAGATGGGCGTGCTACAAACAGCCAGACTGACATATTTTTGGTCTGATGGGCTGAATTCTATTTTACACTCTTGTCCGGGGGTCAAAGGCCTCTTGACACAGTTTCCCCGCCCACCTTCGGAAATGAAAAGTATCAATTCTGCATGGTCTTAAATTGTTTTTAAAAATTGTGCTCAAGAGCTTTTCAAGGGGATATTTGTTAGCGGAGGCTGAAGAGATTTGTACTTCTACAGTTTGCACTACTGTAATGTGAATCAACATCCTGACGAAACAACCTCCTCTTGATGGTCTCAGTAGTCAGGCTCCAGCACAAATCACTATCCCTTAATCCAATTCATACAGCAGCGAATCACATAGTGCTCTTTGCTTTTGGTCAGCTAAGGTCTGACGTATAACGATATTAGTCACTGCTTAAGAGTATCCAAACCAAACTGAAAGTTCCATGTCTGGCACCTACACAGCCTCCAACAACAAAGTCCCCTTGACATGGCCTTGAGCACAAGTCCACAATTTATTGTTTCAAAATGTAAGACTATGCAGAATTTTGGACCATATTTCAATTCGGGATCTCAGTTTAAAGTCTCATTGTAATTAATCATTCCTCGAGTCTTCGGATTGTTCAGTTTCGTTTGGAAGTGCTGCCTGGTCTGATCTATTTAACTCTGTTGAACAACTGTAGTTCCATTTGCTTTACTTTTCAGAATCATAATCTTACCCCTGAATATCCTCCCTTTTTCTGAATAACTATTAATTCATTCACCAATGCTCTGCAGTACGTCATGATTGGCATCTGCTGTCTGCGGACGACAGCCATAGAACGACACCACCAGAAAATGCAACATATCCCAACACAGCACTGGAGTGTTAGCTTAGACTACCAGTATATAATTCCAAGCCATGACTATTAGGCACCAGGTTAGCTACAGCCAAATCTTGTGGTCCCAGAATG
Organism: Hydrolagus colliei; assembly: GCA_035084275.1. NCBI lineage: Eukaryota > Metazoa > Chordata > Chondrichthyes > Chimaeriformes > Chimaeridae > Hydrolagus > Hydrolagus colliei. Next base: position 18,664,633 of record CM068745.1, on the reverse strand, counting down.
TACATTGCTGTACTGCTAGAATTTAACCAGGTAAAACTGCAAAGTTTGCCATTAGAGCACTGTCTGACAAATGTCTTACTGCCCAACCAACTAGGATCATTCTACTCGTTATTTTGTTGTTGTTGCGGCAATAGGAGCAGAGCAGGCAGATTCCCTACAGTGCAGTACATCAGATGACCGCATAAGAGATTAATAAAAAAATGAGAGGCCCACGGTATTAAGGGGACAGTGGCAGTTTGGATTAAGAACTGAGTGACAGAAAGCAGAGGGTGGTGGTTAATGGGCGTTTCTCGAAATGGAAGGAGGTGTGCAGCTGTGTCCCCCAGGGTTCGGTATTGGGACCACTGCTCTTTCTAATATATATTAATGATCTGGACTTGGGCATAGAGAGCACTATTTCCAAGTTTGCAGATGATACAAAGTTAGGTAGGGTGGACTAGGTAGGGTGGAATAGTGAGGAGGACTGTAACCAACTGCAAGCAGACATACACAGATTGGTGGAATGGGCTAACATGCGGCAGATCGATTTTAATGTGGATAAGTGTGAGGTGATACACTTAGGTAGGAAAAATGATAGGAGGCAATATAGACTTGGTAGCTCAATCTTAAGGGGGGTGAATGTACAGAGAGATCTGGGTGTTCAAGTAAACAAATCATTAAAGGTAGCAGGGCAAGTAGATACGATAGTAAAAAAGGCATTTGGTGTACTGAGCTTTATTAGTAGGGGCGTAGAGTATATGGGTTATGGTTAATCTATACCAAACACAGGTTAGGCCTCAAATGGAGTACTGCGTCCAATTCTGGGCACCTTATTTCAGGAAGGACATTAAGGCACTGGAAAGGGTGCAGAGGAGATTCACGAGAATGATAGCAGGAATGGGGAACCTTAGCTATGAGGACAGACAGGAGAAGTTAGGACTTTTCCCATTAGAGCAGAGAAGGTTACGCGGGGACCTGATAGAGGTCTTCAAGATCACGAAAGGTTTCGACAGGCTAGATAGCGAAAAGCTGTTTCCGCTGGTAGGTGTGTCTGTGACTCGTGGTCACAGTCTTAAGATATCTACCAAAAGAAACAGAGGGGAGGTTAGAATAATTTTTTTACTTAGCGAGTTGTTCAAATTTGGAATGATCTGCCTGAAAGGGTAGTGAGGTCCGATTCGATAGCAGCTTTTAAGAGAGAACTAGATAGGTATCTGGGGAAGATGGGTTTACAGGGTTATGGGGAGAAAGCTGGTGATTGGAGTTAATGAAAGTGACTTGCTCAGTCAAAGAGCCGGCACAGACTCGATGGGCCGAATGGCCCCCTTCTGTGCCGTAACATTCTATGATTCTATGATTGATTCTATGACTCAAAAAACATGACTATTTTCTAACCATGAAAGTTATGAATAAGCTATGTAATCCACTGGCCCTCAATGTGAACTCTCTGCCCGGGAAGACGCACATGAGCTCCTAATTCCAAAGATATTAGCTGCAAGTTGACAAGAGCCAAGGCTTGGGGATCCCAGAGTGTGCATTTGGGTACTGCTGGGTTCTAATCAGCTAAATCTGACTAGCTTGGCATTGGTATTACTGTCTGGCAAACTTTCCCACTGTTTCTACAGTTAGTATCACCCAACGCATTAGGGGTTTGGCTTCCTGAATTAACGTGAGTTGAGTGGCGTGAATCTCTGCCCCCTGTTTGCTTCAGGTATAGTACTGATCCAATCAGCTTTGAGAGGATGAAAGACTGAGCGCCCACTGATATTCAGAGTGAGAACCTCTGTCTCCAAGTCAATTCAGCTTGATCCACTGAGGTTCCCAAGGTGGTGTGCACATATACTAGCAACAATAAATTATATTATACAGCACCTTTCATGTCAGGAGGACATCCGAGGGTGCTGAATATAATGGCTCAGGTGATAAATGTTAATGATGAGCAAAAAATAATTTCTGTTGTTGACAGGCTAAAGGACGGATTACCTCTTACTGACATATCTGCACGCTATAAGGTTACTGGAGATCGATTGGCTATAAGAGATGTTTCAGAAGAGGATTTCGGCAATTATACTATGATCCTGAGCCTTAACCAATGGAGCCTTTACAAAAATATCACTCTCTCCCTCAGTGTAAATGGTGAGTAAATAAATGCATTAAACTTCAAACACCTAAGCGATAGTCACTTTAACTGCTTCTAATCTAGAAGCTCTAGAATTCATTTTACTAAAATTTCAAATGTCAACTACTTACAACTTGTCTGCATTTTTGATCACAGCTTGGCATCAAGATTACTGCTTTGTCCATACCAAAAGTTCAGTTTAACACTAGTGTGATACAGACACAGCAAGTCCTAGTTATGTTGTTTAATCTGTCTTAAGTTAATTTATTTTAGTGGGGCTGGAGCTAAGGGTAAAAACAATTGGCTTGAGGGTCCCTGGGCTGGGGAGGGCAAAAATCAGGCAAAGATCATGCCCATATTCACTATTCAATACGACCTGCTAGTGAGGATATGATAGTTCTCAAACTCAAATAGCCTGACAATCAATATTAAGCTCGGAGTGTGAATAGCCACTGCAATATAGTGAGGGGAGATCAGCATGTATATGTCTTCAGAAGACGAGGTGATAAAATTGGAAACTAGAAAGCATCAACAGAAGCAAGACCATGTTCAAGGGAGTTTCACATGATTTGTTTCAGACAAAGTTAAGTAAACTGTCTCCAGACTAAAGCCTCCCTATTTCACCAAAAACACAAGCGGTTTCTTATACCCTATCCTATTGATTTCAACGAACTGCCCCATCACCTCCTTTCAATCAGTAGGGAAATTATTGGCAGTACAAGAGACGGGCCAGTTGTTATTCAATACATGCATTAGAGCGTGCTTGAGTGGAACTGTGCCATTCTCCCCTTTTCCGCATGGTTTGAGCAGCAGACTGTTTGCATGCTCTACGCTCACACATGTAGGCAATGTAACAATGGTATAAGACACATATTGAGGGAATAAGGATCAAACAGACTTCTGTCAGAGTAACTAGAAGAAAAATACTCTTATATGGTATCCTGTAGCTTAGTGATTAAGAGTCTTGCCTCACAAGTGAGAGGACCTCTGTCGTTTCCCAGGCAGGGCAAAACATTGGGCAAGTTTCCTTACTCCACACACCTTTGTTTACTTAACAGTAAGCAGGAACCCGGTTGTTTGTCGATTGGCGGATCGCTTTTCCGGGGATAATAATCCCTTAAATAAATATCTAATAATTTGGTCACTCAATCCACAACTATTTGTGGGACACTCCTGTACATGATTGGCAGCCGCGTTTCACCCACAAGATATAAAGTCAATTCACTTACTAGAATATTCTGTGAAGTGCTTTGAGACATCTTGAAGATGTGATAAGGCACTATAGCAAATGCAAGAATTATCACTGTATTATGTTTTGCTCTTGAATATAAATAGACTGACTCAAGAGGGGAATCAGGGAATATAAATTGTTATTAATCTTTCTAAACCCTTATTACTGAATTGACCAGAAGGGGAATCAAGGAAAAAGAACAGGTGTTTCAGCCCTTCAAGCCTGTTCTTCCATTTCATTAGATCCTGGCTGATCTGTACCTCAACTATTCCTTTCAAATCCAATTTCCCGCTTTCTCTCCATATCCCTTAATTCCCTGGCCTGCCAAAAATCTATCAAAAATATACTTATTACTGGAGTGATTGGAAGGACAAACAGCATTTTTTTTCTGCCATTGCAAGAGGCCTCAGTTAACTACAGAGAGTGGGAAAGAGATTCTCATTTCCCTTCCACTGGCTCTTGATTGCAAACAACCATCACAATTCCATTACCATAATATAATCTGTACAGAATGTATTCCCAATGCAAGCGATTTATTTCCCAAGTAAAGAGAGATCACTGATGAATTCAGGGCAGAAGTTGGACTCTAAATCTAGGTATGGCGGGGCCCTGGATTTATTGTAAATTCCCTGGGTTCTCCTAAGTGCTGTGAGATTTTTGGAAAGGCCTACAGAGGACTGCAGAGAATGATACAAGGACACAAAGCAGCAGGCACAGGAAATGTTAGAAAGAGGAAAAGAGCTGAGTTAAATGGAGTGTAAATTTCAACTAAGTAACTACAGTTGTTGCAGTGAACAACATTCTCCCATTAGCCACCCCCTCAATGAGTCCCAGGACCTCAGTCTAAATAGCATGTGAGCTTGTGACCCTCCAGAGGCTATTTAACCACATGAGCTTCACAGTAGAGTTAGTTCTGTCCACGTATACAGACTTTCCAGCAGGGGTTCATCAAAGCAGATAATCTAGTTTCCAACCTCTGTGATTATTGTCTGACAATGCTTTTGATTTTCCTGTGCTTCTGAGTGTTTGATGGCTGTTTATAACTTAAGGTTTGTCATTAAGAATATACTCGTAAGTGTCTTAGAATCTATCCAGTACAGAATTTTTAATTTTAGAATAAGAAAGTTAAGACCCAAAACACATACCAATAGCCTAGCTTGCACATACCATTACACATTTGCTAGTTGTTTGAATTGAGTGGGCGAATCTGATATTGAAATTGTTTTAGTTTTCTTAACACAAGAATGGATTTAGTATCTTGTTGAAAGTTTACTGGAAGACATTCACTGCATCAGTGCTAATCCCATTAGTCAAAATCAGCTTGGTAGCATTTGCTGCATACAGTGAAACCAGTCTGAGTTACCACCTGTGAACGAGGACTACCAGTGAAATACAATCCTTGGGACCATCAGAATCCCCGTGGACTTTCATTGTAGGAAAACCAGGCAACGGGGACCTTGTATTTCCACCCATCTTTGATTCTCAATCCGTAAGAGCCCGTCCGACCACAGCAACCAACATCTGATCGACTCATGGCGGCAAATGACTTCTCTCCTGAGATGGCAGCCGCGAATTACACTGGAGGAGTTGCTGGTGACAAAATAACTTAACCCGGTGCTGGAAGATGAGAGTAAAAAGTGACAGACCAACGTGCAAAGGGAAAGAAAAAGAAAAAGAAAATGTGCACTTTCTTGCCCTAATGGCCTTCTGGTGGCAAAAGCACAAAGCATGGTTCTTGGATTATGTTGTATCCCAACATTTTACAAATTACAGCTATGCAGAACAACAGCAACAAATTACATTTGTATAGTGCCTTTCACGTCAGGGGGACGTCCCAAGGCGTTGAACAGTCAGGGATCCACATCCAAACTGATAGTTGGGATCAGAAAGGTTGGAAGGCGAGGAGGGTCGGGTAGGATGGTGACCGAAGGCACGGTTGAAGAGGAGGGGTCTAAAGACTTCAAAGAGGAAAGGGAGGGGTGAGGTGGAGAGACTGTGGGATGGAGTTCTAGGGATTAGGTGGAAGGAGGCTGAAGGCCAGCTCGTCAAAGATGGGGGCGGTCAATGCCGAGGGAAGGTGAAGCAAGCTGGAGCCCACTGAGAGGAGGAAGCGGACAGGTTACCAGAAGAACCTAACTGCTTGTGAAGAAGGACCTTTGCTTTTGGAGTCACTGGTGGTCGCTGTTGACAGGTTTCACTGTATAAACTTTCATGTCTGACCAAGCCAAATCCAACATACTTTAATATCAAAGTTACAATAGAAACACAAGCTTGATAAAGTTTACGTTAGTTCATCTTTCTTAAGATTAACAAGTGATTCTTTTAAACATAGCATTGAGTAATTTTGCATATGATTCTTTCAAAGAAGGCATTCAAATACAAAGTTTTTCTTTAAAAAAAAAGAAATTTTGCATGTATAATATCTATAATGTTGTGCACTGCCCTACAAAAATTGTATTTGGACAATCCCTGTAGAGTTCAACAACTGGTGAAATTGTTGTCCTCTCGGCGACAAGTGCTAGAGAATGTTCTAGAACAACTGTGGACGCTATAAAAAAACACGTTCTTGCTATCCTAGGTGCTTCGGCTTTACTCAGCAAGGAAAGACTGAAGGAGCTGTCAGAGTTCCAAACAGCTGTCATTATTGATTACCATCTGTGTAAAAAGTCTGTGCGGGAAATATCCAAAAGGACTGGGATACCAAAGTCAGCGGTGAGCGCCGTTATCAACAAGTACAGGAAGGCAGGCAATGCGAAGAATAAAAGCTGCCCTGAAAGAGCAAAGAAAGGCCACAGTGGAACCCACCGATCCCTGAGGAAACTGCCCAAAAACAGGAACGTCAGCCACAGAAGCACGTCACGGTTGCCCAGTCACAAATGAGTGAGGGCCGGCATTCAGACGTGGCCACCTGCAGCACAGTCGCTGGTCCCGCTCCGTTTGTAACACTTCTTAAAAAAAACTGTGAAATTGTGTTTCAAGACAAGCAAAGTGTTCATCTATTGCGGAGGGTGTCACAAGAATCCAGGCCCAAATCCAATGAATCAGTCTCGCGGGAGATTGAATGCAGAATCAGAAACTGTCACCTCCCCCCCACCCCCCACCACTCCCCCAACCCCACCCCCTCCCGCCCTCACACACCAACAACAACAACAACTTCAGGAACTCACAACTTTGCTCCGATCAGAATGGCAGAAGATGAGATTTATTATTCGACATGAAGGACTTATAAAAACATTACCAAGAAGGGTTCATGCCCTCATTAAGAGCAGAAGACTAATAAGGAAATGCTGAACTAACTGAGAACACTGAACACTTGCTTATTATTCGTTCATTCCTTTTAATGCTGTAACACACATTCTGTGGATTGTTCAAACACTTTTTTGAAGGGCAGCAAACTTTCCTAATGTTTTTTTGCTCATGTCTATGTTACCAGAGTAATTGTTAAAAGTGCCACTTATCTCACATATATATACCCCCAAAGATTTATGTTGAGGCTAACAGGGCAGATAGTATAAATGTGTTACACTGCAAGGATGGTACTCTTATCACGTAAGGCTCGGAGAATGTGGTCATTGCTGCAGTGTGTAATTTATCACAATGCGCCAGTTTGAGTCGTTCCTTTTTGGGGGGGCTTCTAGTTATGTAATGAATTTGTTTTTGCAGTCAAACCACATATATGTGAAAAGGCACTATCCCTGCAAGATCTTGATCTCTACCCATTGGGCAGCAAACAGACTCTGTCATGCACTGCCTATGGCATCCCCCTTCCTAGAATTCTATGGGTATGGCAACCTTGTGCCCCAAATATTTCAAAAGCACAGTAAGTAGATTTGTTTGTTTAATTTCACATTTATTTTCATTGTAGTAAACTATTAACAGTGTGGGCAAAGTACAGGTTGTGGGTGTATTTACAGTTATTTAATAAAACAAAGTCAATGTGTTTAATATATATTTCATTACATTATGCCTTATGAATGTGGGTAGCTAAAATTGTGCCAAATGAATATTTTTTATAAATGCATATATTACCATAAAACAAATAGCAGATTATTAAAAAAGGATTATGATGTTGAATATAAATAAAACCTCAGGGCAGTCAGTGTCAAAAAGGGTCCGTTTTTTTGTTTACCTACAGCCTTTTTCTTAAATTATAGCAAAATGAAATTCATATATTTTCTCTGCTATTACATATCACTTGTCTCACAACACAAACATACACACTGAGTTCCACCGGAAACTCTTTATAAAATCATTTAATGCAAAATATATTTAAATCATTTTAGAAGCTGGTTCTTCCCCCCTGCCCCTCTCCCATTCCCTCATTTTCACATTTGATTCTCTTGTTTGGTCCATTGGCTGGTAAAAGTCTGCAAGAAAGATTAATGATAAGAATTGCACACAACTGTGTTTGACTGGGATTTCCAATGGATATTGCTTCACAGTTAGAAGCTGTTAGCAAGCTGCCTATGGTAAGCACCTTTTGTTTGCACTTATGATATTTTCAGGAGGCATGTATTTAAAGTGGTCAAAGGTTAATGTGAATCTATTTATAATCGGGCTAATCGTAGTTAAATGTTCGTGAGTTTTTTTGTTTTCTTTGCATCTGTTTCGTTTTTGTATGACACTACTCAATGGTTGATGGCTAAGTATGTCTGATGTAAAGTTTCTAGCATGTACATTTATCGCTGTGTTTTTGAAATCTTTGAATACGGGCTACAAAGATTATCTCTGGATTCTGAATTTAAGCTGCATTATCACTGTTCCATTCCCTGATTTGCCAATGAACATGAAAAGGAAAAATGCAATATTCCAAAAAAGAGAGACATTTTTTCACATTAACTATTAATGACATTTCCTGAAAAGAAAAGAAAAATGAAGCAAGCGTCCCACTGCAGATTATGATAGAATATGTTTGACAAATGGATAGACACAGAACCTGTCCACAATTTCTTATTGAAGTAGGGACATGCTTTGTTTTTCCATACATTTCTCTATTTCTGCTTCATAATAGTTTGCATTAGAAATCTACTCCAGGTGTTGAATGATAGAAGAGATGTCTGTGTTCAAAGCAACAAAGGAGTTCAGACCACCAAATAAATTACTCTATAGGAAGTTTGGAGTAAATTCAAAATGTATTATACGAGCCTGTCAAAAATAAAATTCCCCTTCAAACACGTCAAATCTCCCAACAGATTTTAAAGATTTTACAGATTTAATGAGCAAAGAAAATAAGAGTTGATATGTTACTGCTGTTTTTGCCACTTTATAAACAACTACTGTTTATTACTTAATTTAAATAAAAAGTCTTGTAATCCATTTGATGCAGATGTGTTACATTAATTTCATTGTTGCTGTTATATAAAACATTCTCTCTGAGGCCATCTCCAAGAGAGGAGATTCTCGCCATGTTTTTAATCACGAACAGGCTTGACTATGCCAACATTCCGCTCGCTGGATTTCCCAACTCTTCCCTTCACAAACTGTACTCTGCAGCTCGTGTCCTATCCTGCACCAGGCTCCACAAGCCTATCATCACTATCCTCACCCAGTTCCACTATCTCCCCATCGCTCAAAGGACTGAGTTCAAGATCCTTGTCCTCACTTTTAAATCCCTCCGTGGTCTTGCCCCATCCTTATTCGTTGTGCCTTTTAAAACTCTACTAACTTGGTCCCTAGGCTCAGCAGATACTGGTCTGGTTCATGTCCTGTGCCCTGTCCACCATACAAAAACAACAAACAAATAGAGCGACTTTCACCTCAGGAGGATGTCTGTCCCAAGGCGCTGAAATTCCCATTGATGGCTGTACCTTCTGACTTTCTACCCCAATCTCTAAAATGTCATCCTGGAGGCCTTTTGCCTTGCTCCCTTCCCTCTTACCAAGTCTATCTCTAGACCTTCTTTAATTGCACCTTCAGAGACGTCTTATTTCCCCCTGTCCTCCCCTTTGCACCCTACTGCTCTCAAATCGAACCTGTAGCACAGGTGCAAGCCCTCAACTGCCTAGCACCTTGGGATGTCCTCCCAAGCTGGAAGGTGCTATACAAATTGTTGTTGTTGTTGAACTTGTAGGACTTTGTTCGAAAAGAGGAATGTTACAAGCATCAGGTACATATTTCACTGTTTTTTGCACAGTATAATGGCTCTGTAAACATCAGTGTTATTGCAATTTAGCTTAAAAAAAGTAAAACATCCTTCAGATGTCCTGTTTTACACACATAGTTTCTCTCATTCACCCGTTCATCACATCTAGGCTCAACTACACCAACTGCCTGCTTGTCCACCTTCCCAACTCTTCCTTCCCTAAGTTGTAGACTTAGGTTCATGTCCTTTCCTGCACCAGGCTCCTTGACCCCATTAACCCCAACCTCGCCTGGCTCCACTGGCTGCCCATCCCTCAGAGGATAGAGCTCAAAATCTTCGTTTTCACCTTGAAGCCCTCCACCTTCAAGTCCTCCTTGTCCCTTCCTATCTCTGTGACCTGCTAACCCCTTATCAACTTGCCGACTCCCTCCAATCAGCATTCTCCGGTCTACCCCACCAAGCCCATCCCACCATTGGCAGCCGGACCTTCCGAACTTGACCCACTGTGTGGCCGTATCCTTTGAAAATCTAACCCACATTCCCTTCACCTCGCTTCTTTCCTTACCTGCTTCATGGCACGTCTTAAAATCCGCCTCTTCGCCATGACACCCTTCTACCCCCCACCTCCCGCTCGGGTCCAAGTCCATGATTGCTCAAGGCCTCATGAAAGGCACTATACAAATGTAATTTTGAACTGTATATTTTTTAAAATTCCAATGATGTGTACACCTGATTAATCCAAATACAGTACTTATCATTAACCATAATAATTTATTTTAGAACTGTTCTTCACTACTTTTAAATGGTTACGCTCTTGTGCTGCATTTCTGTTTTGATCAGAAGTGATAGTTCAGTTTACCCTAACTGTGACACTTAATATTTTTGAACAGTTCAACTGTCTTCCTTCTAGGACAGGGCAAAACTTCAGGCAAGTATTCTTACTCCACATACCTCTGTTTACCTAGCAGTGAATTGGCAGTTGATTGGTAGCTTGCTTTTCCATGCGTAACAATGCCTCAAAACAATTCATAATTTGGTTACTCAATCCACAACTGTTTGTGGGATACTACTGCGTGCATTTCACCCACAAAATATACTGTCAATTAACTTTGCAGTAAATTCTGTGAAGCACTTTCAGATGTTTCATTTGGAATTAGGTGCTATATCAAATACAAGTATCATTATAGACTGTAGTGATTAATTTTAATTTTTCTCCCCTGGCTCAATCCCTTTACATCTGGGATCAGTGCTGTTGCTCTTTGGATCTTCTCCAAAACCTGCATTTTTTTTGTGTGTGGCACAGTGACCAGAAATGAATGTAGTAATTGTCTGACCAGTGCATTGTAGATCCTCAGCATAACCTCAGGAGACCTGAACTCTGCCATTCTGTTTTCTTTGTTTTTCGTGGTTTTGTGCAAAGTTATGACATTGATGAATCTACCACCACTCCCAGGTTCCTTCCTCAGTCTCTCTGCCAATTGAGCCCCACCATTGCACAATTTCATAACCCACAGTTTTCAGACCAATATGTGACTTTTGTCGTATTCTTTACATTTTATATAGCTCCTTATCACGTCAGTAAGATATCCAAAAGTGCTTCACATTGTGAAGTGGAGTGACTGTATAGGGACATCACATAAACTGTCGTGGATTGCATGACCAACATTTTTTTGGAGAGATTATTACCCCAGAAAGCAATCCACCAATCTACTAACAATCAGGTTCCTACTTACTGCTAGGTAAACAGAGGCATGTGGAAACTTGCCTAAGGTTTCATCCCAGCCAGGAAGCGAACCCAGGTTTTCTCATTTACGAGGTGAGTGCTCTAACCACTACACTACAGTTGTTGAGAGAAATTTGGACTGCAGACAGTAATAATAATGTGTTGGTTATCAAAGATAAAGAATGCATAAAAAATTATTTAGCCTCTCATGACTATCCACAGTTTGTGCAATGTAGACATGCTCAAATAAGTCACTTCACTCACTCTATCTACCCACACTTGACCCCTACCCATCCCTTCTTCAACACTTTCAAACCTGTCTCCCATTCCTCTGTCCTCACCACCATATCGACCACATGCTCCTTTGACACCATCTCCTATTTCTCCTTACCTCTCAGCTCCAATTCCATGCCCCTCTACAATCCAACACCATCAATCTCTCCCTATTATCTGGCACTGTTCCCATTCCCACCAAACAGCCACAATCACCCCCATCCTGAAGAAACCTTCCCTGGATGCATCGCTGATTTCCAGTTACCAGTCCATCTCCAACTTCCCTTTTCTTTCTAAGGTCCTTGAAAGAGTTCTTGCTTCCCAGCTTTGCTCTTTCCTCTCCTCCCGCTCCCTCCATCAGCCCCTCTAATCTGGTTTTCATGCTGCTCACAGCATGTAAACTCTTCTGGACCACTCTGTAAGTTACATCCTGTCCATTTGTGACCAGGACTCCCTCTGTCTCCTTGTCCTCCTTGACCATTCTGCCACCTTTGCTCCTCCACCGCCCCTCCTCTCACCTCAACCTTCAAGGTTCTGTCCTTGACTGGTTCAGGTCCTATCTCTCGCACCGCCTCCAATTTTCTCTGCCAATGGTTCTTCTTCCAGCACAGTCATGTTCTGTGTACCTCAGGATTCTATCCTCGGACCCCTCTTCTTCAACCAATACATGCTTTCCCTTAGTGACATCATCTGCCACAGACATGGGGTAAATTTCCACATGCATGGGGATGACACCAAACTTTATCTCTCTTTCTCCACTCTTGATTCCAGGACTACTGGTGTCCTGACAAATTGCTTGTCAGACATCAAGTCCTGGATGAGTGACAACTTTCTGCAGCTAAACATCAACAAGACCAAGGCCCTCTTGATTGGATTGCGCCAGCGCGTCCACATCTCAGGCACTGGCAGCATCAGCTTCTACGGATGCACACTCCACATCATCAAGCCAATCAGCAACCCGGTGTCTTTTTCGACCCAAAACTGTCCTTTCTCCCCCATATCTGTGCCATGCCACGGCCTTCCACCACCTCCGCAACATTGCCCGACTCCACCACTGCAACACCCCGCAGGCTACAGAAAGTCTCACAAATGCTTTTGTCACCTCAAGGCTCAACTAAGACAACTCCCTCATTGTCAGAATCCCCAACTCTTCCCTCCACAAGCTGCAGATCATCCAAAACTCTGCAGCCCGTGTCCTCTCCTGCACTACTCTCTGACCCCATCACCTCCTCCCTCATCGTCCAGCTCCACTGGCTCCCCAGTGGATAGAGAGGACAGAATTCAACATCCTCGTTCTCAGTTTCAAGGCCATCCACGGCCTTTCCCCCTCCTACTTCTCTGACCTGCTGAGCCCCTATCAACATGTCCACTCCCTCTGTTCAGTGGGCTCTGGCCTGCTCCATGTCTCCCGCCTGACCCACTCTACAATTAGCAGCCAGGCTTTCAGCCTCTCTTCTCCCATGCATTGGAAATCGATCCCACAATCCCTTTGCCTTGCTCCCTCCCTTGCCTCCTTCAAGGCCAATCTCAAGACCATCCTTTTCGACCGTGCCTTCGGCTGCCCTTCTACTACTCTGAACTCCCTCATCCAAACCCAGCACCTTCCCCCACCTATGCTTGGTTCCTGACCCTGACTGTTCGGTGAATGGGATGTCCTCCCGACGTGAAAGGCACTCTACAAATATAATTTTGTTGTTGTGGTGTACTAGGAATAGCTCAATAAAGACTCCCTGAAGTTAACCAAACACAAACTCTTTCACTAATTTCCATTCCACGTCTCTACTTATAATATCACAAGGCAGGTTTATTCTAATTTTTCCATCTTTAGTGTCAATCTGGCTCAGTTGGTAGCATTCTCACTAAACCGTGTCAGGACTTTCAACTCACATTCTAAGCTGAGACACTATGCTGAGGACAATGCTGAGAAAGAGCTTTATTTATTTGAAGAGCTTACCATCCTCTGAAGGTTACCAAGGTCCTGTCTGCATGTTTAAGTGAATGTTAAACATACAATAATAATAATAATAATCCCTGCATTTGACATAGTGCTTTTTCATGTGATTGAGACAGTTCAAAGGGCTTCAGAGAATATACTGTAAAGTGAATTGATTGTATATTTTGTGGACGAAAGGCCACAGCTGATAATGCACAGCAATAGACCCACAAACAGTCATGGATTGAGTGAACCATTTTTTTTGAAGGATTATAAACCCCCGAAAATGAACTGCTGATTGATGAACAGCCAGGTTCCTATTGACTGCTAGGCAAACGAAGGTGTGGAGCAAGGAAATTTGCCTCAGGTTTTGGCCCCCGCCGGGAATTCAAACCCAGGAATCCTTATAGAGAATTTTCTAGTTACTCTGAAAGAACTCTATTTGATCCTTATTCCCTCAATATGTGTCTTGTACCATTGTTACATTGCCTACATGTGTGAGCGTAGAGCATGCAAACAGTCTGTTGCTCAAACCATGTGGAAAAAGGGGAGAATGGCACAGTTCCACTCAAGCACGCTCTAATGCATGTATTGAATGACAACTGGCCGGTCTCTTGTACTGCCAATAATTTCCCTACTGATTGAAAGGAGGTGATGGGGCAGGTCTTTGACATCAACAGATTGGTACAAGAAGCTGCTTGTATTTTTGTGAAATCCCAAAGCTTTAGGCCAGAGACAGTTTACTTAAGTTTGTCTAAAACAAATCATGTGAAACTTGAACATGGTCTTGCTTCTGTTGATGCTTTCTAGTTTCTGATTTTCTCACCTCATCTTCTGAAGACATAGACATGCCGACCTCCCTTCACTATATTCCAGTGGCTATTCATACCTGAGCCTAGAAAGTATAGCGCACTAACTACTGTGCTACGTGTCTCCTATGATACTATTCAAAGCGAAGGGAATATTTTCCTGTGTCCAAGACAAGAAAACCCCAATGTAAAATAGGTCATTTACACATGGCGGTTTGTGGCACATTGCTGTGCATAAATGGGCATACACTTGTCCACCTACAAAGTACACAGTCTTACAGACAGTAAGAAGAGGTGAGAGGTTGAGGAATAGAGGGACAAACTTCCAGAGGTTTGAGGTATACAAACTGGACTCTGATGGTGGCATGGACATGGTGGGATATGTACAGATGAGTTAGCTGAGCAGAGGGAGCAAGTGGAGGAGTACGATAGCCGAACATTAGCAATGTAAGCAAGTGTCCAGGGTATGGATGGATTTGTAGGTTATGATTAGAACCTTGAAATTGATCAGCTGAAAGCCAGAGAGCCAGAGGACCTGGTATGGATTTGGATGATGGGCATGTAGAGTTTGGTGCAGGGGAGGATGCATGTGGTGGAGTTTTGGATGAGTTGCTGCTTATGAATGGAAGAGCTGGGAGACCAGAGAAGGTTACCAACAAAACAACAACAAAATCACATTTGTATAGTGCCTTTCATGTCGGGAGGACGTCCCAGTGCACTGGACAGTCAATGTTTCAGACTCGAGCTGGGATCGGGTTTGTGGAGGGTGGAGGGAAAGGAGGGAATTTGGGGTGACCGATGGGATGGTTGAAGAGGAGGGTCTTGATCTGGGACTTGAAGGACACAGATTTGAAGGCAGGATGCGAGGCAGAGGGAGTGTGGGATGGAATTCCAGAGGTTGGGGGCAGAAGACAGTTATCTAAACAAGACAGCAAGTATGGTGGCATCATATTGCTATCGTAATACTATGTGCTCAGGGCTGTGTTTTCCATAACTATAGTGTGGAAATGGAAAATAACACTGTTGTCTACAGTTAAACTCAAATCGACCCCAATAGTTGATTGCTGCAGGAAATTCAATACCAGTACAATATCTATTTTTTCCCTGAAATGATCAGGGAAAATGTTACCTTTCAATTTACATATTTTCAGACAGCACAAGCTCTATCAGATCATGTCAAGCTGAATCCGTGCTGTGCCCAGTGGAAATGGAAAAATCCATCAAGAAGCCAAAAGCAAAACGGAGCATTTCCAGCTGTCTTTCTATATGAGAAGAGTAATAAAAGTGAAGGGGTCAGATGAACTCCTGAGTTCCCTACACTACAGTGGAAATTCATTCTGAATTTATAGATCTGTTGAATCAACAGCAAAGCATGGTGAATGTGATTGTACAATAATAACAACATCAAACAAAATTACATTTATAGACCATGATGCCAGTCGGTTGGTTCAGGATCATAATCTCACTTCCAGATATCAGGTTACAAGATTACAAAATCAATTCAGGTGAAGAAGGTCATTTGGCCATTTGGCCATTCCACACACCTTCTACCATTACAGCATTAAGCTGTTTATTATATGAGTCCATACTACATGACTTAACTACTTTGGGAGAACATACTTATACAAGTCCTGTCCTGGCCTTACACTTGCCTTCGGTATCCAAAAAGAACAAAGAAAGGAATTATGCCTTTTCTTATGGGCATTCAGGCTCCATCAGTTCCCCATCCCCATTGGATTGAGTTCAAGATCCTTGTTCTCATCTTTAACTTCCTCCACAGTCTCAACTGGGTTCCTACTTCTAGGTACACAGAGATGCTAGCCTAATGTTTTGCCCTGCCTGGGAATCAAACCCAGGTCCTCCTGCTTGCAAGGGCAGGAAACAAAAATTGGGTTAAATAACAACAACAGTTTGCATTTACCGTATATAGTACCCTCCATGCTGAGTGGCATCTCAGTGTGCTTAAATAATCTTCTATATGAAAATATATTTTCTAACCAAGCCTTTAATCACTCAGGGGATTCAATTGATTCAATTCAAGATCCTGGTCCTTGCCTTCAAATCCCTCCATGGCTTCACCCTACCCTACCTTTGTGACCTCCTAAGCCCCTACCAACCAGCCCGCTCCATCCGCTCAGTGGACTCTGGCCTGCTCCATGTCCGCCGATCCACCAGCTTCACCATCGGTGGGCAAGCCTTCAGCCATTCTACCCCTAACTTCTGGAATTACATCCCGCAGTCCCTCCGCCTTGCCTCTCCCTAGCCTCCTTCAAGTCCCGACACAAAACCCTCCTCTTTGACGGTCCCATCAGTCATCCCAAATCCCCTCCTTCCCCTCCACCATCCCCAATCCCGACCCCAGCTCGGGACTGAAATACTGACTGTTCAGCACCTTGGGACGTCCTCCTGATGTGTAAGGCGCTATACAAATGTAATCTTGTTGATGTTTAATGTTTCCTGACAATCCTGAGAGAAGGTTAAGAGAGAATCTCATAGAGTTCTTCAAAAAAAAGTTTTAAAAAGGTTTTAAGAGGGTGCAAGATTATTCTTGCTGTAAATTGATAAAAAGAGTCAAAGTTTTTTAAAATAAAAAGTAAAGGGATTTGAAAGGATAGTTACAGATAAACAATTTTCTGTGTTGCAGGAATCCAGAACACAGATTAAAAATTAAAATTAGAGCTATGCAATTTAGGAGTGAAATTAGGAGGCAGGTTTTCACCCAAAGTGTAGTGGAAATCTGGAATTCTTTTCCAAAAGGCTGCGGATGCTGGATCCATTCACATCTTCAAGATTGAGATGGAAAGCTATTTGTTAGGTCGGAGTATGAAGGTATATGAGGCAAAGGTGGGTACTTGAGGTACAGATCAGCCATGATATTATAGAATGGATGAAAAGGCTCGAGGAGCTGAATGGCTTACTCCTGTTTCTATGTTGCTATGATTGTCGTGGACTAGTTAGGGAAGAAACATATGCATGTCTCAAGTAGCTATTGAGCAGGATTTGAGAAGCTAACACTAGTTTAGCCTCAATGGATTGAATAGTATCCAACAATGCTAGAATTTCTATGATTCACAGATCACCTCACATTTTGCTTATTTGTCTTTTCTCTTAGTTCACATTTTATTCCCTATAGTTATAAATAAAAAGGAACTGTGATGTATAATCTCTTGCCCACACTAACATTGCACATAATAATGTCAGGGGGAATTTAGATCTGTTCAAGATGGCTGAATTACCTTGAGAATATTCAGGGCCAAACTAAACAACTTTATTTATGTGGACAAAGCTCATTTGGTTTTAATCCAAATGAACTGCTGATGTGAATAAAAACGGACCATACACATGCCACACGTCAGTAGGATCCTGTTCGATATCAACATCACAACTGCCAGATTGCAGGGTGGATTGAAGTCTATTCACTTCGGCTCTGGGTTGATCAAGCCAAACAATCCAAAACAAAAGCACTCTGTAAATTCCACATTGAACTGCCATAGAGCAGGAATATGTGATGATGGATGGGTGCACATTGTGTGTGTGTGCATTTGGTGCTTTTCAGTCTTATTTCTCCTATTGTATTCCTATGCTTCCTGCTGTGTCCGTAGCCCCTCTACCAGTTCTTCCTTGAACTAGAGAGCTGGTGCCCAAATGCCAATATCTTTTCATAACCGGGACTGCATGCATAGATATTATGGGGCAAATTGCTAGTTTTTTCTTGAAGGTTGAAGCTCCACATCAAATTCAGTTTACTGGAAGTCATGCAGTAAGATTAGAAAATTCTAACAAACAACGGAGATCGAACCCCTTCACCTTGTCTATTTAGCTGTCACGCTAATTTTATTTACACCATTTTATCCTCATCAAAGTTAATTGGCGAAATTTAATAATGTTCAAACCGACTCTGAGTATACTGTGAACAGACCGCTTGGAGAGAGAAATGCTTAGACAACAAAAACAGAAATCTCTGGGAACACTCAGCAGGTCGGGCAAAATCTATGGAGAAAGGAAAGTGAGTCAATATTTCGGTTCCATGACCTTTCATCAGACCCTTCTTCTGACGAAGCATTGTGAACCCTAAACGTTGACTCACTGTCCTTTCTCCAATAGATGCTGCCCAACCTGCTGAGTGTTCCCAGTGATTTCTGTTTTTGTTTCAGATTTCCAGCATCTGCTGTATTTAGATTTTTGGTCAGAAGGAGAATTTCGATCAATTCAAGTTTCTTCACTCTGCTTCTATTTCACCAGTTAAGAAGAAGAAGAATCCTTGCATTAGATATAGTGTCTTATCACATCTTTGAGATATCTCAAAGTGCTTCATACAATATCCTGTAAAGTGAATTGACTGTATTTTGTGGGCAGAATATTCATAAGGCAAGAGATTTGTTTGATGTAGAAAAAGTGTCAGTGAAAGGTGATTGCATTTTTTAATATATTACGGAGCACATTGGCTTCATAACAATTAGGATCAGCATATATATATCAGCATATGCTTATATGTATACATGCTTATATGTATTTTTAAAAAGTGCTTTTAAAAAAAAAATTTGTTCACACCATTGGCTGCTGTGTTTCACCCACAAAATGTAGTCAATTCACTTTACAGTATATTCTGTAAAGTGCTTTGAGATATCTCAATGAACTGATAAGGTAGTATATCAAATACAAGGATTATATTATTATTAGATAGATATGATCTAAATTCAGGTTGACACCAATTTCTGGTGAGTCCACATTGCTGAGGGATTGACTTTGAATTTGCTCCTCTTTGCTTGTATTAAGGATTCATATTCCATGCGTTGATTTGAAGTCAATCCGAATTGTCAGCCTTTGTGCAGGCTTCACCACTGAGAAGTGGCTGTTAAACGCATTGGTGAGTTGATAGCAGTGGCCTTCTCTTGCATGGGCCATGGGAGTTTTCTTATCTTGCTTTAGCAGAAGGTGCTGCTTGTTTCCTGTACAAAATCACAGTATACGCTGCTTTCCTCTTGTTGTTTAGCTTCCTCCCCCACACAAGACCATTCCCAGCACCACGATTGTCTCTTGCTCTACAAATGTGGTGCTATACACTTCCCTTAAGTGCCTGATTAGTGCTCGAGACTCAATCAATCCTAAACATTCCATCACAACTACAATGGTGACAAATATTTTTTCAAGGCTTAAATTACTATGACAGCCATGCCCTTCAACTGTACCATGAGAAACTGGTAGTGGGACAAAATTAGATTGTGTTATATATTTAACAGAAAGATTTTGGCTATCTTTAACATGTTGTTACAATCTATGTCAAATATTACAATTATCCTTTGTGTGATACCAAATTTTGTCGATAAATATAATGCCTTATATATCTTTCAGATGTTTCCTCCAGAAGGAAGTGTAACATTTACATACAGAAATACTGCACATTACATGGCATTATAAAGAATGAGTAGTCAATTTAATGGCCCATTTCATTTTCTTACGATGTGTAGTTCATTTTCACACTCATATGGAAACTTTGCTCAAGTTCCCATATGAGTATTTTTCAGACCAGATTATATATAGTGTTAATGATATCTGTAATAATAATCCTTGCATTTAATACAGCGCTTCTTACATCTTCTAGACGTCTCAAAGCGCTTCACAGAATATACTGTAAACTGAATTGACTGTATAATTATGAGTGAAACGCGGCAGCCAATTGTGCTCAGCAGTGTCTCACAACAAAAACATGGATTGAGTGACCAAATTATTATAGGTTTTTTTGAGGGATTATTATAAGGTATGTAAAGAAACTTGCCCGAGGTTTCACCCTGCCGGGAATTGAACCCAGGTCTCTCACTAGCAGGGTGAGTGCTCTAACCACTGAGCTACAGAACTCCAGAGAGGGACTTTGTGTTAAAGATTCTCAGGTATAACTTAAAATCTGCTTAATTAATCCTCAAAATACCTCTGTGGTGTGGATCATGAGGTCACCCATGACAATGCTGACAAACATTACAGTCATAAAGCTGCTCAAGTATGGAAGTTATATTACTGCTCTAAATTACTAAAACAAATGTTAAAAACATTTAAAATTCATTGTTTTCCCCAAATTTAAGTCTCTTTACTTCTCTCTTCATCCCTTTTTTTTCTGCATTCTAATTTATCCAAAATTTATTTTTTACAAATTCACATTTATAAAGTGTCTCTCGTGTTGTTTTATTCTGTTCTGTCACTGCTAGCCTTTGTTTAATAACCCTTTTTAACTTAAAAACCTTTTCTTCTCTTTCTTCTGCCTTCTAAACTCTCTGCTTTCTCAACAATTTTAGAAGGCATGGAAAGTTTTTAAACCCGATTGTTTTGTTGGCTGAAATCCTTCTTTCAGGCAAATATTAAACTCAATAAAAAGATACGAGATTGAAGAATGACTGATTTGGAATCAGATACAGGATGTAAAAAACAACCTACCGTACTAAATTCACAGATGGCTTTCACATAGCAATAATGCTGAAATATAGACTATTATAGGAAGGATAATATAATAATGATAGTGCTGGTTTATTGTATAATATCTTTCATCGCAGGAGGATATCCCAAAGCGCTTAAAAGGAAATAATGTAAAGTGCAGTGACTATATGGTTTTATGGTATAGTAATAATGGTACTCAAATATCAATATTAACTTTATCCACTGCAATAAAGATGATTGTTACCCAATGCTAACAACTGTCAGTTCCTCCAATACTATCATCTTTATTGCTCTTTGATCTGTATGTCACAGTGCTTCTGTGTTGTTTGGCACATCCAGTGCACACCTGGGAAAGATGGAAAGCAAAATGTTACCTAAAAATAAATTCACTATTAATGAAGAATAAAGAACGTTGAAATGTGCAAAATCTTTCTGAGCTAAAGTTAATACAGTCATATAAATGCCCAGGATTTGGGGCATTTGTAGGCCCATTGTACTCAACAATCTTTGCTTCCAGAAACCGTTTCTACATTTGATGATAATTACTTGTGAAGTCGTTGATATCTCTTGGCATCATAAAAATGTAAATTATTATTATTTTACTGATGTATTCTGGATTGCCCTCTTTCATTGCAAAGTAATGAAGAATTGGCAACGCTTTGTGTTCAGTTCATGAAAACTACATAATTGGAAATGGTTTGGTAGATTGACTTACTGTGCTTGGATTAGGTATGAGTTTATATGAAAGTAGAAAAGACTTAACAGGGCAATAGAAAAATGCAATTGTTACATGACAATCTAACTAAATCTAACTAATTATTGTACAGTATTTAGCTAGTTTAAAAAAAACTCAGATAAAATCCTATCAATCAAAATAACCTTTTTAATTGTTCTATGTTTCCTTGTTTGTTAACTCGTTTCATTTATTCCCTGTTTATTCCACCTTTGATCCGATAATAATGTGCAAGTAAAGCACTAGTATTTTTATCTTGCATTCTCTTCCCACTCCCCCTCAGCTTCCCTACATCTTCATTGCATTCAAATCAAAACTTATCTTACCGTTTTCAATGCTGACTAATTCTTTCTCAGAACCTTGAGATCACAGAGCCCCTTACATTCCACTGATCAAATCTTTCCTTCCTCCTCCAACGACTGTCCTTAGCGACACCAACCCACCAGTTTTTCCGTTATCATGCCCTCCCTTCTATGCCATCCAAGCTAAGGCATGCCCTGTGCTTAACGATCATGACTCGTTGCCTTCACTCCTCCAGTTCTGGTCTCCTCCTTGTCCCCCGAATCCTCCGATCCACCATCGCCAGCCGTGCCTTCGGCCACTACGCCCCGAAGCTCTGGAACTCCCTTCCTCACTCCCTTCGCCTCGCCCCCTCTCTTCCTAGTTTCAGGTCTCGGCTAAAGATCTTTGTTTTCGACCGCGCCTTGGGTCACCTTTTTTCCCCCTGCCCCTGGCTCGGTCTCGGGATCAGTTATTGTGAAGCATTCTGAGATCCTGTCCGGGGTGGAGGGCGCTATATCAATTGAAATTATTGTTGTTGACCCTTCACATATGCTTCTACACACAAAAAAATCAATCTAAATGTTACTGTGTTCCAGTGCAAATTCAATAATAGATTTTAGTGGTGTTTCTATTATACAGTTTCATCAAATTATCGGGACTGAAAGGTTAAATTCTTTGTGCACCTTAGTTATGGATCCCTGTTGCTGAAGTTAATTTTTCATATTCATTGTTCCATTAAACTGGAGATAGGCTTGTGAATGTTAACAAGCCATGTATGTGCACAGTGCAGGCACTGAGATGATTCCGTAGAGATTTGCTGCGGATACTGTAAATGGGGAATTTTTTTTCCAGGAAATTTTAATTCCCAGGGACCCAGTTCTTGTGTCAATATATTAAAAATAACATATCCGTGAAAGTTTTCTGATTTGAAAGCACCCACCAATGCTGCCACACCCATGCTATTGACAACAAAGCCTAACTTTCCCATCACTGCTGTTGCTACTTTACAAGTTTTCCTTGTCGTTAAACTTAGTGACTCTAGCTCTGAACTAGTGTTAATCACTATCCTGTTCTATGTGTCTTCATGCCTGTGTAAAGTTGTCCTGTAATGGTCTTTAGCAAGGCTTCAGTAAGGCCATTCGGATTTATTCCCATTTAGGTCAGGATAGTTATTATAGTTACTGAGGAGCAGGATAGATGATAGTAGCACTGAATTGTCCATTAGAGACACTCCAACATAATGCTGCCATATTTTACATACTTCATTCATGTTGCTAAAATGTATGCTATAGACGTTTGGGGGCACATGAGGTCTCAAATTTATCACCGTCACATCGTAAGCCCTGTATTAAGTTGTCCCACTTTTGAAAAATTCACTCTAAATTGCATGATGATTCTTGAGTTCTTAA
Source organism: Hydrolagus colliei (assembly GCA_035084275.1). NCBI lineage: Eukaryota > Metazoa > Chordata > Chondrichthyes > Chimaeriformes > Chimaeridae > Hydrolagus > Hydrolagus colliei. The sequence continues at coordinate 18,641,634 of CM068745.1, read as the reverse complement.
CTGCAGAAATCTGAAATCCAAATTAAAAATGAATTTGAGAATTTTGTATGATCAGAAATTTGAAGACTTAAACCTTAAGATTATGAGCCATTTAAAAACTTATATTTGATATAGAGCCTTGCCCATCCGGAAGGCATCTCAAAGCAATTCATAGGTTTCACTGTAAAGTGTAGTGAGTGTGTATTTCAAGTCCCTGGTATTGTTATAATATATTTGACAGTTGAGGACTCTTCTCTCTTTTTCTCTCATTTCCAAGTCAAAGCGCATATAATAACAATGATAATAATAATAACAATAACAATAATAATAATCATGATATGATATATTATATCATAATCATTGATATAGCGCTTTTCATGTCTTCTAGACGTCTCAAAGCCCTTCACAGAATATACTGTAAAGTGAATTTTTGGGTGAAACGTTGCAGCCAATTGCGCACAGCAATGTCCCACAACAGTCGTGGATCGAAATGACCAATTTATCATAGGGTTTGTTTTGGACGGACGATTATTAGGCGTGTGGAGTCAGGAAACTTGCCCAAGGTTTCGCCCTGACCTGCCTGGATTCAAAACACAGGTCTTATACTTGTAAGGCGAGTGCTCTAACCATTGAGCTAGAGGACTCCACAGTATTAAGATATAATGACAAAGGTCGATCTTTATAAATCTTCAGCAAATTAGTTACATGGGTTCAAAACACTCCTCAGCTTCTCCAAAACCATTAGGAGAAAGGAAATCTGATCTGAATTCTGCCCATTTTCACTAAGTCTAGGCCCAGATGCTCTATGCTCTATCCTCTCTCTATCCATAGACTGTGATTTATTCTAAAAAAATGACTCTGTTGCATAACCAACTATTTTCTAACATGATCAAATAATCCGTTGAATTTTTCCTATGGTTTTAATGGTAGAAGCGATATGTCTCTTTGCTTACAATGGTATAAACGAGGAATTAAAGCAACTACAGTACTAAAGAAATAAGAAAGCATAGGTCGATGAAAGGATTAGCTCGTACTTGGAATATCCTCAGAAGTTTTAAGGGAATATGTTGAGGCAGAGTTTCAATATAAAATAGAAATAATCAAAAAAATATATTAATTAAATAAAAATTTAGTCCTGTTTGTGGGAAACTACTGTACCCAATTGGCCTTCGGATTTCACCCACAAAATATACAGCCACTTCACTTTACATGATACTTTGTGAAGTGCTTTGAGACATTTTGACAACATGCAAAGATTATTATTATATATTTGCACTCTCTGCCTATGTTACAGTTTGTATCAAATGTTACCAAAACTACGTCTTCATATGAACTGCATCACAATTTGCTTTCAAACTGCAAAGTTCAGCTGGGACTTATATCAACAGTGAAAGATACAAACACAATATTATTCTTTGAGAGTCAACTGCTGAACTGACAGTGATATTAAATAGGATATACAATATACTGTATTAGCAGTAATACATACAAGTGAACAAATTCAAGATTGGCAACTAATTTCAACTCCCTGATGACCTGTAATTTATGATGTAACCTGAACAGATAAGATCTGTATTGACTCCCAAGTATTAAGTGTTCTCCCTGCACAAGTTCAGTATGTTGTTCACAATTAGCTTACAATCTCTATTAACTGTGTGACTACTGAAAGAGGTAAATGAGTGAACCCATTTGCCTAGTTACAGTGAGCAAACACTGTAAACACGCTGCAAAATATGAATGCAGGTAAGATATGCTCAGATGGTGTACAGCATTAAAATATTGGATATAGAAGATGCTAACAGTTGCCTTTAAAGAACGGCATTTAATTAAAATGATTCAAGATTGAACTCTATCCCAATAAGAAGTGGTAACACAGGTGTTAAAAGTTTAACTGCACTACTAGTACAATACCAGTGTTCTATTTTTATTGAGAAATCGTGGCTCTCTGTCACACCAAATATTTGCCATCTGAATTAACTTTTATTAGTAATATGTAACAAGATATACAATTTATGTTAATATCTCTTTAAATGAAAAATGCATGAATTAAAATTGCATCACTGTTTTACTGCCAATTTTTGACAGGCAGAGAATATCGATCAACAATGAACAAAGACATCTGCAGCACAAACTGCAGCAGGTTCCTTTCAAGATTTCTCTTTATATAACAACAACAACTTTGATTTATATAGCGCCCACCATGTCGGATGCTGTCTCAGAGCGCTTCACAATATGGATCCCAGGCCTGAGCAGAGGGAGGGGGAAAAAGGTGACAGAAGGCGCGGTTGAACAGAAAGGTCTTTAGCCGAGACCCGAAACTAGGAAGAGAGTTTTGATAGTTTTGACAAGGCTACATTGCCAATTGTGAATTTCAGGCACCCCTCCAGTCTGTCAGTTTGATTCAGGTGGTAGCGCTCTCAGTTAAAAGATTGAAGGCCCACATTGGGATTTTGAACTCATAGTCTAGGCAGACACTCCAGTGATGTGTTTGGAGATTGCTGACCAGGACACCAAAATAAATAGTACTCTTTTCTAATTAGGATCTCTAACATTCACCTAAACAGGCAGATTGTCAAAGGAGCTATTTCTTTGGATGAATCATTAAAACAGGGTCAAAAACTCAAAATACTGCGGATGCTGGAAATCTGAAACAAAAACAGAAATTGCTGGGAACACTCAGCAGGTCAGGCAGCATCTATGGAGAAACTATATGGGTCGATGTTTCTGAACTGTTACTCTTTGCCAGAATTGGGGCATGTTAGAAGGGAGAGGCTTTTAAGGGCTAACAGAGAGGGAGAGGCAGAGCAAGGAAGACAAAGGAGAAAATGGGGTAGAGCACAGGAGATGATGAGTTAAAGAGTTGTTAATGTTGTGAAACAAAAGGGCAGGGGGTTGTAACAAAACTGGAGAAGAGATGTTAAGAATGTTAAACAAAGATGGGGTGAAATTGCAAAAGAACAGTCAGACCAGATGGTCACACAAGAGAGGGAGGGGGAAGGTGAGCTGTAATGGCCTGAAATTATTGAAGTCAATATTGAGGCCAGAGGGTTGTAACGTCCCTAACAGATAGATGAGATGCTGTTCCTCGAGCTTGCGCTGCTGTTCATTGGAACAGCGTAGGAGACTGTGGATGGAGAGGTCAGACTGCGAGTGGGAAGGAGAGTTGAAATGGCAAGAAACCGGTAGATCAGGGTGTATTTGCGGACAGAATGGAAGTGTTTGGCAAATTCATCACCCAATCTGCGTTTGGTCTCTCCGATGTAGAGGAGACCACACTGAGCAGCACATGCAATATACTACGTTAGTAGTAGTAGATGTAAATCACTGTCTCACATAAAAACTGTGTTTGGGGCCTTGGACAATGGTCTCCGTGGTGGTGAAAGGGCAGGTATTGCATAGCTTGCATTGGCATGGGAGGTGCTGGGGGAAAGAGAGCAACTGTTGGTGCCAATGGAGAAATGAACCAGGCAGTCACGGTGGAAATGGTTCAACGGGTAACTCTCCACCATTTCCGTCACCTCCTGACCAATTTATTATTGTTTGACCCTGTGACCCAACCACAAAGCAAATATTTCCCTCCTCTCCACTCTCAGCATTCTGAAGGGACCATTCCCTCCAGGATTGTGGGATGGAGTTCCAAAGTGTGGGGGCAGAGAGGCTGAAAGCCCAGCCAAAGATGCTAGGGTGGGAGACATGGAGCAGGCTGGGGCCTGCTGAGCAGAGTGAGTGGACAGGGTGACTAGGAGTCAGCAGATCAGAGAGGTAGGAAGTGGCAAGTCCGTGGAGGTCCTTGAAAGTGGGGACAAGGATCTTGAGTTCAATCCTCTGAGGAATGGGGAGCCAGTAGAGCTGGGCGAGGGTGGGGGGAATCGGGTCGTGAAGCCTGGTGCGGGAAAGGACACGAGCTGCAGAGTTATAATAATGATAATAATCCTTGCATTTGATATAGCACTTTTCACGTCTTCTAGATGTCTCAAAGCGCTTCTCAGAATATATTGTAAAGTGAATTGACTATTTTTTGTGGGTAAAATGCGGCAGTCAATTGCGCTCAGCAGTGTCCCACAATAATCCTTGCATTTGAAATGACCAATTTTTTTTTGAGGGATTATTACTAGGTATGTGGAGTAAGGAAACTTGCTAAAGGTTTCACCATGCCTGGAATCAAACCCAGGTTTCTCACTTACAGGGACAGTTCGGGGTCAAACAATAATAAATTGGTAATTTCAATCTACGACTGTTTGTGGGGACACTGCTGTGCACAATTGACTGCTGCATTTCTCCCATAAAATATACAGTCAATTCACTTTATAGTATATTCTGTGAAGCGCTTTGAGACGTCTAGAAGACGTGAAAAGTGCTATGTCAAATGCAAAGATTATATTATTATTATTAAACAAGATACTCAGGTTCCTGACTAGCTTGGTTAGATAGAGTGTGCATCCATGAATGCTGATGTTGCCAGTGCCTGAGTTGTGGAAAGGCAGCAAGAGATGGAGGGTAATTAATGAGTGGAACGGATAATTAGGAAGTGCGGTTGGAGCCGGGACACAGGATTCATTTAAGAAACAGCTTGAAACTGCAATGGGAGCACTATAGTTTCCCAATTCTGTGCCCATAACCTCTAGAACACCCTCCCTCAACCCCGCTATCTTGTTTCTGACCTAATGTCCTGCCTCTAAACTTATTTCTCATTTGATAGTCACTTCCTTCCCAACTTCTCCCCTCTCCTCTTCTCAGCATCTGTCCCACCATTGTAAAGTTTACCAAGATGGTACTCTATGCGAACGGTGCTATATAAATGCAAGTTGCTGTTAATCGAGTGGGTATTCCAGAAGGAAGGTTGTTGATTGTTGTTGTTTATTATTGTTGTTTGATTTCCCCCCCCCTTGCCCTCTATTCTTCCCTCACTCTGTTTCCCCACTTTCTCTCCCCCCCTTTCTCCTTTCCCTCCCTCTTCCCTCTTACCCCACTTTTTCCCTGATCTTGCCCCCCACCCACCTTTCCCTTCCTCTCTCCCCTTACCCCCCTTTCTCCCCCCTCTTACTTCTTGACTATACCCCACCCCACCTTTCCCTCCCTCTTCCCCCCCTGCCCTCTTTTTCCCCTTTCTCCCCTTTCTCCCCTGGCCCTATTTCCACAACTGTTTGTGGGACACTGCTGTGCGCAATTTGGCTGCCACGTTTCACCCACAAGTAGACAGTCGGCTTTCCTGCTCTCCCTCCCCCCATACCCCGACCCCTCCTCTTGCCATCTTTCCCCCTTTTTCCCTTAATCCCACTTCTATGACTATTTATGGGACACTGCTGTGTGCAATTTGGCTGCCGCTTTTCGCCCACAAATATAAGTCAATTTTCCTAATCTTCTTCATCTTGCCCCAACCCCTCCCCACCCTGTTCTTGTCCCTACCTAACTGCAAAGCTCCTTGGGACGTCCTCTCGACGTGAACGGTGCTATATAAATGTAAGTTTTGATTGATTGATTGATTGATTGATTAGATCAAATAGGATAAAGGGAGTTGTTCATCTGAATGTGTTGGTTCTATTTATGATTGAGGCGATGAATTGGTATTCATTTTTCACAAGCTCACATGAGACACATTTACTCATTGAATCTGGGAAATGAAAGAACTTCACACAGTCATGAGGCGTTACTGTATTTAGTTTGAGTCACAGCAGACAGATGTGAAACTTCAGGCACATTCCACTGATTTATATGTCACTTGACATTCCTGTGTTGCGATTGCATTGTGCCCTGCAATAATATGTTAGATCAAAATTGCATATTGTATGAATCAAACTCAATAGATCTCAATTTTTTTTATAATTCAATATACAGTAATCATCAATGCACACGAATATAGAATATTACAATTGCAAATTTTAGTTTTGTTAGCGAAATTTGATCCTGTAAAGTTACAAAGCATATTTATACAATTGAAATAGAAATAAAATTCCCCTTAAGGATGCCTTGCTGAAAAATCATTTGGGGGTTTGTTTATGTATGTTTATTGCTTGTTTAAATTATTTTCTTCAAATAAAATGTCTGGTGGCCTGTGGCTGACCAAAAAATCCTTTGCTGGACCCATCCCTACTCTCCAGCTACTGCCCATCTCCAACCTCCCATTCCTCTCTAAGGTCCTGGAAAGAGTTGTTGCTTCCCAGCTTCACTCCTTTCTCTCTCGCCATTCCCTCTTTGAACCCCTACAATCAGGCTTCCATGCTGCCCATAGTATGGAGACAGCCCTGGTCAAAGTCTCCAACAACATTTTAAACATCTGTGATCAGGACTCTCTCTGCTTCCTTGTTTTCCTTGACCTCTCTGCTGCCTTTGACACAGTCGACCACTCCATCCTCCTATACCACCCATCATCCCAGCTCAATCTTCACGGAGCTCCCCTCGCCTGGTTTGACTCCTATCTTTTTCACCGTTTTCACTTTGTCGCCACCAACAGCTTCTCTTCCAGCCCCCACACTACCACCTTTGGTGTCCCCCGGGGCCCCTACTTTTTAACATCTACATGCTCCCCTTTGGTGACATCATCTGCAGACATGAGGTCAACTACCACATGTAGGCAGATGACAACCAATTCTATCTCTCTGCCTCTACTCTCAACTCCAGGATCACTGCTGTCCTGACAGACTGTCTGTCAGACATCAAGTCCTGGATGAGAGCTAACTTTCTAAGTTGAACATGAACAAGACCAAGGCCCTCTTGATTGGCTTGCACCAGCATCTTCACGCATCAGGCACTGGCACCATCAACCTCCATGGTTGCTTACTCGACCTCATCAAGCCAGTCAGAACCGAGATTTCTTGTTTGATAATCAATTATCTTTCCTCCCCCACATCCAAGCTATGCCCCACTCTGCCTTTCCTCATCTCCGCAATAATGCTCGACTCCGCCACTTCCTCACCCCTCAGGCCGCTGAAACCCTCATTCATGCCTTCAAAACATCCTGGCTCGACTAGGCCAATGCCCTGCTTGTTGTCCTTCCCAATTTCTCTCTCTCTATAGGTTGCAGATAATCAAAAACTCTGCAGCCTGTGTGCTCTCCCGTTCCTAGCTAAGTGACCACATCTCCCTCATCCTTGCCCGACTCTATTGGCTCCCTATCATCCAGAGGATTCAATTCAAGATCCAGGTCTTCACCTTCAAAGCTCTCCATGGCCTTGCCCCACCCTACCTCTGAGACCTCCTTTCCCCCTAACAACTTGCCTGCTGCTCCGCTCAGCAGGCTCTGGTCTGCTCCACGTCCTTTGGTGGGCGAGCCATCAGCCACTTTGCTCCCAACCTCTGGAACTCAAGACCCTCCTCCTCGACAGTAGGGAACGGCGATGTATCGGTTTTTCGATTAAACCCGATATGATTTTCAGATCGGTATGCCGATATGGTGATTCTAAAAAAAACGTTATATCGAGAGATTCGATTTTAAAAATATACATCGTTATATTTTTAATATCGTTCCTGGCAATATATCAATATTGTTGGTATTATCAGTGTAATGCGATCTTTTCCAGCTTACCTTGTCGCCGGCATTGCAACCTCCTAGACCTAGAGCATGGAATGCGCGTACATTCGGTGCGCGCGCACAATTAACGCACAATTAACTTTACTGTGTATACTCGACGTGAGTCGTGGCGTCTTAACAAAGTCGCATCGCTGAAAATTGTAGTTTGAAAATTTACCTTTCTCATCATGGGGAAAAGAAGCCCCGTATGGGACTACTTTGAAAACAATGCAGTCAGTAATGGTGTGTATAGATGTACAGTTTGCAAGGTCTTGGTTAAGACATCTGATTCGAGCACGAGCAACCTGCGACAACACATTAAGCAGCACCATCCCGCCCAGCACGCTGCCCTCAGAGCGAAATCATTGTCGACAACAGCAGGAAGTCGAACCAGCGCTTCGGAGAAAGCGACAGGTAGTGGGGCCAGTGCAGCTCAAACAATTCCTGCTTTATTTAAGAGGAGAACATTGTACCAGAGAGGGGACAAAAAGTGGCAAAGTATCACGAACGCTGTCACTTTTTGCATAGTAAAGGAGAGCTTGCCAATGGCGAAGGACATTAATTCAGACTTCAGACTACATAAAAATAAGTGGCATTTTGTGGCTGTAAGTGTTATTTTTGTGTGTGAGAGAGTTAGAAGCCAGATTATCACTGCTGTGTGTGTCTAGTCAGACACACACATAGAAACAGTGATAATCTGGCTTCTAACTCTAACAGTCAGACTGTCTGTCTCTCTCTTTTCTATTGTAATAGATCTCATTTACACGTGGACATTACATGCTACTTTCAAGCAAGAAATGGAGGAGAATAAATCTCTAGATTTTGTTTATGGTGTGTGTGTGTGTTCTATTTTGTGTTTAGAGATGGAGGGAGAGAAGGAAGAGGGGGAAAGTTGGGAGAGAAGGAGAGAGGAAGAGAGGAGAGGGAGGGAGAGAATGAGAGGGGGAAAGTTGGGAGAGAAGGAGAGAGGAAGAGAGAGGAGGGAGGGAGAGAAGGAGAGGGTGAAAGGAGGGAGAGAAGGAGCGAGCGGAAAGGAGGGAGAGAAGGAGAGAGGGAAGGGAGGGAGGGAGGGAGAGAAGGAGAGAGGGGAGGGAGAGAAGGAGAGAGGGGGGGGAGGGAGGGAGGGAGAGAAGGAGAGAGGGGAGGGAGGGAGGGAGGGAGGGAGGGAGAGAAGGAGAGGGGGAAAGGAGGGAGAGGAGACAGGGAGGAGGGAGAGGAGAGAGGGAGAGTGGAGGGGGAGGGAGAGAAGGAGAGGGGAAAGGAGGGAGGGAAGGAGAGAGGAGAGAAGGAGAGGGGGAGGTAGGGAGCAAACAACATCGTATAATTCAACAGACCTTGACACCAACATTACAAACTTTCTGAGCCTAGAGCACGCATTTCGAAATGTGCGTGCATCGCGACTGCGTGCACATCGTCAGTGCGGACGCACCGTCAATGCGCGTGCACCGCGACTGAGCGCGCACCATAAATGCTCGCGCACTTCGAATGCACGCGCATGCGCAGTATAAAAACTCGATAGATCGGTTTAAGCAGGTATGAGCAAACCGATATATCCATATCCGGAAAAATCCCATATCGCCGTTCCCTACTCGACAGTCCCATCTATCACCCTAAATCCCCCCATTTCCCTCCACCCTCCCTGTCCCCGACCCCAACTCAGGTCTGAATCAATGATTGTCCAGCGCCTTGGGACGTCCTTGTGACATGAAAGGCACTTATACAAGTGTAATTTTGTAAGTTTATTGTTGTAATAATATTCAGTAAAAATAAATCTTTTTACCAATTACATCAGAATGTTTTTTCTAAATGGCCTTTCCAGATGTGAAATACACTCAGGGACTGGAAGCAGTGTTGTATTATTGGATACAGAAGACAACAGCAACATCAGCAGCAACAGCAGCGGCAGTGTGAGTGGAAACAGAATTTCCAGCATCAACGAAAGAGCCAAATTAATAGAAGGAAAATATAAGGTATTTTTTCCTTTTTTTGTGGTCAGCCAATTGGAGACACCTATCACCAGGCTTAAGAGTATCTAAACTAAACTGAGAATTACATGCATCCCACTTACACATGGAAATTCCAGAGATAGATTGTTGAAGTGGAATGCACACTTTCTCCCTAGAGAGGCACAGCCGATTTTCCTAATTCCAGAAAGCATTAGGTGTGGAAAGAATTTTTAAAAATTCACTAATATTTTGGTAGTACTGTACTTTGAAAAATTGTTATTTGACATATTTTGAAATCTTGATAAATAATTTACTTTTATTTGGAGATAAAAATAGTGGTGCAGAGTGAACTGCCTCATGAGATCATGGCTTGAATCAGGCCCACACTGGTGGGTGAAAAATGTTTTTCTCCCTGAAGCCTTCAAGATTCTTTTGTAATCTTCTTTTGTAATTGAGTCTGAATCGTCTTGTCCCAATTCTACAGCACAGACAATGACTGTCCAGCACCTTGAGAGTATCATTTTGCTCCCAGTTGGGAATATTGAGAGATAGTTGACAGAGCAGATCTTTCGTTAATTTGGCACCAAGTTGACAATCTGACTCAAGGGGTCATAACGTTCCTAGCGTGAAAAATATAAAAAAGACTAGTGCTCATCTAACGTTGAGCTCGAACCACAATTTCCCACTGCATTCCATCAAGATTTAAGGAGGTACAGTTAAAGAGGGGGTAGAGACAGAATCCATCTGGCTGGAGATAAGGGATAAACATGGACTAACCACAATATTGGGGATGCGCTAAGACCAACCAATAGCAGAAAAGAAGTAGAAGAAGAAACATGCGGGCAGATAAGGGAGATGAGGAAAAATACTTGTGAGGATTTCATTTATCCTCAGTTAGATTGACAAAGAGGATGCGAGAAGGGGATACAGTTTTTGCAATGTGTGAAGGACCCCCTTTCCCCTCCTCCTCCTGGCTCAGCCCCAGGATCCGTTATTGTGAAGCACTCTAAGATGCTGTCTGGCGTGGAGGGCACTATATAAGTCCAAGTTGTTGTTGAAACTTCAACAAGAGGAAAAGCGTTGCTTAACCTAGTTATGGGCAATGAGCAAAAAGCTGGTCAGGGTCAGTGATTGACATGCACACATAATATAAAAAGGTTCAAAATTATTACAGTAAGGGACAGTCAAGACAAGGACCAAGGTCCATGATTGGAAAAATGCTAATTATAATGGTAAGAGGAATGAACTGGCTGTAGTATGGTACACTGCAGGGAAAAATTGGCAAACAAGGATGCTGATCAACAATGGAGGATGTTTAGGCATGAGATAGAAAGGGTACAGAAGAAATATATTCCAACAAGAAATAAAGGAGAATTAACTAATAATGCGATGCCATGGATGAATGTATAAGGGAGGACAAAACTGTAGCTAAGAGAAAAAGCATTTCAAAAGTACAGAATAGATAAAGGAGAGGAAAACATGAGTGAATACAGCAAAAAGAGGAAAGAAGTTAAAAAGATGATAAGGAAGGAAAAGAAGAATTGCAAATAGAACCCCAACACATAGTGTTGTATAGATATATCAGCAATAACAGAATGGTTAAAGTAGAAAAAGGGCCGTTAAGAGAAGCAGTGGATAAGGTCATAGCAGACTATATGGAAATGGTGGGAATACTAAATTACGACTTTGTCTGTAGGAAAATCATAGGAAAATGTTATAACCACAGAAGGCCCCAGGGTGTAAAACCCCAACAATTAAGATAGGGGGAAGGAAGAAATTAAATAAATTACACAATCTTAAAGACTACAAGACATCTGGCCAGGGTGGATTGCTGAGGCTATCTAGTGTTTAAGAACTCTGCAGAGAAATGAATCATGGCAGAGGACTAGAGGATGGCCAATGTAGTACAGTACGCTTTTTAAAAAAAAGTGATAGAATTAACCCCAAAAAGGTATGTCCAATCAATTTATTCCCTGTTGTGGGCAAGCTATTAGAATTTATTTTTAAAAATGAAGTAACTAGTCATCTGGAGAAGGAGAAAAAAATTAAGAACAGCCAACATGGATTTCCAAAAGGAAGGTCATGACTGACTCACAATTCTTCAAGGATTTTACGGATAAAGTACATGAGGAAAATGCAGTGGATGTAGTGTGTCTGGATTTCCAGAAGGCTCTCTTTTCGTCATTAGCCTAACATAAAGGGTCACATGAAGGGTTCATAACTAAAATAGGGGCATGTGGAGAGGCAGAAGAATGGATTAAAGAATGGGTAGGAAACCCAAAGAACACTGTTTCTCAGAGATCTATGTTAATATGTCCTCCGTTCACAATGAACATAGATGATTTAGATTCAGGAGATGTGATATAGTGCTGTTCAGACGGAGTAGCGTCCTGTAGCACTTGGTAAGTAATAGATTGTGCGGAGGAGATAAATATGAATAACAAATAGTTTATTAAGTAGCCAGACAAGAAGCTGGACAAAACAAGATTTGTAGCAAAAGTAGAAGTTGCTGGTCAGCAGGTCAGGCAGCATCCATGGAGAAAGGAAAGTGAGTCAATGTTTCGGGTCCACGACAAGGACAAGTTAGAGAGGGGGAGGCAAGACAAGGAAGACAAAGGAGGCAAAGAAGACAGAAAAAGGCAGAGGAGAAAATGTGTTAATTGATGGGTTAAAGAAGTGATAGCGGTGTGAAACAAAAGGGGGCGGGTTTAAACAAAACGGGAGAAGAGTTGTTAATAGTGAAGAGCAGGAACACAAAATACTGCAGATGCTGGAAATCTGAAACAGAAAACAGATTTGTGTTTTGTTTAAAACTAGATTTGGGTCAGTATTGATAAAAAATTGACTTTTTGTGTCTTATGTACATGGGATATCCGAAAACACATATTATTGAAAAACATATTATTACACCACTGGCATATTTTCCTGGTGTCCAAATCTGGAAGTCTCACCCCAATATCTGTGGATGCTGGATCCATTCAAATTTTCAAGATTGAGAAGGATATAGTTTTGATAGGTAAGGCTATCAAGGGAAATAGGGTAAAGGCGGATAATTGGAGTTGAGGTATAGCTCAGATATGGTCTATAGAATTGCGGAACAGGCTTGAGGGGCTGAATAGCCTCCCCCTGTTCCTGTATTCCTATGTTCCATAGAAAATAATATGGCTAGAACACTTTTAGCTGCCACATTTTGAAATGTTCTTATTAGTAGATAGTTTGTGCTCATACAGCAGATGTTGAGCCAAACTGCCGAATGTGGGACTGGTAGATGAAAGGGTTACCCAAGATGACTATAATGAGGAGAGTGTAATTGATGTTCTCCTTAACCTGACCCTTCATATCTGACGACTTACAATGAGAGGTCAAAGGAAAGTAGAGGAAATGAACATTAATAAAATTGCAGTGATGTACCTAATGTTGTAGCAACATTCACGTAAACCACTTTATAGTTGAATAAAGATGAACAAAGCAATTAACATATTTGAGAGAAAGCACTGCTGCTAAATTATTAGATTCTATTGAAAGAAAGCTCTATCAGAACATCCCTGAGAGATAATGTTTCTATACCCCACACCCCAAAGGTTGTGCATACCGTTAATAGATACAGTACACAAAATATATATCATGTCTTTTAATGTATGACTTATTCGGTTACCAAACCTTCCAGTGATTTGTCATTGTAAATCATAATGCAACACTCTAAGGTTCAAGGTCTGGAATTGCCTGTCACTCAAACTTATGCACGACAGATGGAATTAATTTAATCAGCTCTTAGCTGTTTGGCTTGGAGAAGGCGATCCCAAATACAGACACTTGGCTGGTAGCTGTGCAGTACTCCTTGACCTGGATCATCCCAATTCTCCCACTCAGTTAGATCATGTTGATTAGAAGAGTTAGAAGGTAATAAACCAACAGAAAATACACGCATGTTAATATGTATTATACAATTATTCAGTTATTGTCAGGGTAGTTTGGCATCATGTTAATCATAATCTTAATTAAAAGATAAAAACAGAAAATCATTATCCACGAGTTTGATATCATAATAACTATAATCCTTGCTTTTGATGCAGCACCTAATCATGTCTGCTAGACTTCTCAAATAAACCCTTAACATGTCATCAAGTTGTGTCAAAGTGCTTCACACAATACACTGGATTTTTTTTACTGTTAAATAAAATTTCCTTTGACTATTTTAAATGCATCCATAACAATAACAATATATAATGATCCTTGCATTTGATATATCCCCTCAAGATCTCAAAGCATTTCAACAACAACAAAATTACATTTGTAGAGTGTTTTTCACGTTAAGATGTCCCTAGATGCTGAACAGTCAGGGGTCAGGACATGAGCATGTGTTGGGATGAGGGAGGGCAGAGAATTACTGAAAAGTTGTATTTAGTGTCAGCCAGGCTTAGTTGATAGCACTTCAGCTTCTTGTTGGAGGTGCCTTCCTTTAAATGAGATGTTAAATCGAAGACTCACCTGCCTGTTCAACTTGACTTTAAAAATCCCATTGCACTATCCAAAAGAGAATTGGATTTCTCCTCATGCCCTGGCCAACACCCAGAAAATATACGTCACTTCACTTTATAGTATAAACTATGAAGTACTTTAAGATGTGATATGGCGTTATATAAAATGCATAGATTATTATTATATTATAACACTCCCCCAAATAAAATTGGTCAGTCATTTCATGGCTGTTTGTGGGCCATTGTTGTGTGCAATCAGCTGTCATATTTGACTACAAAATAGAATCATTTCATTTTACAGTAAATCATGTGAAGCTCTTTAAGAAGTCATCCTAATGTGAAAGGTGCTACAAATAAATAATAATCCTTGTATTTTCATATTGCGCTTTTCACTTATTCTAGGCATCTCAAAGCGCTTCACAGAATATATTGTAAAGTGAATTGAGTGTATATTTGTGGGTGAAATGCGGCAGCCAATTGCGCACAGCAGTGTCCCACAAACAGTCATGGATTGAAATAACCAATTTATTATTGAATATCAAATGGAAGGATTATTATTTTATGCAGGTGAACAACATCGCATTTGCACTCTACAATGTTATACAATAATAACATAAAAAGGCATCTACTGAAGCTTAAAATAAATTATTCATTATCCAGGGATTGTATAATATTTCAGAGAATCAATACCTGTCGATGGAAATCGTGAACCTGTTTGAACTAGATATTGTGTGAATTTGTTATATAATGGCTTATTGTCATCAGCAAATCGCCACTTAACACAACATAAACCATATGATGCTGTACATTCATGGACACAGACAGAACAATAAAATCATTAAATAGCTCCAGAGGGAACTCTTTTTTCCTGTTATTCTACCAATATCATTGTTTTGAATGAAATATTTTCAAAGGGTTGAAGCGTTCCGGTAATTGCTATTATGTCAATGAATAACTGGCACAATTGAATAATTGTACCTGTCACATCACCACAAAAGGAAATATTCCGGTTGTTGAAAAGAAAATAGGACGTCTATCATTGTTTCATCATTGCTTCTCCTTTCAGACTTTTAGCACTTTGGTGGTGGCTGAATCGAATGTGTCTGGGGTTTATCACTGTGTGGCTTCAAACAAAGTTGGGAGAGATGAAAGGCACATTAGCTTTTATGTCACAGGTAAGAGAGAGAAACCGGGTGTACAGTTGGAACTAGATTGCATTTTCTGGATATTTTAGAAAAAAAATTCTGGACCACGTATTAATAAGGACCAGTAGTAATAACAAAACTAAGCAATTCTTCAAAAATGTGCCAATTGTTTAACTCAAGTTTTAACATCTATTTTTATTATTTTGTGTTAATTTACATCCTTTTGTGAACATAAATGTAGAACATTCATGTCTGAGTACATAACCGTTTGTGAGTTTGGTATACCTTCACCCACAAAATACACAGGTGATGAGGCATGATAGCAGATGCAAAGAATACTTCTATTATTTTTCTAACACAGTGGTGTGAGCATCATATCAGACCCCTCCGTAAAACATTTTAAATCAGTGTAAGATTCTTACACATACAGTATGTTACAACTTATGCTACAACATCAAAACAACAACTTGGATTTATATAGCGTCCTCCAGACAGAGTCTGATCCCAAGCCAGAGGGATAGGGAATAGGAAGGGGATCGTAAGCACGATCAAAAAGGAAGGTCTTTATTCGGGATTTGAAAGTCAGGAAGACGGGGGCAAGGCAGAGGGATTGAGGGAGTGTTCCACAGTTTTGGAGCATAATGGCTGATGATCCGGCCACCGATGGCTGAGCTGAGGAGACAAGGGAAGCACATGAGGCTGGTGCCAGCTGTGAGGAGGCAGCGGGTGGTGGAGTCTGAGTAAAAGCCTGGGGAGGTTCATAGTCATAGGACAGAAGAAGTTGACAGGAGCCAGAGTATGGCTTCCAGCTTGCTGACATTCAGCTGCAGGAAATTGGCACTCACCCAAGACCTGATGTCCATTAAACAAGCTGACTAGGAGTAGCAGGTGGAGAAGGAGATTTGGGTGTCATTCGATTACATGTGGAAATTGACCCCATGTCTATGGTCGACATTGCCAAGAAGGGAGCACGTAGATAACAACAAATTACATTTGTATAGCACCTGGGGAAAGAAGGGGTCCAAGGCTAGAGCCTTGGGGTATCCTGCAGGTGACCAGGTGGGGGTGGGAGGAAAAATAATTTGCCAAAATGTATTCTTGGTGGTTTGTTAAGTAGGTAACCATGGAGTATGGTGTCACCAAGACAGATAAGGGAGGAGAGGCGATGGAGGAGGATGGGTGATCGACTGTGTTTAATGCAGTGGAGCTGTCCAGGAGAACACGGAGGCAGAGAGAGCCCTGATCAGAGAGAGAAAGAATGTCATTTGTTAGTTTGAAGAGCCCTCTCTCTGTGCTGTGGACTGTAGGCTGGGTGAAAACTGGAATGGAGGGCTTCGAGTAGGGATTGGAGGGAGAAATGTGACCCAAGTTAATTTGCAACAATGCATTCCAAAACTTTGGTCAGGAAGGTCAAAAGGGATTTGACAAAGTGTCACATAAGAATCTTATAAACCTAGGTTTCTACTGGCTTGGTGAGATTGAATGAGCAACCATGGAGGTTGATGTTGCCAATTTCTAATGCGAGCCCATCAGTGGGGCCTCTGTCTTGTTGACATTCAACTGTAGAAAGTTAGTTCTCATCCAGGACTTGATGTCAGATAGTTGTTAAAAGAAACAGAGGGGACTTTAGGAAAATAAATTTCACGCAGCGAGTTGTTCGGATCTAGAATGCATTCTCTGAAAGGGTAGTGAAAGCCAATTCAATAACAACTTTTAAGAGAGAAGTAGATGGGTATTTGGGGAGGACACATTTGCAGGGCTATGGAAAGAAAGCAGGCCAGTGGGATTGAGTTCAATTGCTCTTTTCGGAGCCGGCACAGACACGATGAGCCAAATGGACACTTTCTGTGCTATATGATCCTATGATTCTAAGGTCAGGTTTGAGATGGGTCTGAAGTTTATGATGTTGGAGGGAATCGAGGGTAGGTTTTTTAAGAAGAGGAGCAATGACAGCATTGATAAGTAAGAATGAGACAGTCTGAGGAGAGGGCCTGGTTGACTGTGTCAGTCAGCAATGGGTAGAAGAGGGAGAGTTGAGTGACCAGAACCCTACCAGCTCTACCAATCTCCTGCACAATAGTTCCAAACAGGAGGGGAACCCCCCCAAATTATTACACTCACTCATGAGGTCAATAAGGCTTGATTAACAGGAGAGCTAATCCTAACCGCAAAACGTTATTACCATTTGTATCAGTGAAAATACCCCAAAGGGAAAACATTAGTAGATTGATAGATTTTCAATGTGTAAATACAATGGCATTGTACATATGAAGAGCATGAAAATCTGAAAGTTATTATAGAGATATAAAAATGTTGGCAAATTAACAGTACATACTAAATAAAGTCAATGACACTACTTATACCCACAGCCTCTGCCAAAAAGGCTGAGATGCAAGTTGTACCACCATCAATAGTGCTTGAGGCCATTCCATCTCCACCTGTCAAGGGAGGAATAAGAACAAACAAAATTTGCATTGATATAATGTCCTTAATGTTGGGCAGCGTCTTAGAGAGCTTCAATTGGTGCCATTGTTGAAAGTGCCTGTCTGTCGCTTGTGAAAGACTCTCGTAAATGTGCAATTGTTTTGAGCACTAGGCAATACCAAAGGAATAATTGCGGAGAAGGTTTAGAATTGCAAGTGCCATGATGGGGGATTACGGAATCTGCAAAAAGTGAGGTTGTTTCCTTTTGAGGCAGTGGAAAGTTGTTGTCTATAGAAATTTTTATTTTGATCAGCTGGAATAAGAAGATATCAAGAAATACAATTTGGGAATCTTGTTGTTCAAAGATTTTGAAGCCAAATAGGATGAGATTTTTCTCAAATTGCAGAAATATGCTTCCCAAATAAACCACCAGTTCATGTAAGAAAGAGAACTGTATAAAATCACTGAATGTGTAAGTCTCCCCTCACTTCTTGTTGCACAGTAGGGAATTCCTGGAGAAATCAGTGCAAATGATAGACAAAGGCTTTAATTATGCTCCCTTATTAAAATAATAATGATTGTCCTCGCATTTGATATTGTACCGTAGCACATCTTTGAGATGTCTCAAAGCGCTTCATAGAATATACTGTAAAATGATTTGACTGTATGTTTTGTGGCAAAACTGGCAGCCAATTAGGTACAGCAGTGTCCCACAAACAGTCCTGGATTTAGTGACTAATTTCTTCTTTTTTAAGGAATTATTACCATCAGAAAAACAATCCGCCAATTGACTAACAATTGGGATCCTATTTGCTGCTTGGTAAACAGAGAACTGATCACCATTAAGATATATGGATCTAAGTCAATGAAACTCCTTCATGTTTTTGTTATTGTCTAGTCCATTTTGCCCTCTCTAATTTCTTTACCAAGATGAGATGCCTTATACGTGCTACTCTCCTTGATGAGGAGCACTCGACAGTCCATCCTGTGAGCATCTGATACTATCAATGCTGCTCCTTGATCGACTGCCCAGGAGGCATGTTGGAATGATGTCGGAAGGGACTCCTCCCTGTCAGTTTTCCCTTCCTCCCTCAGATGAATTAGCCAAGAGTGGAAACTGCTCCCAACAGGAAGCCCAAGTGCAAACGTCAATTGAAACTGGAGTACAAACTCGGCTTTCCAGTTGAGAGTCCAATGTTCTGGTGCTATAGCTATTAAGAATCTCCTGTTTCTTTAATAAGTGGAGTCCTGTAGCTGAGTGGTTAGAGCACTCGCCTCGAGTAAGAGATCTGGGTTCGATTTGCGGCAGGGCTAAACCTTGGGAGAGTTTTCTTACACCACATCTCTGATAATAATCCCTCAGGAAAAAACCCAATAATAAACTGGTTACTTCAATCCACAACCGTTTGTGGGACATTCCTGTGCACAATTGGCTGCCACGTTTTGCCCACAAACATACAATCAATTCACTTTACAGTGTGTTGTGTAAATTGCTTTGATCTAGAAGATATGTAAAGCATTATATCAATGCAAGGATTATTATTATTATAATGATTATTACAATGACACTGTCAATTTAGGAGCAGTAACTAAAGAGGTTACCTGTCAGAACCCTTGTAAAAAAGTTCCATGGTAATGGTGGTAGTACGAGGGTAGTACCATGGTACTACCACCATAACCATGGTACTACCACCATAACCATGGTACTACCACCATAACCATGGTACTACCACCATTACCATGGTACTTTTTTTACAAGGGAGCATACAAGACCTGATAAAATAATTAATTTCCTTCTGACTTATCTAATAAACAAATAATCCTACAGAATGGTATTCCTCACAACCCTCAATTGATTTCATGCCCAAGTATCAATCTAAATCCCTCTTGGATTTGTTGACATCAGTTATCTTATGGGTAGTCCTTTCCATATGTTTACCACTCTGTACAGAATGATTAAATCTAAATATTCACCTTCCCTCTTCAGAACTTGAGCCTGTGTCCCCTTGTTGTCTCATTTGTGGTTCTTTTAAACATCTTATTAGGTTTCAGTTTATCTAGGCTCTTTAAGATTTGGAGTGTTCCAATAAGATCTCCTTATTGGTAATTGTAAAAACCTTTTTTTCGTATGTCACTTGCATTCTTTTAAAGAAATACCATTAAGAAATGCCCCAAATTAGACTCAATATTTTGGGGTATTAGGCCTTCATTATCAATGAAGTTATAACCCACTCCAGTGATGTCAAATTGTACTTGTGATGGGAGGGAAGGAAGGAGATTAAAGACTGTTGACTACTCAAGAGCCACAATGAATAGGAAGGAAGGGTGCCATAGAAATGCAAGGACAACTTCTAGAGTATCTGTTTGAAATAAGTGATTAGTAACCAGTCGTGTTTGCTTAAATAACAGTCATATTAAACACTATATAATCGGTACAATACACTGCCATCAAAAATCGGATTCCCGCCACCTGTTGTAAAGCATTAACTTTGCAATATTAAAGCAAGTTCAAATCAGACAAAAACAGAATGTTGACAAAGGCTAGGTTATAATGCAAAAAAAAATTGTAAGTTTGATTTAACGATCAGTAAATTATGTACATGTGTTTTTCCTGTACTTCATTTAGTTATTTTGATTCTTTATATAAGGATTAAACACCGTTATATTTCATGAATGGATGGACCAATAGAAGACAGCAGCAACTGGTTGGTTGTCCATAGTCTAGCAGTCCCAATTTTAATTTTCAGACAACCTGCAGTTATGGAAGCTTATTTAGATACTGTAGTTTCACCTGACCATGATTGTATTTCATCTTTCTCTCCCCACATAGCAATCTGACTCAACACTGGTCTCTTAGCATGGGACTAAGGAAATAAATAACCTTTTTATATAGCGTATTTTAATGCATTTCATTAATATCATGATAGCATCTGAATGTCAATATGCATTAATCAAATACTGAACTGCAGACTACCTGGAAGAGAAATTCTCTCTGGATCTAGATGTACTCTCTATATATAGCATTTTAGAGAACCCTGGATTTGGCAAATTTTTTAATTCAGTCTCAACTTTGAAGGATTTTACTTTTCTAAAAAATTCAGAAAATGGATTTCAATAACAATAACAATTTACGGTTAGATAGAGCCTTTCATGTTACGATGGCATCTCAAAGTATTTATTTTATAGTTGCTTTTAAAAGCACGTACAGAAATTTTTCCTCAAAATAAAGGGTGTATTTAATAATTTGCCAAATTCTGGATGCTCTAAAAATGCTGGATAAAGAGAGCAAATCGTAACCCAGGTGGACTTCTCTCCACCATAAGGTCAAATCCCTGAATCTGAATTGGGGAACCAGTACAAATATGTCTTAATACAGAGGCATTATTTAAAAGAGAGTGTTATTCAAATGAATCAAATTAACAATGAATACTTTTTGTGTGGAGGAAAATACAAGTGAAACGAAACTTTTTTTTCACTCATTTGCTTGGACATTGCGTATATTTGTAACATAGTTGTGTCAGAATGGCTAAACTGGTAGGCTCTACCAATTAGCTTCTCTGGAGTCAACAAGTGGTGTGTTCAAGGTGCCTACGGGATATGAATTTCATAATATAGACTGACATTCCAGTGCATTACACAAGAGATCACATAAGAGACGCTCAACTCATTTGATCTCATCCTTTCAGAAACCCCACCATACTGAACTCCCATCACATCATGACTCTCCTATTTTTTTTTAAAAAATGATCCCATTTTGATATAGCTGTAGTATCACAAGAGCATCTGCTAAATCACTGTACAAGTGATTCAGTTGTGGATTTACACCTTACGAATCCATCCAGTTACGGAAAGTTCTCTCTTCGCGGGTTTCACCTTTCAGCAAACTTCAGTCGATATCTTGGTTTTGGGGTTTCTGTAGAACTGGATACTTGTTAAATAAATTGGCCATAAACACCAAATTGAGTTTAGGGTTCCCGCTAACAACATCAGCTCAGGTGATAAACCGTCACCAGTTTGGGCTTGGCACCAGGCATCACACCTTTCCAAGTAATTGGTAACCCATTCCAAGTCATTTATTACCCTCTGAAGAAAGAAAAACTTCCTGGTGTCTATCCTAAAATTGCCCTTCGAAACCCTGATCTCCTGTCCTCTTGTTCCACTGCTTTGGAAAGCTTTGCAAATAACAGAGGTGAATTGATCAGCTCCCTACATTCACCTATTAGATAAACACAATGGCTGGTGAACACAAACTTACTTTATGCCTGGGTCTATGAGGCGGGGCAGCAGTCAGTCAAACATTTACAATTGTCCTTGTCTGAGGATTAGGGAGGAGAAAAACGGCCAAAATTCCCGATCACTATCTAATAATCACGGAAATGCTCCTGGTGTTGGCTTCACTTCTCTTGGCTGTAATGTCTACCCTGCCCTCCCATTGTCAAATAACTCTCTGAAATGGGTTATCTCAGCTCACACATTTTTAATGTCTGATTTATATTTCAGTATTTTATTCACAGTCCAAACCTTTGAGCTCAAAGTGACACTCAAGTGCCAGAAGTGCTGTCCTTTAGATATTGACTCAAGCCCCCTCTATCTGTATAGGTGGATACTACTAACAATAGTTGTATTTAGTATGTTAAAGATCCCATGACACTATTCCAAAAGAGAAGGGAGTTTCTTCCAGTTTCCTGACCAACAAGCCCCCAGATAAACAGAAAATGGGGAGTTTTGCATTGTTCGAACTGCTATCCTACAAATGAAATATTAAACCAAGATCCCATCTGCCTGTCTTCAGATGGAGGTTCAAGACACAGTGGCTATTTGTAGCAATGACGTTGAATTTGCCTACAATATACAGGCACTACAATTGGCAACGAATACAGTAGCACTATAAAGTGCTTTGAGATGTTCCAGGATATAAGGAGCTATAAAGAATACATTTTTTCTTTTGTCAACTGCAGTACATCAATTATCAAAGTAAATATACCACAAAGTGTAGGTTATGATCTTATTTTTATTATCAACACATTATCAGCATGTATTCAGTATTAAAATAATATTTTTTAATGCAAGCTAAGTGTAGCATTCTTTGTCATTAATCACTAAAATATTATCGTTAGTGGTGACCTTGTATTGAATTGCAGATCTGCTACTTGCTGATTTGAAAATGACTTTAACCTGCTTTCTGTGCCCTTCACCTCATGTTGAATTGGCATCACACACTTTCATTTCCAGATCTTGTGGTGTAAACTACAATAAGTAGAGGTTACTGCTTCTGCATTTATCTCAAACCAGTCTGATTGCATGTCCCCGTATGCCCAACCTGAAGACATTATTCTTTAGTGAAGATAAATGGGAGGCATGCTTTTCTGTGTAATGGAGAGATTTACCCTGGCACGTAGAAAGATAGTAGAAGACTAAGTAACATTATTATTAGATATTCTCAAAATGCGGTTTATTTTTGTCATTTCTATTTTTAAAAATTCTCATCTTTTATGGACAACAACAATATTGCATTTGTAAAGCGCCTTTCGCGTCGAGAAGACGTCCCAAGGCGCCGAACAGACAGGGATCAAGACCCAAATGTGGGGGCGCAGTGTTGAGATGAGGGAGGGCAGGGGGGTAGCAGGGAGCCTGAAGGCGTGGTCAAAAAGGAGGGTCGTGAGTCATGTTTGAAAGAGGCAAGGGTGGAAGCAAGGCAAAGGGATTGTGGGATGGAGTTCCAAAGAGTTGTGGGAGAGAGACCGAAAGCTCGATCACTGGAGGTAGGGTGGGTCGGACGGAAGACCTGGAGCAAACCAGAGCCTGTGAGTGAAGGGAGCAGACAGATTGATAAGTGGTCAACAGGTCAGAGAAGTAGGAGGGCAGCAAAGCCATGGAGGGCTTTGTAGGTGAGGATGAGGGTTTTGAATTCTATCCTCTGAGGGAAGGGGAAAATGTGGTAGGGCAAAATGTGTATCAAAATACACATTTTGACCTTCCTTTAATATGTATACAAAATTCCATTCCTTTCCACATGCTAAGTGAGTGCACAAATGATCTGCTCGAAACCCTCTGCATGCGGCATATGTGTTGCTAAGATGTCACCATCATTTTGGTTCAATTGGTAGCACTTTCAACTCTGGGTCAGATTATTATGGGTTTCAAGCCTCAAAGTATAATAATCCCTAATACTAAATGCTGAAGTGATATGAAGGCAGACGAGATTAACCTGACTGCCTTCCTTCAAATGAAATGTTAAACTGTGGTCTACCTGACCATCAGATAAATAGTAAAGATGCCATGGCCACAAGGTAATTCCTCCCAGTGTCTTGGCCTGGCCTTTTGTTGGAGAACTTCAGTGCAAAAATACATAAAATAATGGTTCCCGAGCTATAACAATGGTATGATACATTGATGCTGAAACATATAAACTAATGAAACCAGAAAGCCTGATGGTGCAGTGTTTTGGTACTCACACACATGGACTAATGTTTCTAGATAATTTAATGACTCATCTCATGCCTATCTATGCATGACGACTACATTTGCCTAGGAAACCATTCATTCGACACACTTGACTATAATTACTGTTAAATATTTGGGGACTTTGCCAAGTAATAAGATGCTATAAAAATGCCAGAAAGTGTTTCTTTCTCTATGAGGTACGAGGTAAAATGATTTAGAGATAGGAAAACAAGATTTGTAATGATAATAACAATAATCCTTGCATTGGATATAGCACTTTTCACATCTTCTAGACATCTAAAAACGCTTCACAAAATAAACTGTGAAGTGAATTGACTGTATATTTGTGGGTGAAACGCGGCAGTCAATTGCACACAACAGTATCCCACAAACAGTCGTGGATTTAAATGACCAATTTTATTATTGTTTTTTTTGGAGGGATTATTATTAGGCGTGTGGAGTAAGAAAATGTGCCCAAGGTTTTGCCCTGACCTGCCTGGATTTGAACACAGATCTCACGCTTGTAAGGCGAGTGCTCTAACCACTGTAGCAGGCCATTCAGCCCAATGAGCCTGTTTCACCAGTTTATCAGATCTGACAGATCTTTTCACAACAATAACTTGCATTTATATAGTGCCTTTCACACAGGTTGGCATCTCGGAACTTAATAATGGCATAGTTTGTCACTTAGTGGGGGAGAAGTGGGGTGTAACTGCAAGTATAGTTGAAGAGGAAAGTTTGGAGGTGCAAACTGAAGATAGGCAAAAAGGGGACAAGGCAAAGAAGAAGTTTCAAATTGCTTAAGTAAATCAATCCCCTTTAAATTATTTCAATATATGTTAGTTTGGAGGGATCTTGTAAAAAGCAGTACTAAAGCTGTTGTTATTGCACCAGTGAATCATATCTTACAGTCAACAGGCAAAGAGAGGGAAAAGCAGAAGGATTGAAGCAGTTTCAGTCTCAATGCCCTGCCCTTTCACCACATCACTTAATACAGTACTGTGGTAGAACATGGAATGTATTCCATTTGTAACAAATACTCACACCATGGACACAATTGGGTGGGTGATATCTATGACTGGGTGGATCTTGCAGGAACTTAATGGCTACTTCTTACAACACCACCCATCTACCCTGTGGGTCAATGCTCCTACTGGATATTTAATATATAACTAGCCATCTGGTACTGAATTGATCGAACAGTTACAATCTGATATAAAAGATAGTCTTTTAAATAGTGTGGGTTCCATCATTCTGTGGGTTGGAATGTTTTGAAATTAAGATGCAACAACAACATAAAAATTACACTTGTATAGCACCTTTCACGTCAGGAGGATGTCCCAAGGCGCTGGACAGTAAATGTTTCAGAGATAACCTCACAAACAAGATATAGATAGGCTAGGGGAGTGGGCAAGTAGGTGGCAGATGGAATTCAATGTTAGCAAGTGTGCAATTATTCACCTAGGTAGCAAGAATAAAAGAATAGATTATTTTCTAGAGGGGGGGAAGTTAGATAATGTTAGTGTTCAAAGGGATTTGGGTGGCCTTGTACACCAGTCCCCAAAAGTTAGTTTGCAGGTGCAGCAAGCAACTAAGAAGGCGAACGGCATGCTAGCATTCATTTCAAAAGGTTTAGAGTATAAGAGTAGGGAAATCTTGCTGCAACTCTATAGGGCTTTGGTGAAACTGCACCTAGAGTATTGTGTGCAGTTTTGGTCTCCTTATTTAAAAAAGGACATACTTGTCTTAGAAGGGATGCAGCGTAGATTCACTAGGTTAGTTCCTGGGATGAGGGGACTGGCCTATGAGGATAGGGTGAATAAACTAGGGCTGTGTTCTCTAGAATACAGAAGAATTAGAGGGGATCTTATTGAAACATATAAGATTCTTAAAGGGCTAGATAAAGTAGACACTGAGGGACTGTTTCCCCTGGTAAGAGAATCTATAACCAGGGGTCACAGTCTTAAAATGAAGGGTCAGCCTTTTAGAACAGAGTTGAGGAAACATTTCTTCGCTCAGAGGGTGGTGAATTTAGGGAATTCACGACCCCAGAAGGCTGTAGATGCTCAGTCCTTGAACATTTTCAAGGCTGAGACTGATAGATTTTTGAAAAATAGAGGGATTAGGGGATATGGGGATAGGGCAGGTAATTAGAGTTAGATGAGAAGATCAGCCATGATCTTATTGAATGGCGGAGCAGGCTCGAAGGGCCGAATGGCCTACTCCTGCGTCTAATTCTTATGTTCTTATGTTCTTAAACTGCTAGACAATTGGAAAGACTGACTTTCTCACAAACATCTAGAATAGGTTACACATCTTGTCACTAAAGTCTGAGATATTCTCTGCAGCATATAATTTGTTCTCATAATAAGAGTCACATCACACAGAAAAAGGTCTCTGTTGCTATTTCACAGCCCTGGTTCTCTGCTGGCACTCAGCATGACTGAGGGTGTGTTAGTAATTACCAGGGGTGAGACAGGAACAGGGCTGCCTTATCTCAGAGATTTCCCAGTGTCACTGAATGCATTTTGTTTTGAGATTCCTGATGGTGCTTGGCAAAGATAAACAATATCTTCCATCAGGAAACCTGTGAGCTATTTCAGAGGAAGTTTCAAATCACTTAAGTAAATAAATTCCCTTTAAATTATTTCAAAGTGTGTTAGTTTGGAGGAAGATTGTGAAAAGCAGTAAAGCTATTGTTTTTGCACCAGTGAATCATACCTTACAGTCAACATTGGTGAATGGACCAGACATACAATATGCAGCTCCACACATTGATCACTATGCTTGATGTTGTTGATGTGTTAGTTTGGAGGAAGATTGCAAAAAACAGTTTCTACACTTCATGGTACATCCTGCGAAGCACTTCAAAACAATCTCCTGACGGGAAGGCATCATATCAGATACAAGGATTAAAATTTTATTTGACCTTTTAAAGGCTTTGATTACATTTCTGAACCTCACCTCGACAGAAAAATGCAAGGTAGATATCAGAGATATTCCTCATTCTGAATTTTACTGTATGGTTTGGATAAAACCCTACAGTATTAGTTTACCATGTTAAATATGTGCTATGCATGGAGTCCTGTCGCTAAGTGGTTAGAACATTGCCAGGCAAGGTGAAACGTTCCCTTACTCCACATGCCTCTGTTTACCTATCAGTAAGCAGGAACCCAGTTATTGGTCGATTAGCGGATTGCTTTTCCTGGGGTAATAACCCATTAAAAAAAAGCATCACTCAATTCAAGACTGTTTGTGGGAAACTCCTGCCACATTTCACCCGTGGTCATTCATTGCTTTGAGATGTCTTGAAGGATTATCCTGGAAGCTTGGAATTTATTTTGTCTGTACACTACCTGAAAACTATTGCTAATTATTTCACGTTGTATTATTGTGTGTTTGCATTGGGCTAACTTTGTTGGTTCAGTTTCTTCATTCTACGGTTTATAATAATAATAATCCTTACAATTGGTATTGCACATTTTCTATTAAAAAAGGATCTCAATGGATTGAATGTTTCCATACATTGGTCAGCATTCTCAAATCCTGTTAGAATTGTCGATCTTTTCTTCACACAGTAAATACAGAAACTCAGATTAGCGATCACTGCTTGTGATATGGTTAGGATTTTACTGATCCCAACTACCATGCTACAATGTGACTCTCCTGTAGCGATCATTCCTTGCTGTCCCATTATACAGGGAAAATACGGCATGTCCTATTACCACAAGTGCTAATATCATTATGCATTTCCCCTTCCCTGTGATATAATGATAGAATTTCAGTACACTAGCCCATTTACGCTGAGTGCAGTTTGAAGCAGACCACAACAATATAAAATGTCCTGTTCTGCTAAAAAAAATTATATTTCTTTACTTTAATCATAGGGATTTGCACATTTAAAACAATTCATTCCAAGGGATGGAATGCATTTGAACATTTAATGACATTAGGGTAAGAATGTGGGGCCCATTAAACATGAAAGTTGGGTTTCATAAAATTTCCAACCAACACTGGGGCATAATCACCCGTCAATGTTTCCACTATCACAGCGTGATAGACATAACACTGGCATGCTTGGGGAAGCCAAAATGAACCGGGTAACAAATAAAAATCAATGAATTCAGAGCAAGCAAAAGATGAATCCTAGAAATTCCCTGCTCTGTATTTTACCGGACAAAACACTCACTCAACTCATCCACTCAGCAAGCCTTCCATTTTGATTCCTAATTCAATTACACTAATGTCAATCAAAATAGATATGTTTACTTGACTCTGCATTTCTTTTCAATCTTTGCAGATATACCCAATGAATTTGGATTTGACGTTGGCACTGAACAAGGCATAGTCCCCACTGAAGGTGATGACCTGACTCTATTCTGCCGTGCAAATCAATTTTTATACTCAAAAATTGCTTGCCAATTTCTGAGTGAGGATAACCGTACAGCATTTCCGCTCAGCAGTCCAAATCAAGTAAAGACTGGATTGTATTCAATTGCTTTATATTTTACCATCAAGAATGTCTCCCGGGATCAGTCTGGAATCTATGGATGTACAGCCAGGAACATTATCACTCAGGAGATTGTCCATCAGGAGAAATATATCTACATTAAAGGTGAGCATCAGACAATGTGAGTTGTGCTTTTCATCATATTGGGATGTTAAATCAAATGAAGAGGTTTGATATGAATCCCAATAGTAAGACCATTAGGAAATATTAAACGATTTGTGGAGCAAGTGGGAGAAAAATGTCATATAGAGTTACGGTCTTTAAGATTCTAAAGGGAATAGGTAATGTAATCCACGATAAGCTGTTTTATCTTGTACTGAACAGAAGAACTAGGGGTTGCAGCCTGCGATCCAAGGCTGGTAAATTCAGAACAAATCTGCGGAAACACAACTTCAATGAGTGGACTTATGGAACAGGCTCCCTAGGGAGACAGTGGAAGCAGAACATGTTGTTTGTTTCAAGAACAAATTAAATAAGTTTCTGCTAGAAAAAGTATCTCAGGATACAGTGTATGGTTTGGACATAACATGTAAAGTAACTGACAGGATGGTGGAATGTGAATCAGATGGACCTTGGTCTTCTTTCCCCTAGCAAATTCTTATGTTCCTAGATTAGATGCAAAAACACCAATGCAGATTGGCTGAAATGGCTTGCTCCTGTACTGTATTTTTCATTTTTGTTTCTGTAATATTGTATGAATCTCAGATTTTTGTTGGAATAGAATGCACACTCTCTCCCTGGAGGGACACATCCTGTTTACCTAATTCGCGAAAGTATTAGGTGCAGATTGGTAAGAACCAAGACTTGGGGACCTCAGAGTGTGCTTTGGGTATTGCTGGAGTATAACCAGTTAAAACCACATAGCTTGCCATTATTATCTTTGTCTAGCAAGCTTTTCCACTGGCTGTCCAGCTGTGACAACCCTACCCAGTAGGACTTTAGCTTGGTTAACAGGAGCTGAGTAGAATAATTCCCTGCCCCCAGTGACTGGTCTGCCCTTCTCAGAAGATTGTGTCCAACTCCTCTGATGTTGCAGTGACTAAAGACATTTGCTGATCCAGACCCAAGTCTTTGTTCTGCAGTAAATTAAAATCTGCTTTCATCTATATTGAGTGATTCACATCGAAAGTGGATTAGCAAATTGTATTTGGGGCTGTATTTATCAACACTGCAGCCAAGGCATTGGCAATGCAGTACAATAAACTACTTGTAAATATTTTGGTACATGTTCTCCTTTGTTATGGGTTATGTAAACTGGTCATGGAAAATGGAACAATAGCCACATTATGCACATTCTGCTTTGTAAGGTATCAAAGGCAGATATTGCTGAGGAGGAGGCCAGATGATTAACGCAACATGAGAGAGACTAAAATGGACATTTAAAAAGTCCAACACAAGCTTTTTAAAAAAGTAACTAACCCAAATAGATGCTAAACAAAAATGCAAAATACTGAAGATGCTGTAAATCTGAAACAAAAACAGAAATTGCTGGGAACACTCAGCGGGTCAGGCAGCATCGATGGAGAAAGGAGAGTGAGTCAACATTTCGGGTCCATGACCCTTCGTCAGAATAGGTGCGGTTTGAAAAGGTAAAGTTGGTAAAAAAAAAGGTTTAAAAAAGTGATCTGGATGCTCCCATGCAATGCATGAACAGCGCCATATAAATCCAAATAGTTATACCACACTAATAAAATTGATCATTTCAATCCACAACTGTTGGCAATTGTCTGCTGCGTTCTGCCCACAAATACAGTTAATTCACTTTACAGTATATTCTGTGAGGCGCTTTGAGACATCGATAAGATGTGAAAAGCACTATATCAAATGCAAGGATTATTATTATTATTATAGTTGTTGTTTGAGTTTTCTTAAAGAGAGCGTTCATACAGCAGTGAACAGGCAAGTAGTAATGAGTGTAACATTACAAATACTGTATTACTTCCACCCCCACACTCAACTCTCAACTTATTTGAAACCTGCTCTATCTCTTTGAAGCACTTTGAGACATCCCCTTAAGCTATATCAATGCAAGTTCTTGCAGACCATAACAGTCAATTGTACCAATGTAAAATCAATATGCAGTATCTCTAAATTACTTGTGACATCTAAGGTGCAAATGTTTGCATTTGATTTTTTAAATGTTATTATTTTTGAACCACCACAAGTAAAGAATGCAGTTTGTAATCTTTCAGAAACATGCTATACATATTTTCCAGCCAATTCTACCTTGTAATTCATATTTTCCATCCATGAGAGTGCAGTTTCACATGTACAGGATATTTCCAGTAACTAACCTCAGTTGGCACTATTTATGGGAATGCCTTGACAGAAAGTGAGTGTTGGCAGGCTATTTGGGTGGGACCATCATAGATTAGTCAAATATTACCCTTGAATTGGGGCTCAACATTTTTCATTGTCTTAGCACTAAATTGTTACAGCATTAAAATTCAAGGTTATGCAAAATTTTAGATGATTCTTAAATGTCATCTTATTCCAGTTTTCCGCAAACTGAAAAGTGCGTGCCATTATCGGTAACTGTTACAAAACGAAAGTTGCATTATATTAGGATAGTTTTTTATACCCAGCCTTTACTGTTGACTGAGTTGAATCTTTTTGTTCAAACAGGGGAGTATTGATAACATCATTGAGAGCTGTACTGAAACATTACTCATTCTGCTAGTATGGGGGAGCTAGAGTGCAGAGACCCAACACTGCTTCAGTCTCAGCAATTCCTCTTCATTCAACCTTTTTCCCTCTCAGGAAACTCAGAAGCGTTCCTGCAATTTCAGCTTGAAATAAGTTGAAAAGCATTTGATAGGAAAACTACAATGTGAATGCTGTTTCAACAGCAGAAAAAAAGCCCTTGGGATGTGAAGTTTGTCTCTTGCAGGAACCCCATTTATTCACGTAACCTTGATTCTAACCTGAGATTACTTCAGAAACACTTTCTCACCAGTTAGAGACACACAGGACAGGAAGCAGTTTTTGTCTCGAGGTGCTTTTACCAGCGTCAATGCTGCACTTATGGCACCATTTATGTAATTTATGCAGCCAGATTTCCTCTTGAGTCAGTTGGTAACACTCTCACCTCTGTGTCATGGTTGTGGGTCAAGTACAACATCAGTACTTTGAGCTCATAGCAGTGATTGCCAACCTTTATGCCAACCAAATAATTTTTTTCTTTATTTATGGCCTTGCCATTCAATATTGCAGCTTGATAGCTACTGGAAACCAGGTATTGATTTGGCCTGGACTTGCCTGGCCTGGCGCTGTTGTTTGGCAGGCGACTTCTTACGGCTCCACAAGCACCCTTTCACATTGCACGCTGGATACCACGTCCCAAATATCATCTTCAGAGAAAAAATAACTTTTGTAGCTTTGAAATGAAACTCTTCACTGGCATGTGGTAAGGCACTTCCCATAAAGGAAGTATAGCTGGAGAAAGAGGGAGAGGCAGAGTGAGAGAGTGAGAGAGAGAGACGAGGAACCAGACTGACAAAATCCAAACAGTTTCTTGTGCTTGTGAACTTCTGAGCGGACTTCCTCCTTCAAAAAGTGGCACAATGCCCTGAAAATGAACTTATCATTCACATGGGAATAGCTTTTGTTGATGGTAGCAAAGTAAACAATGGAGCTTCCCCCCTTGATACCAGTTTTACAGAAATTTTAATCATTTAAGAAGAAATCAGAGTAATTATGAAATTTTCTGGACTGAGGATGGAAAAGTGTTTAATTGCATCAGCAGCACGATTATATCGCCTAAACCAATGAAATAAGCTAGCCAATATTTACTGCATGTTTAATATTCAAAATAGAAAATGCTGCAAATGAACAGCCCGTCAATCACCATCTCTTTCAGCTCTTTGGGCTGAAGATTCTCATGTTCTTATGCTTAAGACGTTACTTATATTTTACAACAACAACAAAATTGCACTTATATAGCGCCTTTCACGTCGGGAGGACATCCCAAAGTGTTCATACAATAGTGAATGGCAATAAATATCCGACAGATATAATCATGGATGAATAGCATGAATTAGTATTCAACAATCATTTGCTGGTAAATACTTTTTTTTTGCTACTGCAAATAATTATAGTAAATACAGTGCAGTATTCATGTACTGCATTTTGCCACCTTGAGAAAACATACATTGCCCCAGGGAATCTAATGTTGCTGAATTGTGTCACTTCAATTTGAGACGCAAATTATTTTTGTCTCTTCCATAACATTTGATGCCTCCTGTTGCTGTCTCTTTAACTGGGTAAATTTACTCAAGGGACGTACAGTACTACATTTCACTTCCATACAGAAAGGAAATTGACAAAGAGTAGAGCTGCCTGCTACAAGTGTCCTGGGACCTGTAATATACTCTGCATTCTACTGTGCTTTGGATTTCTGGATCTGTCAGATATGACTCTATTGGCAGTAATTAATGCTGTGAGTAGTTGTGCTATCATTAATCCCTTTGAAATGAGCTGTTACCGTTCAATGTAGGTCCATATAGGATAATAGTCCATGCATTTGATATGGCGCCAAGTCATGTTATTGAGACTTCTCAAATCACTTCACAAGATTTACTGTGAAGTGTAGTGATTGTATATTTGTAGGCAAACTCAGTAAACAATTTGTATATAGCGGTGTCTTACAAACAGCTGTGAAGTTAATGACCAATTTTGTTCAGGGCTTTGTTGGCCAGGACACTGGGAGAAACTATTCAAAACAAGATTGTTATTTCTGTGTTTACTGAGACTGTGCCATAGGCTGCACCAAACAAGCATATTCTCTGTCACTGATAAGAGTCACCATAGTAACTCATTGTCTACATTCAGTTTATTAAGCGTTGGCGTATAAATATTTATCATATCTGACCGCAGGCCATATTGGATCCTCTGTTACTAACACTACACTCGCTTGTATTGGTTAAACTCACTTGAATCTTCATTCCCCCTGTCAAGTGCACATCTCGTGCAGGAGCTCACCCAAGGCTGAGTCCTTGTCAATGTGACAATACATCAGGTCACCTTTAACTCTGAGACTTTAACACCTGCTTAGAAGTAGAAGTATTGCCTCTGAAATATGAGTCTGTGATGAGTAACAAATTTTAAAGCGTTACTTGCACACTTGAGTGACAAGACTCTCACTGACCTTCATTGTAATGTGATTCTTGGCAGTCAGGCATTCTGAGAAATATAATGAGTTGCATTAAATGCAATTGAAAAAATTCACAATCCAAATTCCAGTAGCACAGGTATCAAAGTGACTCATGGCTCTATAGGAGAGGTCAGTGTATTATCCAGAACATAATGACATCACAGCACACAGTCACACCACTTTAGTATATATCCTGTGAAGCGTTTTGGTAGAACCTTCTAACAATTCAAAAGAGCATATTAAGATAGGTATCTGGCAAACCAGGGTTGAAACACCTTTGTCGCCAAAAATAATTACTTGTTTTTAAAAAAAGTTACCAATATTGAATTTTTAGTTTCTCTGACACAATTATTCTCCTTAATTTTGTTTGAAGGTGGGTTGGGTGGATGGGTGGGTGGAGGGAAGATGTGACGGAAAGTGGAAATGTCCACTCACAAATATCTGCAGCTAAAATGTGGTTTACTGACACATTTTAACAGTAATTTTCTGTCAATGTGAAAACCACATAGTACATTTTAACACTTTCCCCACCCACCACCCCACCCCCGTCTCCAGTATATTTTGCAATCATTTTTCCCTAACTTGAGTCTGTGATTCCTTCAATTTCAGCACAAGAAGCTCCGTTCTTGCTGTGGAACCTGAGCAAGCAGGAGGTGAACGTCAGTAGCTCAATTACCCTGGAGTGTCAAGTGGGGGGAAGACCTGCTCCTCAGATCACCTGGTACAAGAACGAGCAACGCTTGAATGTAGAATCAGGTGCGGCATCTGCAGAAAAGATGCACCAGTTCTTTGAAGTCTTCTTTTACTTTGGTTTCATTGAAGGCTCATTTCTCAGAGCGAGGCTTCAGTCCTCTTGATCACTCACCGTCCTCCCATAACAGTAACAAACTGCTGTTAAGTTTAGTCCAGCGTCCAGTTCTCAAACACCCATTTTATGTTTAAGTAGCACAATTCTCCTGGCAGCAAAACTGTAGCACTGGATCTGATAGAGAGAGGCGCTGAGCAGAGGCTGACTCCTTTTTTACAGGAGGGCAGATAGATCAGTGAGCAGGTCACAACATCACAAGAGAGGTTCTTGTGAAGATGGCCCCTTTGGGCCATTTGTTCTCATCCTTCCAAAACATTGCCCCCACTGTTCTCAAGTATCGTTCCAGGTCATTCTTACACCCTCTTGTCTGACTTAGGTAATAATCCCATTAATAACTAGACAAAATAGGAAATTGTTTTTTTTCCCATGAGGAGATTTGTTTTTTTAACAGTATATCTATATCATGTCAGGATGTTGTAGTGTTGGATTGTTGTCTACCTACTTAGCTGATAGATCTAAGTAAATAGGGACTAACTGTAAACAAGATAACACTGTAACACTGTAAAATATGTGGGTCTAACTGTCTGCCACATGTCTTATTTAAAGGTATTATCCTGGGACCAGGAAGCAGAATGCTGATTATTGAAAGAGTCAAAGAGGAGGATGAAGGGCTGTATCAGTGCCAAGCCTTGAACAGGAAAGGCTTTGTGGAGACTTCTGCTTACATCACAGTCCGAGGTAGTTTGCAGATAACATATAATGGTATTAAAACACTACATTGGGTCGAACTGTAACCATAAGATAACCTCTTAAATACTTTGTAACTGATGAATTGATAGAAAATGCCTGGTTCTACTTTCTCAACAAATCATTAAAACCAGCAGTTATTCAAACATCTGGTAGCAATTGTTAGTTATTAGATATGTTGTCTTCATACAGGCATACATACTGATGTATACATTCAAACCATCCAATAATGAGATCAGTATCGGATTAATATAAATATGAGATGTCTAGAAGACATGAAAAGCTCTATCGCAAATGCAAGAACTATTGTTATAACTAGGGCCAAAATGGGGGGGAAATTCCACTTGAATCTTGATTTACTCAATATTCTTTGTCATTAATCAGACGATGCGGCGGGGTAATATTTCCAAATACCTTTAAGAATTGTTTCTTAATTGAGGTACAGAATATGTTTTAGAATATTTACAATTTTGGCCCCATGATCTTTTTTTGAAACAAATTAAACATAACTTAAAAATCCCAGTGTATACTCCCCCAAACTTCAGGCAGGAAAAAAGAATAAAATCATCTCACATGTGTAAGGTGACAGCATTTTCAAGTCAGAGAGTTGGATACACGCAACAATGTTGAAGAAGCAGTTACAGCGACAGTTTTCATGGAAAAAAAATTCCCTGTTTTGAAAATGTTTCTAAAAGATCCTTTGTTTCTGTTACTACATGTTCACAGGATCGAGTGAGAAATCAAATATGGAACTGATAACTCTGAGTTGTACGTGTGTAGCTGCTGCACTCTTCTGGCTCCTTCTGACTCTTCTCATTCGTAAGCTCAAAAAGGTAAGAATTAGTTATCAAAATGGGATCCTCTAAAACCAAAGGCTATGGATTTAAGAGTAAAAATAATGAGGTTTCATCTGGTTCAATATGATAATCATTTCATGAAATCCTGTGTCTTATCATTTGATCAGTATGACACCACACTCAGGCCCAATTTGCCTCCCTTAAGCTCATTCATCTGTCTTTATTCCTTTTTAGCATCATCATTTAGAACCATCTTGAGAATTTCCAGAAATCATGACATGCCCACATCACCCCTGCGTTTTGGGGGTGATAAATGCAGTCTGGTCACTTGGATCGGTGTTTGAGTAGAACAGAGTAAGACACCAATGAAATTAAGCTGTTATTCTCTAATGTGCAGCCAGGGAAACAGATATTATACCAAACCCACAATGGTGTCAAGGTTGTGCTGAAACTCCCGGCTCATTAGCTCAGCCTTGAGCAACAGACAACTCACTGAGGATTCGTCTACTGTTAACTCAAAAACCAAGCAGTTAGAGGAGTCCTAGGTGGACACACAATGGGAATCAAGTTGGTTTTAGATGATAAACATTAGTACCAATAGTAACCTAATGTACACACTAAAATCTCCATTGGCTCTTGTCAATCTGTGTATCAACGGCAGCCTAGGCTTTTCACTCTCCAGACTCTCCTTGGATGTTGAGGCTGGCAGCACCTGATGTGTGGAGGCGCTGGCTTGAGCCAATCAGGAGGGCCTCGGTCTTACTTACTCAATTGCAAAAAGTTGTCCCTCGTCCACGACTCGATGTCAGACTGACATGCTGTCAGAACATCGATGGTCTGGGGGTTGAGGGATGAGGCAGAAAGGTACAACTGGGTGTCGTCCGCATACATGTGGAAATTTACCCCATGTTTGCGGATGACGTCGCCCAGAGGGAGCATGTAAAGGGTGAAAAGGAGGGGGCCTAAAACAGAGCCCTGAGGGATGCCGTGAGAAACTGTGCGGGGGTTTGAAGAAAAACCGTTGGAAGAAACAAAATGTAAACGGTGGGTCAAATAAGAATGGAGCCAGTCAAGGACTGTGCCTTGAAGGTTGAGGTGGGAGGAAAGACGGTGAAGGAGGATGGTGTGATCGACTGTGTCGAACGTAGCAGACAGGTCAAGGAGGACGAGGAGGCAGAGGGAGCCCTGGTCACAGGCGGTTAGGATGCCATTTGTGACCTTAACCAGGGCAGTTTCTGTGCTATGGATTGGGCGGAAACCTGATTGGAGGGGTTGAAAAAGTGAATGAGTTGAAAGGAAAGAGCGGAGCTGGGAGGCAACCACTCTTTCAAGGACCTTGGATAAAAACGGGAGGTTGGAGATGGGTCGATAACTTGATGGTTGCGACGCATCAAGGGAGGGTTTCTTCAGGATAGGGGTGATGGTGGCTGTTTTAAGGGAGATAGGGACGGTGCCTGAGGAGAGGGAAAGGTTAATGGTGTCAGAAATGAGCGAGGCTAACAAATGGAGCTGGGTGCGGAGGAGGGGGGTGGGGATGGGGTCCAATGAGCACGTGGTGGGTTTCATTGAGGTAATTGTTTTTGTGACTGAAAGCGGGGTGGTGGGGTTGAAAGTGTGAAATGGGGGGTGAGTAGGGGTTGAGGTAACTAATGAGGGCGCGGAGGTGGAGGAGTGGTCGGGGGAGGAATTCCGTTTCATTGTTTAGCTAAATACCATCGTGGTCTCAGCCTCAATGGTCATTTGTGTCAAAATATTCCATATTTTAATAACTTCCTTTGTTCCCATCCCTAGTTAGCTGAATAGGCTGGTCCTGTGAGTGAATAACCAATAAGCGAATATTCTGTTATAAGAATATTCTGTTATAAGAGATTATCTCTGTGTGAAAATCTTGCAGAATAAATTAATAGGGAGACAGGGGTGGAGCTCCCACCAGTATGAATGGGTTTACAAGTCTACAACATATAAAGTGTACAACAGAAAGCTAACAATTGAAATGAACATTAAAAAATACAGACTAAAAAAGCAATCTTGCCTAGTAAATTTGCAGCTCTCATTCAGTGCGCTGTTGAACTAAAGTAGTTGTAAAAATATACAATGCACATTTCACTCAATTCTTTTGTGACACTCTCATTCCCTAAGGAACACATGTGCATATGGTTCAGAAACAGTGTAGAGAAATAGGGTTGCGTATCTGGGTGAAACCTTTGAACTTCACATTCGCACAGAAAATATCCAAAGAAACAATTGTTCTTGTTAAATAAACCTTAACACTGGATGTTCATTTTGGCCTTGTCTGCTGCTAAATCGTGACAATCCAACTGGTTAAGTAACTTGCTGCTAATTAATCCCATGGAAGATGCCATGTTAGGTTTGGATAGATCACACTAGTGGTTTTGTTCGAATTTATTGACCCTTAAAGGTTGCTCTAGTGGAAGTGCTTAATGATACAAATATTTATTTTCCCGTCTACTAACTACGCTGATGGATGTTGGCATAAAGGGATTGAATGTCTACAGGACAAATGGGAAGGTGCCCTCTGCACGCAAATGTTTTCTCATGTTTTGTCTTTCCAGCCTAGCTCTGCGGAGATAAAAAACGACTATCTGTCGATCATAATGGATCCGGATGAAGTGCCCCTCGTTGAGCAATGTGAATACCTTCCTTATGATGCCAGCAAATGGGAATTTCCCCGGGACAGACTGAAGCTGGGTATGACCATTGAAACTACTAATAAAATCTCTGCACAATTGAAAGTGTTGTTGCCAGAGCCTTGGGGCGTCCTGTCAATGTGAAGAGAGCTATACAAATATAATTATGTTGTTGTTGCAATGAATATTAGTGTATATATGTTCATATAATTTCTTAATAATGTACTGTGTATTTTTTACAGCAGTGGTGTCAGCCTGTCTTAGGAGACAGCTCAGAGATTGAATCTCTTCTGATCTCTCTGACTCAGAAAGGTCATGGGTTCTGGATAAGTACCATGACTCATTGCCACTCCAGTGTACTGCTAGGGTGTGCTGCATAGTTAGAAGTGTCTTCATTCAGATGAAAGGTTAAACCGAGATTCCCTGTTGAGGTAGATGTTAAACGTCCCATAAAAAACAGAAAGGAGTTTTTTCAGTGTTTCGGGCTAACAACCCGCAAAGTAAACTGGTCCTTCACTTCTCAGTTATTTGTGGGATGCTCATGATTACAAATTGCCTATTGGGATTACATACAAAATACAAAGTCAACACAGTTTACAGTATATCTTTTGAAGCCCTTCATGACATCCGCTCGACATGAAAGGCACTATATCAAATGGATTTTTTTTTAAATTCAGCGCTCAACAAATTGAGCTTCTTGAGAAACTGAATGTAACAATGGATAAAATAAATACTATTCCAGTACATTGATACTCCAAGACATTGGTGATGATTCATCAGCTAGCCAGGTTTGTTGGCAGTCCTGGGAAGGAATAGACCCGTCAATTGTGAGCAGGGATTCTTCTTACTTGGCTTCTATTAACTCCCCAAGCCAAAGCCCAAATGGGTTGCGTAGTATTAGCTGGACAAGCAGTGGGAAAAAAATAAACAGCATTTATTATTTTAAAAAGGGTAATAGGTTACGCCACAGTGTCTGGAAATTTCCCACCTTAAAACACTTCCAATTATCCATTAACATCTTCTTAATGCAGGAAAACATAAAGTGGTTCAATACAATGAATCCTGCATATTTAGACAAATATTCCATTGCGTTCTCTCAATATTGTACTTTTCCCCCATTAGTTTCGCAATGCCATGGTTCAGTCAGAATGGGATGGAATGGACAGGAGTCATGGTCATGGTGGGGGAAGGGAAACACATCCTGTTTGTTAATATCAGAAACTTTTCATCTCACAATTGAAAATGGGATTATGGAATTAACAGATGTCTTGATTCAAAGATGTTTCAGCTCTTACTGCTGTACTTCACTGTGTTAGTTTCTCCTATCCTAGCTTCTTGCAGGTTGGAGGTTGAGAAGTTGTTTCCTTGAACATGAGTGAGATTTCAGCTCGAATATCTTAGGTCTACAAATAGGAGCCTCAAATTCTGCCTCCAGAGCTCTCATTCCATAGTGTGATAAATAAGTCTCTCCGTAGTTGTAGGTGTTTATCAGTAATATGTATTGTATGCAACAACAACAATATAATTGTATTATATTGAAACAGCACCTTTCACGTTGTGAAGACATCCCAAAGTGTTGGATATACAGCCAGAAAATAAAGAGGTGATAAACTTTGTGTTGTCAGTCAAACTTTGTATTGATTCACTTGTTGAAATTTATTTAAGGCACAATTCGAACGTGATAAATGCACAACGAATGTCACAGTAA
The DNA here is from genome assembly GCA_035084275.1 of Hydrolagus colliei. Taxonomy (NCBI): domain Eukaryota; kingdom Metazoa; phylum Chordata; class Chondrichthyes; order Chimaeriformes; family Chimaeridae; genus Hydrolagus; species Hydrolagus colliei. The sequence goes on along the minus strand of CM068745.1, from coordinate 18,601,341 downwards.
ATTCGTTATACTTGAGTTGAGACATCTTTAAATTCCTATGCAAAACCGAGAAGTTTTCCCAAATTATCTGCGCTAGGAATGAATATCGATAACTGTACTCATTTCAACAGAGTGGGAGTGAATAGGGTGTAGTTAATTTTACTGGAATTCTAAACAGTGGGAATGAATGGGTTTCTGCATGTGTCAAACACTTGGCTGACACAATAGTTTTCTTGAAATCCTCTCCCTATTATTGTGAAAATAATCAACTGATTGAAGCTTTGGATATCAGTCAAATTCTGGCCTATAATCACTTGTAGTGAAGGGATAAACGGGGGATTTCTTTACTTTTGAGCCAATTTATAATTGGGTTGAGCCTAAATCTGAATGTTGATAACAATAATAATCCTTGCATTTGATATAGCGCTTTTCACATCTTGTAAATGTTGGTAGCTGATCAATGATATTGTTATTCAGAGGCGAGAACCTGGACATGACCATCCTTTAATTTTCAACATCAGGAGATTTAACAACCTTTAAAAACGTAATGGTGATACCTTTGATGTAAAAATGTTATCATTGTTTTAAGTGTCACAGAATGGGTGCAAGCCCTTTGTTATAACATACTCGGCATGAACTGCTTGTGTAGGTCATGCAAGTTACAATCTGCCCAGCAATCTTCCATAAAAAAAAATGTTTTGTCTGCCAGGTGTCTGACGCATAGGGAAAGTATCAGACATTCATGCATAAGAGTATCTAAATCAAACAAAATTCAGTGCATCCTGCCTACACATATACAAGATATGATTACTACATTTTACCTTAAAGCCAGTGAAGAGCGTGAAAGACGGGCAAATGTAAAGATTATTATTGTAACGCAGTTCTCTAATTTTTTTGGTTCTGCAGGTAAAGCTCTTGGTCGTGGTGCATTCGGGAAGGTGGTGGAAGCTTCAGCTTTTGGTATCAACAAATCAGCCACATGCAAAACTGTTGCCGTTAAAATGCTGAAAGGTATTTAACATCGACAGATTACCAAACGTCGCGAGCAACTGCAACAATGCAACAATGTTGTTTTCTACAAAATATGCAGTCACTATACTTTTGTAAATCAAGCAGAGCACTTTGAGAAGTCCTCTCAACATGAAATTGATTTTACAGAATTAATTGCTGTCAGGATCTCCATAACTGTAGCATGTAACTGCCAGGATTGTAGGTGAACTGGATGGACCTTGGTCCTTTTTTAATCCAGCAATTCCTATGTTCCTATGAAAGGGACTATATCAAATGCAAGGATTAGCATCATTGCAACAACAACAAAATTTGTATAGTGCCTTTCAAGTCGAGAGGACTCCAATTATGTAGTATCTAAGCAAAGCATCAATTTTGCACATTTTGAAAAACTTTGCTCTAGGTTGAATGAAATCCCGATCATTTTACTTACTGCTAATAATGTGGAGGATATATAACAAAATGTAACAGCATTTTGGCATTATGTGGAGCTCCTGTGGCTCAGTGGTTAGAGCACTTGTCTTGCAAGCTGGGGAGACTAAGCTGGGGAGACCAGGCAGATCAGGGCGAAACCTTGGGCAACTTTCCTTACTCCACACGCCTAATAATAATCCCTCCAAAAAACCCCACAATAATAAAATTGGTCATTTCAATCCACGACTGTTTGTGCGACACTGCTATGCGCAATTGGCTGCCGTGATTCGCCCACAAATATATAGTCAATTCACTTTACAGTATATTCTGTGAAGTGTTTTGGGATGTTGATAAGATGTGAAAAGCGCTATATCAAATGCAAGGATTTTTATTATTATTATTATTAAATGAATTACTAATGAGATAGTGCTCATTCCCTGAGCTTTTCTACCAATTGATTGAAACAGAACTAAAAAAATAGTTTTTTAATCTGTTTCTCAAGGAATTATGTATTTCATCATCTAAAGAGCGAGTCATCTAAGGATTGGTAAGTGTTTCAATACTGGATGTGGGGCTTTAATCTTAAAGATATTGGTTATTTAAAGCTTTTAAGCAAAAATGTAGTGTGCAATCTGAGAGACTTTGATAATGATTACAACATTGAACTTTAAATAACAATATAGAATTTCCTTGTTATTAAAGGAAGAACCTGTCTCTTATCAACCTGTCCACTCCCTCTACATAGACTGCTCTACCCGCAGCCTTTGGAACGCCATCCACATTCCCGTCACCTCACTCCTTCCCTTGCCTCCTTCAATTATAATAATCTTTGCATTTGATATAGCGCTTTTCACATCTTTGAGATGTCTCAAAGCACTTCACAGTGAATTGAATGTCAAGTGAATTGACTATATTTGTGGGTGAAACATGGGAGCCAATTGCGCATGTCCCACAAACAGTCATGGGAAATGACCAATTTATTACTGTTTTTTCAGGGATTATTATTAGGCATGTGGAGTAAGGAAACTTGCCCATGGTTTCGCCCTGACCTGCTGGGAATTGAATCCCAGTCTCTTGCTTGCAAGGCGAGGGCTCTAACCACTGAGCAACAGGTAGGGAAGACAAAGAGAGAGGTGGTGGGGAAGGAAGGAGGGGAGTGGGAGGGAGAGCGGGTCATTTCAATGCATGTTTCAAAACCCTCCTACCCTCCCTGCCCTCCACCTTGCCTGATCCCAATCCCATTGCTGGGATCCAAATCTCGGACTGTCCAGTGCCTAAGGATGTCCTCCCGACGTGAAAGGCATTATACAAATGTAATTTTATACTGTAATTGGCAAATCTAATTATTTTGCTTTTCCTTAAATTTATGGAGAGATGTTGAAAGTTCTTGTTCAAAATCTTTTAAGGTGTCTAATAATATTTTCTTGCCAGAGGGGGCCACAGCCAGTGAATATAAAGCATTAATGTCAGAATTGAAGATTTTGATCCACATTGGAAACCACTTGAATGTGGTGAATCTGCTGGGAGCGTGCACCAGGCATGGAGGTAGGTGATAGATAACCCACTAGGATTTCAAACTTTGACCATGTAATTTGCTTGTAAGAAGAAAGGACATTTGATTGTCAACAGAAAATAGATGTAACAAAACTTTGCTGTGTAAGCACTTGCCTCAGATTTTGCCCCTAAAACCCGGCCTGCCCCTAAAACTCTCCGAACCTGTGCGCAACCTTGGCATCAGGTTAAATCCCCAACTGTCCTTCCTCCCCCACATCCGGTCCGTCACCAGCACTGCCTTCTACCACCTCCGACGGATCGCCTGTCTCCGGCAATACCTCACCTTAAAAGCCGCCGAAACCTTGGTCCATGCCTTTGTCACCTGTCGGCTGGACTATTTCAACGCCCTCCTCGCCGGTCTCCCCTCCACCACAATCCACAAAATCCAGCTAATCCAAAACTCTGCCGCCCGCATACTCACCCGCCCCAAGCTTCGCTCCCCCATTACCCCAGTTCTCGCCAGGCTTCACTGGCTCCCTATCCCAGAGAGGATCGACTTCAAGATCCTCACCCTTGTTTTCAAATCCCTCCACTCCTCTGCACCCCCCTATCTCTCTGATCTCCTCTCCCCCCAACCCAGCACCTGCTGCCTTCGCTCCTCTGGGTCTGGCCTCCTCCATGTCCCCCGAGTCCTCCGCTCCACCCTCGGCGGCCGTGCTTTTAGCCACTACGCCCCGAGGCTGTGGAACTCCCTTGCTCACTCGTTTCGCCTCACCCCCTCTCTTCTCAGTTTCAGGTCACAGTTGAAGACCTTTCTCTTCGACTGAGTTTTTGATCACCTTCTTGCCCCTGCCCCTGGCTCGGTCCTGGGATCCGCTATTGTAAAGCGCTCTGAGACACCGCCCGGCGTGGAGGGCGCTATATAAATCAAAGTTGTTGTTGTTGTTGTTTTGGGAGGAGGGAGAGAGTGTGTTTTTTTGGTCAACCAGGTGTCTGTTCAAGAGTATCTAATCCGATCATGCATCTCGTCCACACATAGAAGTTTCTGTGTAATAGAATGTTCACTCGTTCCCTGGAGTGTTGCGTCTGGCTTGCCTAATTCTAGAGAGTTAGGCACAGACTGACAAAAGTTAAAGGTTTACTGCATGAAGAAGAAAGATAGTGTAGTGTTTCTGATATTAGCCCTGAGACAGATGTTCCATCCTTCAGTTCTAAATCGCCAGTGTGTGCTGTCCTTCTACTAAGTGGCATTGAACGCTGGAAGCTGAAATGACATAGAAACTTTCTGTTTCAACACCCTCATAGCCTCAGAAACATTATGAATTTCATATACTTGGTCAGCTGCTAACACGGTAAGATTTTCAGAGAATATTATGCCTATCAAGATACCTTTTTTTTTAATGAATAAAAGATTAATTTGTTTCTGGGTCAGAATTATGTGGGTTGAAGCTCTATGTTAGGATTTTAAACTCACATAGTTGAGGCAACACTCTAATACAGTACTGGGGGATCACTGTCCCTAAACCTGAGTTACACCTGCTGATATTATTTGAACAATATAATACTATTTGAAAAGAGTAGGGACATTAGATTTTTTCACACAGTGAGTTGTCTGGATCTGGAATGCATTGCCTGAAAGGGTGGTGGACGTCAGTTTGATAACAACTGTTAAGGGAGACATATATCATTATTTGGGAAGGCAAGTTTGCAGGGCTATGGGAAGAGAGCGGGGGAGTGGGATTGATTTGGACAGCTCTTTTCAAAGAGCTGACACAGGCATGATGTGCCTGTGTCAGGCCTCCTTCTGTTCTGTATAATTCTATGATCGTATGAAATGATGGCCTGGGCAACAGTCCTCAGAAATATTGGTTAAATTCACTTCTTAGCTCTTTCCCCACCACACTCTGGAACTCCATCCCACAGTTCCTTTGTCTCGCTTCCTCCCTTGCCTCCTTCAAGGCCTGTCTCAAGACCCTCCTCTTCGATCATGCCTTCTGCTGCCCTCCTAACTCTCTCCCTGCCCCTCCCACCTATCCTGCCCCTCTCCCTTGCTCGGATCCCGACCTGACTGTTCAGTGCCTTGGGACGTCCTCCTGACGTGAAAGGAGCTCTATAAATGTAATTTGGTTGTTGTTGTTGTTGTAGCTATTTGTGGGACATTGTGCAAATTGTGTTCACCTCCCTATTCAATGTCACATAATTTTACAGCAGTTACATATGACGTGCTATCAGATGTTGACATTGTAAAGACTATATCAAATACAAATACTACTATTATTTATTAGGCTATTTAACAGTTGTATTATTCTTCTGCAATCCACAGGGCCTCTACTGGTAATTGTCGAATACTGTAAATACGGGAATCTCTCCAACTACCTCAAGATCAAGAGAAATAACTTTGTACTGCACAAGGTAACCTCACATCGTGTGGCTCTTTTAAAAGTTGGCTGACGTGATCCGATGCTTCCTGCATGTGAACCCAAAACAAAATGTTACTCAGAAAATAATTCCCATTAATTTCTATAAATAATAGGTTAATGGATCAGTTTCCACTCCATTCATATGATGGAGTGGGAGTAGACTTCATTGTATCCCACTTACAATGTTACCATAAGGGGAGGATCTATGCTAGCTCTATATCTCCAGCTGTCTCTTCACCAGCTGGTGTAAAGATTAAAAAAAGGAACAAGTGAGTCACACCAGCAAGTGAATTATTATCCACTTGTCATCTAAACCTATATGGCAATTCAGTCAAATTCACAGCTTGATTTATATTACATAATATAATAAATAATAATCCTTGCGTTTGATATAGCGCTTTTCACGACTTTTAGACGTCTCAAAGCGCTTCACAGAATATACTGTAAAGTGAATTGACTGTATATTTGTGGGTGAAACATAATGTATTAAGGGTTCCACAACATAAGTACAGTGAGGTTGCTAGATGGCTGTTCATAAAATTATAAGGCTTCACACTTTTTTAAAACCAAATCGAGTGTTAAGCACCCTGGGACGCTACTCAGTATGATGGGGCTGTATAAATGCAAGCTGTTGTGGTTGCTGTTATGATAGACATGCTTGTAGGAGGGTGAACTAACAACAATTTATATAGCACCTGTCATGCTGGAGCGATATCTCAAAGCTTTTTGCACAACTGACTGGAAATCATTAAAGAATGAGGAGAGAGAAGGTGAGGCAAGGTGTGGGGAGTGAGATTAGGCTAGACTCCTGTGGACAAATTGTAACACGAGTTTTTAATAGGCCAAATGGACTGTTTCTGTGCTGCACCATTCTCCACTGGCTTTAATAACTGTGACAACTGGGATTTTTGATGAGGAGGACTTTTCTTTTCACGCAGAAGTTAGCAGGTCTATTTTCTATTTGCTTGCCTAGCTGGAAAAGTGATCTGCTACAGTGACAAGTGGGTGGGCGGTGGGTAGGGGGGAGAATGTATAAAACTCGACAGACTTGAAGCACAGAGCTCAACAAGAAAGCTCCTGCTCGTTGCAAAAATATATCCAATGGCGCTTCAAAGTTCTCTTTTCCCATGTGCCATTTCTGTGAAGGAGAAAACTGTGCAGCCAATTCAAAACGGAGAGAAGACACACACGGAACAAACAGAGAATAAAAAGCAACGGCTGGCAAGTGTCACAAGTTCTGAGAGTTCCACCAGCTCTGGTTTTGATGAAGATAAGACTGTGAGTGATGTTGAAGAGGAAGAGGAGGGTAAGAACTGATTCCTTCCTGGTTTACTGTTTCAGAGTTATTTTTACACTACACTATCTTTGAAGTCCTTGCTGATTATCTGTGCAATAAACATCCGTGGGATATTCTTAATAAGGGAGGCGCAACTTTCAAGTCTGGAACAGAATAAAAATACTCAAAGTGCCACGATTGAGAAGCAATTCTTATTAGGTTACCTTCAGGGTTCCAGAGCATCTGGTGGGAGGCTTCACTTTGTTATTGTGACACTATTCATCTCTGGGAGCTGAAAGAAAGTAGCAGACAGAATAAACACAGAGCGGAGAGAAAAATATCAGAACATTGCCGGGAATCGTGATCACTGATGATCTCTACTTCTTAGGAATGTGCAGAACTAGAAGAGATCATGACAATTCATGTGGCCAGTCCCGTTTTCAAATAATCTATCTCCCTAATTCAAATACCACACTCCCACTTCACCTCCTCCGCTATCCAAAGCAGTTTGTTTTATGAATCCCACAATTCTTTCACTCACAAAATAGACATATATGGTATATCCTACGAAGCATTTTGAGACGTTTTGATAAATTGATCACAAATGCACTCTATGTTAAATGCAAGATTTAGTATTAGTAATAGTATTATTGGTATTTAAATCGTGCTGGCTGATGGTTTATTTATCAGTGATTAGAGCTTTTGCCTTATGTGACAAACCTGGGTTCAATTACAGGCAAAACCTTGGGCAAGTTTCCTTCCTCCACACATCTGACAATAATCCGTCGAAAAAACCCTAATAATAAATGGGTCATTTCAATCCACGGGTGTTTGTGGGACACCGCTGTGCGCAATTGGCTGCCGCATTTCGCCCACATGTGTGCAGTCAATTCACAGTATATTCTGTGCAGCGCTTTGAGACATCCAGAAGAAGTGAAAAGCGTGATATCAAATGCAAGGATTGTTATTTTTATTATTTACGTCAATGCTCATGTTCATACCACCCGCTGAGCTTGCTTCCACCCAAAATGTGGCAAGCAGCAGTAAATGATTCAAGAGGGAAGTAGGAAGGGAAATAATACTGTACAGGTAGGTAATAGAAACAATAGGATGCTGTCACAACACAATAACATTTATAGGTCACTGGAGAAGAGTCATACATTCCAAGTATTGCTTAGTTTATTAAACACCTTATTTTGAGTCTTTGTGAAAGCAGCCCATTGCTTCCAGTGTATTTCAAAAGGTAGTGACCTCTTGTTCTCTTGATTAGTAATCTCACATTGTCAAAGGCAATTTGTTTCCAACATTTGAGTTCAGGATTCATTATGACAATTGTGGTTTCATTTTGTCTGCGTGCACATGGATTGCATGGCACTGTTACAGGCAATGGTGGAGGTTAAATTGTGATATTTGTTAACAGGATTCCTTAATAAGGAATCCGTCATAATTTCCATCGACCTATGGGAATTCCATTCAGAGGTGGATTGCACCGGAGCTGAGTTCCCACGGGTTAGTGTGATGTACTTCTGGTTACAGGAAGGAGTTCTTAATTAATCATAATAATAATAATCCTTGCATTTGATGTCGTGCTCTAAGCCTTCTGAGATGCCATCTGGCATGGTGGGTGCTATGTAAATGCAAGTTGTTGTAGTGCTTCAACCACATTGTCAAAACTCTCAAAGTGCTTCACGTGGGATTTACTAAAATGTGTAGTGATTGTAATTGAATAAAGCAATCAATAGGCACACAAAAATATGCGACAGCCATATTCATGAAGTGAATATCTGAATTTTATCTGGCCGATTGTTAGCCACGACACCAGAAAAATTCTCTTATCTTGTCCACCTAAACAGGAAGATGGGTCCTTGGCTTCCACAGCTCATCCAAAGGACCAAAATCGTGGAGCTTAGATTAGTTATCAAAAAACCACGTTAAGAAATAGCTCAAATTAGATTACAGGTTGAGAGGGTAAGAGAGATGAAAGCACTGCTAAAAAGGGATGTCATGGGAAAAAGGGGAGATTAGTGATCATTGGGGATGCTGGGAATCATGGAGAATCAGGAAGAGCAGAAGGACTGTTTATGAATCACACTGATGTGTTAGGAAGGATGTGGTTGATTGCTGCACATCAGAATCTGCACGTACAGTAGGTTTAGGGGAGCAGTTTAGACCCTTCTTTGAGATTTCTCAAGTAGCAACACTGACTCCACCTTCCAGTGAAACATAAACAGTCAGATCATTGTGGGACCCAGAGGTTATTAATCTGTCACAGTCCTAATTGAATAAAACAAGAGCGCAAAATGAACCACTTGTCCAGTGACATTCAATTGTTTGGAGTCTGTTTGTTGCTGGAGATAATGACTACCTATAGACATAAGTACAATTTTAAATGGTGTGAAGGAACAGAGAGACCTGGGGATTTGTGTTAGTGACTCGTTGAAGGTGGCAGGACAGGTAGACAAGGCTGTTAAGAAGGCATATGGGATACTAGGCTTTATAAATAGGGGTATAGAGTACAAAAGTCAGGAAGTGCTGACTAACCTCTATAGGACTTTGGTGAGGCCTCAGCTGGAATACTGTGTTCAATTCTGGTCACCACACTACAGAAAGGATGTGAAGGCATTGGAAAGGGTACAACGAAGATTTACTAGGATGGTGCCAGGATTGAGGGACTTCAGCTATGAGGAGAGGCTAGATAGGCTAGGGTTATTCTCTCTGGAGCAGAGAAGATTGAGGGGAGACCTAATAGAGGTTTATAAGATCATGAGGGGTTTCGACAGGGCAAATAGAGAAAAACTATTTCCACTCGTGGGTGAATCTGTGACTCGTGGTCACAGATTTAAAATAGTTTCAAGGCGCAGTAGAGGGGAGCTGAGGAGAAATTTTTTCACTCAGCGAGTTGTTCGAATCTGGAATGCATTGCCTGAAAAGGTGGTGGAGGCTGATTCGATAACAACTTTTAAAAGGGAATTAGATCTTTATTTAGGAAGAACGGGTCTATTAGGCTATGGGGAGCGGGCAGGGCAATGGGATTGAATCGCTCTTTTCAAAGAGCCGGCACAGACTAGATGGGCCGAATGGCCTCCTTTTGTGCCGTAAAATTCTATGATTCTATGATTCTATTCTATGACATCCAACTGGGTTTCAATTTTGCCCAGTGTTAAAAATGTATATCAGCCAAAAAAGAATGTTCTAATAGCATAGAAGAAGGCCATTTGATCCTATTAATCTACATTAGTGGTAGCTTTCCTACTGGAGTGGGTCACCACATATTCCCGCTGATCGAGGCCACACAACCTGGCTACACCTTTCATCAAATCGTATGGCCTAACTGCTGTGGTGGCGGTGTGGCTCTCATCTCTTGTACCTCCTCAGTCTATCCTGTTACTCCTCTGAAACCTTCCCCTCCTTTCAGCACCTTCCCCTCTACCATCCCTCCAGTATTTTCCTCAAAATCCTCCACATCTACCGTCCCCCGAGCCCTACCCCACCTTTCTCTCAGACATCTCTACCCTCCTATCTTCCCTCTCCCTCTGCTATGAATGCCTCCTCATCTTAGATGACTTTTACCTCCACTTCACTCCCTATTGCTCTACCACTGCTGACTTCTCCTTCCTCCTCTCCTCCCTTAACCTCTCACTCCACATCCACTCCACCACCCAGGTCCACAGCCAACCCCTTGACCTGGTGATCACCTGGGATCTCACCGTCTCGGACATCACCATTACGGATAAAGCGATATCAAACCACCAGTTAGATCTCCCTTAACACCTCCATACCCCTTTCCCTTACTCAATCTCTACCATCATCTACCACTCCTGGAAAAAAATATCTCTCCTTCTCTGCTGCCCTGGAGTCATCTGAACTCCTGCCCCTCTGGCCCTCACAGACCAGTCTACCATCTTCGCTCTTTTTTCTCCACAATTCCCTCTCCTCCATCCTTGACTCCCTCACCTCCTGAACTGAGAATTCCATGCATCCCACCTATGCATGGAAATTCCAGATGTAGATTGTTGGAATGCGCACTCTCTCTGGAAGCATCCATCCTAGTGCATACCTAATTCCGGAAAGCATTAGGCGCAGGCTGACAGTGCAGGCTGACAAGAGACAAGGCTAGGGAACCCCAGAGGGTGCATTGGGGGTAAGCTGGAGTCTGACCAGCTAAAACAACATACTTGCCATTTATATAATTGTCAGGTAAGCTATCCCTCTGCTTGTCCAGCTAGGACCATAAGCAGCAGGAAAGCTTACTAGAAAGAGGTATCAATGGTATCAAGGTATCAAGCTATGCAGTTTTCTCTGATCAGAAAATGTGTTTAAGAATATTGCAAATATGATCTTTTGTCTTTTAATAATCGTTAGACGACGATGATTTGTACAAGTATCCGATCACCATGGAGGACCTGATCAGCTACAGTTTCCAGGTGGCTCGAGGCATGGAGTTTCTGGCTTTGAGAAAGGTTTGTCCATAACATTCAAGAACATTTGAGAAGATGATCTAACTGCATGAATCAAAACATATTCAGTTCCATCTACTGAGTGTAAGGGATTAGTTGCACTATCTGAAGAATTTAGCCTTCCATAAACATTGTGGCCAAAAATGATGAAATCAAGCAGGATGTTAACAATGGAAACTTGGTCTATATATAATTTTTGAAGTTTGCAACCGTTGAACAAATTCCTCACTATTACTGTAAAAACTTTCCAGTGTCCATGAGGTGAGAGGTGAAGTTCTGAGGTTTAACAACAACAACAGCTTTGATTTATATAGAGCCCTCCATGCCGGACGGCGTCTCAGAGCGCTTCACAATAGCGGATCCCGAGACTGGGGCAGGGTCAGGGATAGAAAGGTGACCAAAGGCGCGGTGAAAGAGAAAGGTCTTCAGCTGGGACCTGAAGCTGAGAAAAAAGGGGGCGAGGTGAAGGTAGTGAGGAAGGGAATTCCAGAGCCTCAGGGCCTAGTGGCTGAAGGCATGGCCGCTGAGGGTGGAGTGGAGGATTCGGGGGACATGGAGGAGGCCAGTCCCAGTGGAGCGAAGGCAACGGGAGCTGGTTTGAGGAGAGAGGATGTCAGAGAGATAGGGGGGTGCCGAGGAGTGGAGAGATTTGAAGACAAGGGTGAGTATCTTGAAGTCGATCCTCTCTGGGATGGGGAGCCAGTGAAGTCTGGCAAGGACTGGGGTAATGGGGAGCAAAGTTTGGTGCAGGTGAGTATGTGGGCAGCAGAGTTTTGGATGAGTTGGATTTTGTGGATTGTGGTGCAGGGGAGACTGGCGAGGAGGGCATTGAAATAGTCCAGCCAAGAGGTGACAAAGGCGTGGATCAGGGTTTTAGCGGCTTTTGGGGTGAGGTATTGCCAGAGACGGGCGATCTGTCAGAGGTTGAAGAAGGCGGTGCTAGTGAGGGACCGGGTGTGTGGGAGGAAGGACAGTTGGGGGCCTAACCTGATGCCTAGGTTGTGCACAGGTTCGGAGAGTTTTAGAGGCAGACCGGGAAGGTGGAGTAGATAAGAACAATGCAAAGAGTATGGCCTACATCTTGTCAACATTCAGCTGCAAGAAATTGGCGCTCATCCAGCTCCTGATGTCTGACAGGCAGGCTGACAGAACATCTGGGGACTGGGGATCGCAAAGTGAAGTGGAGAATTAGAGTTGGGTGTCATCCGTGTACGTGTGGTAGTGTGCCCCATGTTTGCGGATGACTTCCCCGAGAGGGAGCATATAGATGAGGAAGAGGAGGGGGCCAAGGATGGATCCCTGGGGTACCCCACAAGTAACTGGATAGGAGCGGGAGGAAAAGCTGTTTGTGGAGATGTACTGCTGGCGGTTTGTGAGGTAGGACTCGAACCAGGCGAGTGCGGTCCCACTGACGTGGATGACAGAGGACAGGCGGTGGAGGAGGATGGCATGTTGACTGTGGCGAATGTGGTGGACAGGTCCAGGAGGATAAGGAGGCAGAGGGAACCCTGGTCGCAGATAGAGAGGACGTCGTTTGTGACTTTCACAAGCGCGGTCTCTATCCTGTGGGCAGGGCGGTTTAGTTGCAGTTTCTTAGTTGCTTTACTGTGATGCAGTGACTGGCTCACAAATTTCATCAAATATCACTCAGCTAGCTGGCAGGAGGCAAAGAAGATTGTTCAACAGAAAGATCACTGGACGAAGTGCATTGAGGCAGGGGATCCATGAGCCTGCGATCTGACTCAGTATTGGAGAGAGGTCGATACTTCTCGTATTCAGTTTATAGGTTGAGGGATGTTAGAATAGAAACCCATCACTGTGTTAAGAGTATGCACAGCAGAAGGACAGCTCCATGGATCTCACCAACACATGGAAATTCCTGCGTAATTGTTCAGTTGCTGAGTCGTACTGGGAGAGGTATATGACCCTAGCACCCAGAGTGCACAGACAGAGAGTTATTCTGAGAAAGAAACCTGTCATATTTTATCCACAAATTAATGCTGAATACTACCGGTTAATTATATTAAAAAACAATGATGAAAAAGTACCAGATAATCTGACAAATACCAGAGCATCAAAATCCGTCGTGGTGCAGTATTTATTTAAGCGTCTGCATTAAAATTATTTGAATAAAGTAATCCTATGGTTATAAATGTATTAGTCACATTCACCTGAACCCACTAGGTACTTTGGAAAAATAACCACATCCTAGAGCTTTGCTTTGTATTTAATCCAGTTCAGTCAGGAAGTGCTAGGTTTATTAGTATCTGTTATATCATCCCATGACCATTGCTTTACATAGCATGTGGAAGATCCTGTGCTTTGTTCTGGGACTCAGCAGAGTGTAATGGAAACACCACGGTGGAAATGTTCACGTTTGTTTTTCTACCTGTCGCCTCTGTTTGCCAAGTTGGAGCATTCACATCAACTGAGCTGAAGAGATTGTTACAGCCATTTGGAGGCACAGTGTGTGGCTGTATATGTGACGCCCAGCTCTTCCTCCTATCCAGACCTGCCCTGCACCAGGAGTACATTTAATGATAGACTCTCAAGCTGCCGCTGAGGACAAGCAACTTTGTTACACTTTTTTTTAACATGTTCTGAGGAACTCGAGCAGACTTCCTACTAACTTCTGTCTACTTCCCCAGGAAAAATGTGAAATTATTTTTTTTTGAGGAAAAGGGTTTCGCAAAAAAAGTTTCAGTATAAATAATTGTGTCAGGAAATTTGTGGCAAAAGATTGAGGAAATGAGTTGTGATAATGTGGTTCTTTTATTACAGTGTATCCACCGAGATCTGGCAGCCAGAAATGTCCTTTTATCTGAGAACAATGTGGTAAAGATCTGTGACTTTGGACTTGCACGAGATATTTATAAGGACCTGGATTATGTAAGAAAGGGAGATGTGAGTTTATTTAATAAGAATATTGAAAGGTAGCTGAAACCACTGATTAAAATTCAGCTCACAAAAGGAGTGTTCCTGTCAATAACTTTCAATGTATCAATGTTCACAGGCGAGGCTCCCTCTCAAATGGATGTCCCCCGAGTCCATTTTTGACAAGGTCTACAATACTCAAAGTGATGTCTGGTCCTTCGGAGTATTATTGTGGGAAATATTTTCTTTAGGTAGGTCATACTAACTGAAAATGTACAGGATGGTTGGGATAGAGGATATCATGTGAGCATCAATGTGACCAATATGGGTTCAGAAAGGATAGGTCTTGTCTGACCAATCCCTTAGACTTTTCCGAGGAGCTGACAGCCAAATTGATGTAGACTTCCAAAAGGCGTTTGACAAAGTACCACATAAAATACTCTTTCGTAAACAGTAGTCACTATGGGCAATATATGGACATGGATTCAGAATTGGCTGAAGGGAAAGAATCAGAGGGTCTTTGCTGGGATTTGTGGGGGGAGTGGTGGGGGAACTAGATTAAAATGGTGGGAGGTATAAAGCAGGTCTGGACAATGGTATGATGTGGTACTTGGTATTAATTAAGCCACAATTAAGCCAGATGCAAAGATTGTAGTCACAGACAGATATCGCTGCATAAGACATCTGCTCTATAGTGTCCATATCATCAAGACATTAAAAACTAAGAGTTCATGTTTTTCTTCAGAATTAATTGATTTGCTTTCCTGTCCTGCTATCTTATAATTTATATTTCCCTGCCTACTGTATTTAGGAGCATCACCATACCCAGGAGTCCAGATTGATGAGGACTTCTGCAGAAGATTAAAGGAAGGCACTAGGATGAGAGCCCCAGAATATTCAATCCCAGACATGTAAGTTAGAAATCATCAGGTTAAACTCAACATTGGAAATTCATAGGAGCTGGGAAATTGTTGCCCATCTTTAAGTTTGATCACCAGACTCATCTTTAGAGATCTGAGTCCCTTCATCAAGAAAGAGCTTTGAGATGCGTGTGACAACAAAATATGTTGTAAAGGATATGGCATTCAACCTTGGACTGCAGGGAGCTGTTGGAACTGTCCTGGCAACAATGACAACTATTTGCACTTGTATGGAACCTTTCTCATAGACAAGCATCTCCAGCAACTTTACACAGATAGAGTGGGAGCTTGATTTGGGAGAGAGATAGTGGGAGATATCAAGTTTGAAGGCGCAGTCAAAGAGATAGATGTTTAGATGGGGTTTGCAAACAGAAGAAGAGTTGGAGGGATGTGGGAATAGAATTCCAGAGGATAAGAGTAAGGATTACCTTCCAGAGTAAGGATTATCTCTACAATGCATTTCTACAGTTCTGTACATAATTATGAGGGTGTTCCAATTTTAAGTGTGCTTAATACAAAATGTCAGTAAAAAGTGTACAGCATGACAGTTAAAGGCTTTGGAATTAATAATTATATCTAGCTGGAATTCAGTCTAATTAATGATTAATGAGGTATTCAACAGAATAGTTGAGACGAACAATTAACAGATTTTCATTATGCAAAGACCTTCAGGCCATTAATCTTCTGTTTGAGTTTATCCAGTGTATGTGGGTATGAGCTATATCATAGAATCATAGAATTTTACAGCACAAAAGGAGGTAATTTGACCCATCGTGTCTGTGCCGGCACTTTGAAAAGAGCTATTCAAAGTCAATCCCACTCTCTGGCTTTCTCCCGATAACACTGCAAATTTGTCCTCCCCAAATAACCATCCACCTCTCTTTTAAAAGTTGTTATCGAATTGGCCTCCATCACCCTTTCAGGCAATGCATTCCAGATTCGAACAACTCACTGCGTGAAAAAAAATTCTCCTCACCTCCCCTCTGCTTCTTTTAGAAACTATTTTAAATCTGTGACCTCAGGTGACTGACACACCCATCAGTGGAAACAGTTTTCCTCTGTTGACCCTATCAAATCCCCTCATGATTTTGAAAACCTCTATTAGGTCTCCTCATAACCTTCTCTGCTCCAATGAGAATCATCCTAGCCTCTCCAGTCTTTCCTCATAACCAAAGTCTCTAATTCCTGGTACCATTCTGGTAAATCCCCTCTGCAGCCTTTCAAATGCCTTAACATCCTTCCTGAAATGTGGTGCCCAGAACTGAACACCGTACTGTAGCTGAGGCTTAACCAGCATTTTATACAGGGTTAATTATAACTTCCTGACTTTTGTACTCTATGCCCCTATTTATAAAGCCTAGTATCCCATATGCTTTTTTAACAGCCTTATCTACCTGTCCTGCCAACTTCAAAGATTTATTTACATGAACTCCCAGATCTCTCTGTTCCTTCACCCCCCCTTATGATTGTACTATCTAGCCTATTTTGCCTCTCCTTATTCTTCCTCTCAAAATGCATTACCTTGTATTTCTGCACATTAAACTTCATCCACCATGTGTCTGCCCATTTTACAATTCTATCTATATCCTCTTGCAGTCTGCTATTATCTTCCTCATTATTTAATACTCCACAAGAAGATTTCCACCTTGGTCCCTAATTGACCACACCCTACTTTTGACAAAACTTTTATTCTTGATATACTTGTAAAATACCTTTGGGTTCTCTTTAATGTCACCTGCTAACCTTTTCTCGTATAATCTCTTTGCCCCTCTTATTTCCTTTTTCAGTTCTCCTCTGTACTTCCTATATTCCATTTTGTTGTCTTCTGAATTTTGGGCCTGACATTTTTCATAAGCCTCCTTTTTCTGTTTTATTTTAGTCCGAATGATCTCATTTGGGTGTGAGAGGGTCAAAGAGGAGTCATATCTTTTTTGGTTAAAGTAGAATTCTTACATTTTTACTCTTGTTCCACTGATGCAATGTTTATGAAACAATTTCAGATATAGTAATGTATCAGCCATGATGTGAAAGGCGCTCTATATATGTAATTTTGTTGTTATTGTTGTAATGTAATGTAGGACAGAGGTTCTAATCTGTAACACGCAAGAATTGCATTAATTGTGACTACTGGTTTCCCAATGTTGAATGTCAAAAGACATTCTGCTCAGATCTGAGTCAGATCTCCAGTTACCTCCACATACAACAGTGAGACTTGGCACTACATGAAGTGTAATATGATCATTTCAAGACCTTTAAACGTTTGAACCTTTATAAATCACTGGTTAGGCATCAGCTATTGTACTGTGTTCAGTTCTGGGTGAAAGGGTGCAAAGGAGATTGACCAGGAATGTACCAGGAATGAGGAACTTCAGTTCTCAGAAGAGGCAAGAGAAGCTAGCATTATTCTCCTTGGAGCAAAGAAGGTTAAGAGGAGACTTAATAGAAGTTTTCAAAATTATCAGGGGATTCGATGGGGTGATCAAAGAGAAACTATTTCCAATGGCGAATGGGTCGGTAACATAAGGATACTCTTTTAAAACAGTTGTTAAAAGAAACCGAAGGGAGGTGAGGAGAAATTGTATCACACAGCAAATCGATAACAACTTTTAAGAGAGAATGTAAGGATAGTTATTTGGAGAGGACAGGTTTGCAGAGCTATGAGGAGAGAGCAGGGGAGTGAGATTGATTTAGACAGCTCTTTTCAAACATCAGGCACAGACATGATGGGCCAAATGGCCTCCTTCTGTGCTGTATGATTCTACGCAGACTTTTACCCTCTACTATCAGAAGTTTCTTTGGGAACTCTGTCACACCATTAGAGGTAGTGGAATTGTAAAGAAAAGTAAGAACAAAGTTCTCTGATTTGCAGGAGCATCTCCCAGCTCTGTTACTGTTACTGGTGCAGTGGTGATCACCCCCAAAAGATTTCAATAGTGGGTTGTCCATGTGTTAAAATCTGGACTTGGAACTCATACTCCAAAGCAGCACTAGGGGTGTGTAGCATTGTTGAAGGTACCATTTTTCAGATGAGATGTTTCAATGATGTGATAAGGCACTACATCAAATGCAAGGATTATTTTTATTATTATGGGATGTAAAATCGAGACCGGTCTGCTCTCCAGGCAATACAAATCTACATCACGATTCAAAATGATAAGGGAGTTTCTCCCAGTCCTAGAAAATAAATTAGTAGTTCCCTTCATTCACGTTTGTGAGATATTGCTGTGGGTAACTTGGCTGCTGCTTTTAAAGGCTTTATTGTGGAGTCCATGTAGCTCAGTGGTTAGAGCACTCACCTTACAAGCATGAGACCTGTGTTCGAATCCAAGCAAGTCAGGGTGAAACCTTGGGCAAGTATCCTTACTCCACATGCCTAATAATAATCCCTAAAAAAAAAATGTGGTCACTTCAGAAATCTATTTTAAAAAATTCTAAATTACTATTCATGAAACCTTCAAATATTTCAAGTGATTTCACTACCATGTTCGAATGAAAGGATCCAATCTCACTTAAAGATAATTTCACTGTTTGCACTTTTTTAAACATTCATGCAGTTTCTGCAGTTTTGCTGATGTGTTTTTCCAGCAACAGGCAGCCCTGGTTGGCTTTAGTTGGTGAAGCAATGTTGCAGCTGTAGTAAAGAAGCTTGTGATAAACTTTAATGTGTCTGCACAATGGAAAAGAAGGACAGTTATACAATGAAACATTGTCTTCAATACTGATCAACTCTGATGCTAAAATTTTTTTTAATGTTAATTTAAATAAAAATTTTAAGATAGACCTATCATAGGACACACTGATAACATGATAATAATAATCCTTGCATTTCATATATGGCCTTATCACATAATTGAGATGTCTCAAAATGCTTCACAGAACATATTGTAAAGTGAATTGTCTGTGTCTTGTGGGTGAAACGTGACAAACAATTGAGCATGGCAGTGAACCTTCCAAGGCCATAATCTACTTGAAATTCCCCATGTCAGGAATAATAGTTTGGAAATGGTGTCTCATTAACAGTCACAAGATTTGCTTCCCAACTCTTTATTCTATAAACCTTAATAATCCTTGATCAAAATACTGTGTGTAAACAGTTCTTTCGAGTCACGGATCAAAACTTTAATGAATCTCCTCAGTGAACAATGGAATAAAACAACTTGAAATATTGATTCTCTGATGTTTTTACTTAAGTAGGACCAGTAAAGTAAGATGTCTGCTTGTCAGCATTATATTGAACAAGTGGCTCTCTCTTTCCCAGATCACAATCAGACATTTCCTGTAGACTATGGATTTCCTGTACTTCCTACCGTACTTCCTATTTCCTTGGTGACTTTCATTTATACACATGAGTCACAACACGACCAAGAAACATATGGAATCCATTACCTGAATATATGAATTTAGGTGTATTTTATGAAATCACCTAGGAAATACAGAGGAACATTGCTGTAAAATGTATGTTATTATACAAATAACTATTTATAATAAAAATCATTGCAATTGATAAAGTGTCTTATCACATTGTTTAGACATATTAAAGTACTTCACAGAATATACGATAAAGTAAATTGACTGTATATTTTGTGGGCGAAATGGGCAGCCAATTGCACAAACAGACATGGATCAAGTGACCAAATTATTATTAGTCAGGGAATATTATCCCTGGAAAGTGATCAGCCAATTAAGTGACAACTGGGTTCTTACTTACTGCTAAGTAAACAGCTGTATGGAGTAAGTAAACTTCTCTAACATTTCGCTTCCCCTAGGAATCAAACCCAAGGCCTCTTGCATGCGAGGCAAGTGCTCTAACCAACGTGCTACAGGAACCACAAATAACTCTTCCTACTTAATAATTAATTTTTGTGTGTTTGAGGTATCTTTCTGTTTTGATTTTCTCTCTATTTTGCTAGATACAGGTATTACCTTTTCCTGGGGGTTGGGGATGTGGGGGTGAGGAGAGGTCTCATTCGGCTTTGTGATTTTCTTGGAGAATATCTGCCCAATTCCTGTCACACTGCTGTTTCACAATATTGGGAATGCAGTCCAGGATGTCAATGATTGCTGCTGACTCAGGCTGAGAAAGAATGAACTATGAGGTCCTCCAGGATTCCCAGAGACCATACTTGCTTGTCTGTGTATTTTCCCTGAGAATCTCTCCAGTTACTTTGAAAGCAGGAAGAACATCAGCAAAACCAATGCAGTCAATGTTTGGCTGTTTTCCTGCCTGTGTCTGGAATCACATTAGGCTCCCTTTAAATGTAGAAATCCCTGTGGATCTGATTTTACAAGTTTGGTAAAGACTGGTTGACTTCTTAGCTATCTTTAGAACAATTTGGGGTTATTCTTTTATTTTTTAGTAAATTTTTGGTAAATAATATTATTATTATAATAATGATAATAATAATAATCCTTGCATTTGATATAGCGCTTTTCACATCTTATCAACGTCTCAAAGCTCATACAGAATATATTGTAAAGTGAATTGACTGTATATTTTGGGCAATATGAGGCAACCAATTGTGCATAGCAGTGACCCACAAACAGTCATGAATTGAAATGACCAATTTTATTATTGTGTTTGTTTTGGGAGGGATTATTATTAGGCGTGTGGAGTAAGGAAACTTGCCCAAGGTTTCGCCCTGATCTGCCTGGATTCGAACACAGGTCTCACACTTGTAAGGCGAGTACTCTAACCACTGAGCTACAGGATTGCAATCTCCATACGAGTGTTATATTCCCAATTTGTTTCATGGCAGTTTGTGGGATATTGCTGTGTACAATTGAACTGCTGCGTTCGCCTACAAATTATGCAGTTGCTCTTGAATAAATCCTGTGAAGTGGTTTGAGATGCCCTCCCATTGTGAAAGAAGCAATATCAAATGTAAGGATCATCCTCATTATTATTATGGTTGTTTGCTAAGGGAATTCATGAAAGTTAGTGAAGGAAATAATCACTCTTATTTTATTGCATTGTAGGGAAAACATCAACAATGTAATAAACCATACAATTTGATAACAACAACAAAAACTTGCATTTATATAGGAGACAATGTACTTGATTTAATGCATAACAACAAAAATTTCGATTTACAGTATATAGCGCTGTTCATGTGGATAATGACTCTGAACTCTTAACAATGTGAGAAAGAAGAGAGTCCTATAGCTCAGTGGTTAGAGCACTCGTCTTACAAGGGTGACACTTGTGTTCAAATCCGAAGTGCTCTGAGACACCGTCCGGCGTGGAGGGCGCTTTATAAATCCAAGTTGTTGTTGTTGTATCCAGGCAGGGCAAAAACTTGGGCACGTTTTCTTACTCCACATGCCTAATAATAACCCCTCAAAAAAAGAATAATAAAATTGGTCATTGCAATCCACAACTGTTTGTGGGACACTGCTGTGCGCAATTGGCTGCCACATTTCGTCCACAAAAAAAATACAATCAATTCACTTTACAGTATATTCTGCGAAGTGCTTTGAGACTGTCTAGAATACATGAAAAACGCTGTATCAAATGCAAGGATTATTATTACTATTAGTTGACCATAGGCACAGTTTAAGTCTGCAAATATCTGAAAATGGGCAAGGAGGGGCAAGGTGCATGGATTGAAGCAGTGAGTTCCAAAATTTAGCTGATAGTGCAGCCACCAATGGAACACATAATGGAGTGGGATGTAAGGAGGTCGGAGAAGTAGGGAGGTGCTAGGGTGTGAATTGATTTGTAAGTAAGGATCTGGAAATCTATCCATTCTGCAATATGAGCCAGTGGAGCCTGTCAAGCACTGGAGTGATAGGGGTACAGAGTTTAGAATGGATGAGAATACAGGGAGTGAAGTTTTAGATCATTTTGACTTGTGCGTGTGATGGAGCTGAAGAGCCTGGTGTGGAGGGCATAATATAATAATAATCCTTGCATTTGATATACCGCTTTTCACGTCTTCTAGATGTGCTTCAGAGAATTTACTGTAAAGTGAATTAACTGTATATTTGTGGGTTAGGCCTGGCAGCCAATTGCACACAGCAATATCCCAGAAACAGACATGGATTGAGTGACAAAATTAGTATTGATTTTTTTTGAGGGATTATTATTAGGCGTTTGGAGGAAGGATACTTGCCCAAGGTTTCGCCCTGTCGGGAATCGAGCCCAGGTATCTTGCTTGTGAGGCGGGTGCTCTAACCACTGAGCTACAGGACTCCCTGTATGAATGTGTGAATGAGGGCTTCAGCTGGTTGGGTGTGAGGTATGGTAAGAGGTGGGTGATGTGGCGGAGGTGGAGGAGAATGGCAATATTTAACATCAATGACCCTTTATTAGTTTCTTGCTAATTTTCACAAAAAAGCTAAGAAATATTACCGTCTTAAACTGCTTATTTTACAGTCAAGTAAGCTAAATCTTCATTGGTTTATTTTTCTAGTTACCAAACAATGATTGACTGTTGGCATAGTGATCCCAAAGAACGACCCACTTTCTCTGAGCTTGTGAGACGACTTGGAGATTTACTGCAGGCAAATGTTCAACAGGTACCCAGATATTATTGATCCAATGCATTAAATGTCATTAGAAAAGGAATGGGTTCAAAGTCCCACAAATAATTTCCATTAAGTAGCTTTCAGTTAAATATTATCCTAAAAATAATTATCATTGCATATGACAGAATCATAATCATCCTTTGATTTGATATAGCGCCTAATCACATCTTTGAGACGTTTCAAAGCGCTTCATAGGATTCACTGTAAACTGCAGTGACTTTTTGTGTTATGGGTGAAATGCAGCAGCCAATTGCGCATAGTCCCACCAACAGTTGTGGATTGAGTGACCAACTTATTATTATTATTATTATTTTAAGACGTACCATCTTATATCAAAACACCCCTATGTGCTTTTTGTAATGTTTAGTGACCATGTATTTGTTGGCAAACACAGCAGCCAATTTGTGCGAAGCAATGTCCCACCAACCACCTTTTTTATGGTCTTTAAGTGGGCGTTATCGCCGGCAAAGAGGAGGTGTCAACCTGCTCATCCAGTAGCTCATTTTCCATGGTGGGACTGAGCCTGAGCTGAACTGAGAGAACTGAAGCTCAGACTAGCTGCAAAAGGGAAACCAATTCTATTTCTCAGCCCTGTAATCCCTTCGCTTAATATACAAACAATGTAGAGGTAAAACATAAAATTAATCATAAGAATAATCATTGCATTTGATAACACACTTTATTACATCGCTGAGATGTCTCAAAGCGCTCCACAGAATATACTGCAAAGTGGATTGACTGTATTTTGTGGGCAAAACCCGGCTTCCAATTGTACACAAAAATATCCCACAAACAGTCATTGAATAAATGACCAAATGTTGTCTTCCTACCTTGCAGGATGGAAAGGATTACATTCCACTGAACACCATGGTGGTATCAAACAGTGGTCACTGTTCAGTTCCTGCACCTGCAGCTTCGTGCTTAAGAGACAGAGTGGAGAACTCAACCATTAATTATGAACGTACAGGAAGTTTCGGGTGAGGTTGCGTTTCAATATTATTCATGACTGGCTAGAGAAAATGGTAATGGTATTTTTCCGCAAGAAAGGTTATGAATCAAGGCAAGACAAAATCGCTGTTTTACAGAGTGGGTGCTACACAGGTCACTGTCAAGGCTATTGATACTAACCTGTGACATTCAACATCTTGTAGAACGAGTCCCCCATTTCAGTCCCAAACTAAATAATTATATAAATTCTGATATATTAAGGTATTTAGTAAGGCACTATACAAATGTAATTTTGTTGTTGTATTACATAGACTGTAAAGCATGATAAAAGACACTCAGAATAACTAGCTCTTGTCGGTATTTATCCTCCACTTGAGATGACACTCCTGTCAATTAAACCTTATATTTATATAGCGCCTTTCAGGTCGAGAGGACGTCCCAAGGCACTGTCCTATAATCCCCTCTCCCATATTGCAACCTCTATTTTTTTCTCCCTCATAGATAGCACCTTGGGATGTCCTCCTCACGTGAATGGGGCTCTACAAATGTAATTTTGTTATTTTGTTGTTGTACACTAATTACCAAATTAATTTGCTCCAGATAAAAGTCACCATCTTAGCTGTATTCTCACTATTACTTTCCTGAAATCTTTCAAGTAAATGTAAACATCTGAGTGTTAGTTATTTCACATCTAGAAGACTACATCAAATGTAAATATTATTATTATTAATTAGTTGATCCCATGTAAAGTAGCAGTTGGGTGGTAGAATTGTCCCCATATTAATGAAGGGAAAATCAGCTTACATTTCTGCTCCTGACTGTTATTCATTGACATCTTCTAAATGATGCACTCATAATCATTCACTGGGACTCAAGAGGATTATGTATGGCTATGATGTCACTCCATATCAAATAGCCTGTCTAGGCTCACACATGAATAATGGGCACTGGAGTGAGATATCAAGGGCCAACTGGTAGTCATGGAACTGTACAAGGGTAAGGGGTCAAATGCTATCAGGAGAGAAGGAGGGGAGAGGAGAAAATTGGAAGTGATATAGTGAAGTTACTGTTCATTCGAAAACTACTTTGCATGAAAAGTCAAATGAATCTCAAAATATTCCTGACATCAAATACTCTTTCCCACTTGAAAATAAATATTTTACCCGTTTACAATTCCGCCTATACAACAACAACTTAACAACAACCTCGATTTATATAACGCTCTCGTCGCCGGAAGGCGTCTCAGACATGTTCACATTAAACTGTGTGTTTATGTCCGACAGGGTGTCTTGCTTCCTTAAGTGTTGAAAGTTAAAATATTGACTGCAATTAAATTCATTTCATCTTTTGTTGTAACATGTCAGAGATGTTTTTTCCCACCCAGATTGTGTTCAGGCTAAATTAAAGTTGATAAAGAATCAGGACATAGGATTCTGTTCGAGGCAAGACACAGATATGATTATTTCAAGCAGGATTCCAGAATCCAGGATTGGATATTCTTCCCTGTAACCAAAAATACTTCACCCAACTTGTGCAAACTCTGATCTGAAAGAAGATTGAGTTGGAGGGAGTTTCAACCAATTGATGTGACTTAGGTTTCTGAATAAACGACTCGCCACATTTTAGACCTTACTTCCTCAATAGCATTTCTAAGTTACTACAAAGTTTATTATCAGTCTATTAATCTATGAATCTTGCTGAATAAAATAGAGATTGTGCGCAATTTAAACTCAAATTCAACTAAAAAGAATACAATATGCACAGGCGTTTGAATAGGAGAGGGGAGGGATACTTGGCTGTGGTGTTTTCATGATTCAAATTTCAAGGCTAATAGCCTTTGATGTTGGTTTTGCATTGTGTTTGAGGAAAAGACTTGTCTAAAAATACAACCCAAAGACTGTCTGCTGCCTTGAGTTTAGAAAAGATGGAAAAATCTGAGCTGTAAAATGTTGTATTTATGTGTTACTGTTTCCATTTCTGATCCAATGCAACTCATACTCACAGCACAAAGATTAACATTGAAATGAAGTGATTATGTAACAGACCAAAATATTTGGCCTCGAACCAAGACCTTTGGCTTCTGCTAGACCAAAGTGCTAGGATTTCAGTTGGAGTATAAGCTTGGGATGAGGAGATGAACTGATGGATCTAAACACCCTTCTTAAAAGCCAAACCACAGAGGCTTTTGGCAGATCCTATACACGTAGGCTGGAAACACCAGACCATTTTTGGTTTCCGAGGGCAGACCAAGTCTAGAAGGGAAATGGGGAAGGGGAACATGCAACAAGCTTATAAACCCTTTAACTCCGTGTTGAATTTTATTCTGTTTTTCAACACTTTAACTGACGTCTATCTGACTCGCTGTATTTCATAATTCTAATGACAGGGGTGGTGGTGGTGGGGGCTCTGTTTATAGTGAGTCTGGCAACCTGCAATTACATTAATGTGGCTCAAAAATGTTTTTCAGAATGTGGCTTTATACCCCTTTGGTCTATTGGACACCAGATACCCACCTATCACTCTATTTGCCTTTATGGTTACTGCCAAATATGTTAATACAATATCATTGTTGTACGTTTTGTCACTGGAACACACACATCATTTTCCTGCTGCGCTTCATTTAATAATAAAGCTCCACGTTGGTAGTTTTCGCACTGTTGGGCATTTATCGTCCATTTCTCCATATTAAATGCTTTTTCGCCATTCATCGAAGGTGGCTGCAAGTCTCAGAATGATATCCGTCTCCTAAGAACATCCTGCTTACCCATATAACTCTGTGGCATCCGTTGATTCAGACGTTCTAGTTACAAATACCTTTGTTGAGGCCACCGGTAAATATTCTCAGCAGGATATTACAGTTCAGTCATAATTCTGTACAAGGGTTTGATCTTTCAGTGGGATATGAATGACAAACTGCTTCCATTTGAACTTGCAGCTCACCCACAGTTGGTGAAACAACTATCGCCAGGTGAATGACTTAAAGAGAAAATGTTTTGTCTTCACTTAAAAGTTGGTCTCGGTCCAGCATTTAACATGTCTGTCATTGCAGGTATATTAATACTTGTATGAAGAAGGAAACTTGGATTTTAAAGACATTTGAAGAGCTGCCACCTGAGCTTACAGCTTCAATTGATGTATGTTTTCTGGTGATTCTGTAGCCTGCTCTCTACTATTTCATAATCTCTGCTTTGTTTCAAGACATAAGGGCTACAAAGCAACTACAATGGCATTCTTTAATATGATATATAGTATAATAAATAATATTTGCCTACAAAAACAGTCACTATTTCACATTAAATCTTGTGAAGGGCGTTGAGTGACGTATAAGGTACTATACCAAATGCAAGGATTATTATTGTATCACATATATCATGAGCTTCTCAAATGTGCACAGTAGTATCTACAAAGATGCCGAGTCACACAAGCTGAGTTCACTTTGCTCTGAATGTAGATCCTGTTGAGTGGAGTTCCCACGGCTTTGTCTGATGTCCTTGTTCTAGCAACTCAAGAGTTCTTATCGAAAAATCCAATTTTAAATCGCTATTTACACGCTCAGTGCTTATCATGTTATGATAAACCAAACAATATAATTTTAGATTTTCTTGGATTCCTTGGAGCCATACCCACCCTTTTGCATGAAGTATAACATTCAAAAAACATCATCTTTGAGTTTATGGTGATACAGTTGGATCATAAGTCTGAGCAGATCAGGATTGGACCATGCTGGAGGAAGAGAAGTGACTGTATTTCCGGTTATTATTTCATTGTGTTTCTTTTTTTGCTGGAATCTACTGGTTTTGTAGTTACATTTGATTATCCACAAAAGTAGCTACCAATAATCAGGTGTGTTAATTTCACGTACATTAATGAGAGCGAAGTCGAGGATTATAGGTGAGGGCAATAGGAGAGGTAGGGGCTTGTGTGGAGTACAAACACCCACACAGACAAGACTAGTTGGGTCAAGTGGCACCAGGGCAGTATAAATCAGGTGCCTAGAAATGGCATTCGTCATTCAAATCTCTTGAACCATCACCGAGTCTGTGTGAGAATTTGCACGTAGAGTTGCACAATAGTTGGGGTGTTTGTTTCCTTTCCCTGGTCATTGATTGTATAAACCTGGCTTCTCACTCCAGCACCAAACTCATTCAGTGTCCTTCAGTGTGAGTAACCACATTGCCAAATTTGTTTTTCTACACTCGGATGGGTGCATCAAAGCAGGGAGCTATTAAATCTGAGATAAAAAGAGTTCTGATGAAAGATCCTATTTTAAATATTAATGTATCTCTTTCCTTAAGATGCTGATTGACTTGCAGTGGATTTCTGGCACTCTGATTTTATAGCTTTTTGTAAAACTAAAACTAGCTGTTTCTTCATAAAAATGTATTTAATCGGAGTTTCGGTATTTAACAATTGACGTTAAGGGCCAAATGAGTGCAATCAAGATGATTGGCAAGAGCATACAAACACTTATGACAGACAGGAGGAACTCTGTCAGACATAACAACTTCCCAAAATGATAGGTTAATGAGAGAAATGTTAATCAAGGGCAATGAAACAGAGAGGAAGTGGGATGAAAAAAAACAACAGTAAACCATTGGGCAATCCTTAATTTAGTTTCTGGGCTTGCCTGATTTGGAGTTTACAAAAAGGTAAAATGTAAGGCGGATGTTATTATTAAATTATCAAATATAGTTAATGTTAATTAGTTTTAAGTAAAGTTTCCTGCAGCACAGGGACCTCCTATATTCCTCATAAAAGTGATTCCCAATGTATGTAAGGTCCAACTAGAATTAATGTACCTGCATTTTTAATTATGAATTTCCCATACATTTTCTCGTAATAGTTTAATGAATCCATGTGCACGACTTTTTTTTGTCAGCTGAACTTGTACCGTTTGCTCCTGCAATTCTAGTGTTTTGTTCACTACTTACTCCCTCTATGCCACCATAAGTGGTTGAACTGTCAGTCTTTGCCCCTAGGAATTCTCTTTCAAACCCTATTTTCCTCGCTTACTCTCTCATCTTGTCTTCAAAACCTCCTGAAAACATATGTTTTGGTTAAAATCGTTCATCCTCCCTTTCTTCTCTGTGTTCAGTGTGCATATTAGACAATATTTATGAAGTGCTTTGAAACCATCACTTCCACATGAAAGGCGTCAGTCAGCCTAGCTCAGTTGGTTACATTCTCACCTCTGAATCAGAAGGTTATGGCTTTAAGCCTTACATTAGGATTTTGAACTCACAATGTACACTGACACTCCATTGAGATGTATGGGAAACACTGCATTGTTAACTGCTGTCCTGTCTGCCTGTTTAAGTGGACGGTATAGATCCCTGGCACTATTTGAAAAGCGAAGGGAGTTTCTCCCGATATCCAGGCCAAAGATCCCTCAAATAAAATTAATCATTCACTTCATGGCTGTTTGTGGGACATTACAGTGGGCTGTTAGTTTTATGTACAATACAATTCTCAATAAAATCTTATACAAGTGAGACTTGTTAAGCGTCAGTGTGAGACATGATAATAAATATAATCCTTATATTTGATATAACATCTTTCATGTCAGGAGAATGCACCAAAGTGCTTAAGCACTTCAAGGATATACTGTAAAGTAGAGTAACTGTGTGTGCTCTGTGGACAAATGTGATCTTATGATACATAGAAAACAAAAATATTTCTGGATTACATAGGCTGCAGACTTTTTGAAACCTTTCAATATTTCTGAAGGGGCTATATAAAATTCAAGGATTATTATTGTTTCTTAGATTTATTTTGTTACACTAATGTAGAGCTTTGAGATTTTTGTATGGGATACATGACTATCTAAATGTTAATTGACACCACATGGCAGGTCTGAATAGTGCAACTGTTCGTTTTTTCTCAGGATTATCAAACTGACAGTGGGATGGTTTTAGCTTCGGAAGAGATGAGGCATCTAATGTGGTTGGAGAGCAAAGCTGGTCTCTCTCAGTCTTTTGGGTGAGTGTACACAATACACAATACTGTATGCAGTAATTATAACAGGAAACGGATGCCAGGAAAAATACGAGACATCTAGTACAAAACGAAATTGTGTGTAGCAAGGAACTCATGAAGTTTTGGCATCGTGCGTGTCTGCCCTAAATTTGCAGGAAGGTGATTAAGGAGGAAGTCCTTTTTCTGACAAAATGCATTTTGAAAGTAGGGGTAAATTTGTGCTGCGTAAACATCATTTGAAATCTTGACAACCAAGGCAACTTGCAACAGGAGCTTAATTTTCCAGGCAAGCTTAGCTATTTATCGGTATTCCATCAATTATCTACTGTCTTTGCCATGCATTCTACTTAATTAGATGGCAACGTGTAGAGTAAAAGTCCTGGCTGCTTTCTCACTCCTTCCTGCACTTTCCTGTTTCCTAAAGCAAAGAATTGATTTGTTTTCTCTTTTACTTGCTTTAGCTGCAAAACAGAAATAGATTCAGTATTGGAGAACTTTTTTTTAAAACAGTCATACACAATACAATACAAAGTTATGTTTGTATAGCTCCTTTCACCTGGGGAGGATGTCCTAAGTTGCTGAACGGTCAGGGAATTGGACCCGAGTTGCGGGTTGGGATCGGGGAGGGTGGAGCACCAGGAGGGTGGCCAAAGGCGAGGTTGAAAAGAAGAGTTTTGAGGTGCACCTTGAAGGAGGCATGGAAGGAAACGAGGCAAAGGGAATGTAGCATACTTCATTCAAGTTAGTTGCTTTGATATATCAATAGCACTCTTGCCTTCCACGGCAGAGCTGCACTGTAAATACAGCGTCTGATGCTGTCACGACGCACTTGACACCAGAAATTTAATGTAAGTTCATTTTATCTTCAAATAAGGGCCACACAGAAGAGTGGAAAATTATTAAATAGTCCTGAAACCATCCTTCAGTCTAATATACAGAGAATGCTGTTAATTCCTGTCATTTTGAACTACGGTCAGACACTAACTACACCTTATAAACTAAGAGAGTCCAACTTTCTCAAATTCTCAACCACAGTGGAGTAAGCTGTAACACAGCTCCGTGGCTGCCACATTCATCAGTAGTTGGCACAAAGCGATCAATAAGAGAAAAGACAACAATTGACTGAAGGATTCCATATGAATTCTCCTGTAATCACTTTGTGGCTGTTTATATGGCTTTGATGTAAAAAGAAAGTCACTACAACAACAACAATGAAATTACATTTGTAGAGCGCCTTTCATGTCGGGAGGACGTCCCAAGGCCCTGAACTCAGGGGTCAGGACCCGAGCATGCTACATGGGATAGGCACTATATATAAAAAACTGCTAGCCTCTCATTCCTTTTTGGGGAGTATTTTTAATCATTTGTTTGAGTGGGATTCATATGATTCCCAGAGGCGTTGTTTAAGTTTTCTCGTGTCTGTTTGCAAGAAATAAAAGCAAATGTTTTGAATTGCACCTGACACTGAAAGTATTCCATTTTGTTGCCTTTTTTTTTGTTTCTCAGGTTGAAAGCATCAGCCAAGGAGCTGACATTCTCCGAAGCTGCCAATCAGTCAAGCGCTCGCAGTTCCCGTCAGTGTTATGGAAATGATGGCAATAAGACGTGTGAGAATTTGGGCCAGCTCAATATATCTGAGTTAAAGATCAGCTGCTGCATTCCACCACCCGACTACAACTCCCTGCTCTTCTGTACCCCACCACCAACTTAAGGAAAGGATATTTCACTCCCAACTACAGAACAGAAAATCCATACATTCAAAAGGTTGCAGCATACCTCCACCAACAACTTCTCTTTACTGCTCTTCCAGTGTTAAAGCATAAGTGTACCATTCCCTTGTAGCAATTGCATGTGAAGTGTATCCAGTACTGACGCATTAACATCAAGTGCTATAAAACAGCGTTGGAGAGGGGGAGTGTGAGTGAGGGGGAGGTGGGCACGAGAGTATGTAGTGCTTATGAAGGTAAGACAATGCTGAAAATGGAATATAATTTCTCTTTTCACCTTGTGAACATGTGTAGCATTTCCTGGTCAGATATGGTACGGTTTACACCTGTCTACAGTCCTGAACAATGAGGCTTTAACTGAGCTGTACCAGAGCCACTTTCCAGTACAAGTATGACTTTTTCATTTTCTACACAAACCATTAAATGAAAGATGACACACACCGTGGCTGTATTATTGGGAGACGAGGGAAGGTTGTTGAGGTTTTCACTGTGTGCCAAATGAGAATGGAAATAGCACTAGATCAGTGGGTGAGCAGAGAAGAATCTGGGTAGACGATGTGATGAAATAAATCCCCACATATCAGGGTCTGGGTAGAGATCAGGAAGTAGGAGGTGCACCAGTCACTAGTGGAATAGTCACTGACCATCTTTAGAGCTTGTGCGAGTTTCATTATCCACATTATAGCCAGCTTTGTGATGTGAAACCGTGACTTCTGGTATCTGGAACGAGGCTGTCTAATATCATTTTTGCTATTTGTTTTTATACCACTTTACATTCAGATAACTGTGATGGATCATTTTAGTGCTTTACACTGTTTTTCAATAATTTCCTCATCACGTATATGAAAAATAACCTGCTGTCAACATCACCGAATTCAGATACTCAATCTATGTCAAAGAAATGTGAATGTTTGGTAATGGGAAATAATATACCTTTAGCGCCATCCACTGGATTTGAAATGTATTACTCCATATAAATTGATAATAGGATAAACTAAAATATTGTATGTATGAATGTATCTAATATTGACTATTTAGGCACTGTATTTACTTTATGTATAATTTTATATTCACTCATAATGAACATTATCTAAGATGTATATACCTAATAAAAAATTAGAGTTCTATTACGATACTTTGTCTGTATTTTGTCTGTAGCTCAGAAAACATAACAAATCGCAATCAGTTTGGAAAGCTGTATAGCTTTCTCCAATTCCTTTGGGCTCTTGATATGAAAAACTTTATCCGCAGTCCCGCCACCTTGCCCCATCCCTTACCTCCTTCAAAATCCACCTCAAGGCCCTCCTCTTCGACTGTACTTTTGACCAACATCCTTCCCCACCTTCCACCCACACCTGCCCTCCAGCCTCCACCTTCCCCAATTCTGACAACTAGCTCAGGTGCACCAGCCCAATGTGAAAGGTGCTATACAAATGTAGTTGGTGTTGTTGGGTGAAACCTTGGTTGTGTTTCCTTTCTCCACACACCTTGGTTTACCTAGAGTAGGTAGGAACCCAGTTGTTAGTTGATCGGCAAATCGCTGTGCGCAATTGGCTGCTGTGTTTTGTCCACAAAATATACAATTAATCCGCTTTACAATATATTCTATGAAGAGCTTGATGTAGTTACACTTTCTGCTCTGAAATTGTATAGAGCTCTAGATAGCCAACATAGCAAAAGGCCAACAATCACCCAGATAAAATTGATCATTCACTTTTGTTTGTGGAAACTTGCTCTGATCAAATTGACTGACCCCTTCAACTACGAAGTACAAAATCCTGTATCAAATGACAGTTTGATACCAAACCTGTACCATTTGACAGTTATCCCTCCAACCGGCCTCCTTTCTCCACACTTTCAAAGCGCACATGTTTGACGTTCCTTCAGTCATCTTTTAATGCCCCCACTCCCCACCCACCCCACAACCCAGCTCAGGTCACCAGCCAGCTGTGTAAAGCACTTTGAAATGTCCTCCAGATGCAGAAATATGAGATATAAAATGTGAACTGTATCATAATTACATGAGAA
Source organism: Hydrolagus colliei (assembly GCA_035084275.1). Taxonomy (NCBI): domain Eukaryota; kingdom Metazoa; phylum Chordata; class Chondrichthyes; order Chimaeriformes; family Chimaeridae; genus Hydrolagus; species Hydrolagus colliei. Next base: position 18,568,293 of record CM068745.1, on the reverse strand, counting down.
TTAAATCTAAGATTAAAAAGTTACAGTTCAATACTCAAAATAACAACAGTAACAAAATTACATTAAGTGTTGTGAGATGCCGTCTGGCATGGAGGAGAAGGGCCCTATATAAATCCACATTGTTGTTGTATAGAGCCTTTCAAGTTGGGACATTAATGTTAATATTAATAGTTACAATACAGTTGGATGAAGGGGCGTGTGGAAACTCAAGCTCAAGTTAGGAACTTTCATGGTTCATGTGATTGCTTTATCCACCAATGATTTGAAGTGATACTACAAAAATACCTTGAGCTGCCAGTTCTCTAAAATAGTCTGTCTGCATTTGTTATTGAGCGAATGTAAAACCAGCCTTAAAATAGTTTCAACGTTGTATTTTTGCCGCTGGAACTTGCCTGATTTTTGGGAAAAGTCAGCTTGGAGCAGTGGCTCAGCCTATCTTGTGGAACAGCACTTATTGTGGATTCTGAGAAGGTGGGAAGAGTCAAAGGCAAAAAGTTGACCATCTAAATCAGAGCTGTTTTTTTTGCATTGAGGCCAATCTGTGATTGTGAGGTGAAACATGTAACCCCCCGTTCTCAGGAATGCAATGTGAAATGTTCTTAATTTCTGTCCAATGTTTTAAACAAAAATCTGGTAATAGAGCTGCAAAGTAATTTTTAAAAAATCATTTCATCAAGTGATATACCTATTTTTGATGTAAAGTATTTTACAGTATTGGTTGCAGTCATAATAAAAGTTAAAAAACACAATGCTCATATCTTTTCCAAGCAGTTTCCCCACCTGGTTTTATATTCCCTTATATCAGGTAGGTCATTAACAAAATAAATAAAATAATGTGTTAGAAAGAAATACGAGTATGTAAAATACACTTCTATTATACAAATTATAATTTGGTTACTCAACCCATCAATGTTTGTGGGACACTGCTGTGCGCAATTTACGAACGCGTTTCATCCAGAAAATAGTCAATTCACTTTATGATATATCTTGTAAAGCACTTTGAGATGTCTCGAACACGTGATAAGACACTGTATTAAATGCAAGGATTATTATTATAAAAATGATTTCCAATAGTTATTCAAACCAGTGTCCATTGTTATCCAGACTTAGCTGCCTTCAACACCGTGGACCACTCAATCGCCTTCAACAAAAGACAAAACAGCAGTGAAATTACATTTCTAGAGCGCCTTTCATGTCGGGACCACTCAATCCTCCTCCCTCTCCACCTCTCTTTTCACCTCAAGGAGGAAATATAAATCTTGTTGTTGGTGAAATAACATTAACGTCTTCTGACGGAAAGCACAGATAATTCCTCAAATGGCGACTGGGCGTATAGGGACTGCAGTGGGCAGAGTCGTTTCACAGGGCTGCTCTCAGACAAATGTAGGCATCAGCTCAATCTAAATAATTCTTATCAGCAAAAGAAGGGCACCATGATTCCCAAATGTCTGTATCTTGTCTTAAACCTTATAGGAGCTAATTGACATTATATTTAAAGGGAAGTGAAGGAGCAATTCAAATTGAAGCATGTGCATTTGTGTAATTTTAATCTCAAAAATAATATGTGTAGATTGCAGACATTTACATGGTCAGATAAGTCAATTGTATGATTCTCATGACCTGTACAGCGGATGGTGTTTGGAAGGAGTTGGATCCTTACATCTCAAACTGGCTATTGGCAGATCTGTTGAGTGCCACTCTGCCCCCAACCTCTGGAACTCTAACCCATAGTCCCTCCACCTCGCCCCCTCTCTGGCCTCCTTCAAGCCCACCTCAAAACTCTCCTCTTCGATGGGCATATTGGCAACTCCTAATCCCCCATTCCCTCCATTCCCCCCCGTCCCCAGCTCGGGTCTGACATAGTGACTGTCCAGCGCCTTGGAACATTCTCCTGACGTGAAAGGTGCTATGCAAGTGTAATTTTGTTGTTGTTTATACTCACCAGACTAAAGACATAGCCACATTCCAGCAACTGGTATTTTTCTCTGCTGAATGAAGCTAGTTTGCTGCAGATAGATACCACTGCCAGTCTTAGTCAGTCAGAGAATATCTACGTCGTACATGTCTTTGATGTGTTGTGATTGCAGAAAGCAGGGTTAAAGTTCAACCCTGGCAAATACAACATAGGTAAAGTGGAATGGCTGATTCTGTGGCGTCATGTGATACAAGCTGCAGTTTACTGACTTCAGAAATCTGTTTCTGCATTGGATTGGCTTGTCATAGAGATACTTTTCAATGGTGAAGGAACCGGTCCTCATCATACCCTAGGGCTCAAATGGCTCAGATTTGTTTAGGGGGTGATTGGTGGGGGAGCTCAGTCAGCTGTCTGACACATGCAGAAGCTCATCACTGGGCTTAACAGTATCCAATCTAAACTGAAAGTTCCATACATCTTACCTACACTTGGATTTTCCAGACAAAAGACTGTGGGAATGAAGCACACTCTCTCCCTTGAGGGACTCTTCCTACATTTGACCTTGGTACTTACTGAGAACACAGAAAGTCTTAGAGAAAATGGGTTGTGGTGTAAATAGGAACAAACCAGATTTCCCACAAGTGGGGCTTGCTCTGCAATTGTACTTCTGTAAACAGGGGGTTGGAGTTCTGCATACAAAACCCACAGGTTTAAGAAATTATGCAGCAGCTTTGTTGCTGATATTGTGTGGATTGTTTGGGGGTAATACAGAATTGAATAATAGAATAATCCATGCATTTTTTGTAATGCATGTGGAGTCCTGTAGCTCAGTGGTTAGAGCACTCGCCTTAGAAGCGTGAGACCTGTGTTTGAATCGAAGCAGGTCAGGGTGAAACCTTGGGCAAGTTTCCTTTCTCCACATACCTAATAATAATCCCTCCCCAAAAAAACTATAATAAAATTAGTCATTTCAATCCATGACTGTTTGTGTGACTGCTGTGCACAATTGGCTGCCGTGTTTCGCCCACAAGTATAGAGTAAATTAACTTTTCAGTATATTCTGTGAAGCGTTTTGAGATGTCGAGAAGACGTGAAAAGCACTACATCAAATGCAACGATTGTTATTATTATTTCATACAATGTTTCATCACATCATCAAAATACTCAAAAGTGCAATGACTGTATTTGTAGACACACTCTTCATCTAAGTTGTGCAGCAATGTCCCTCCAACAAACAGCCAGTGAAAGGCACTGTTGATCAGGATACCAGGTGAAACTCCATTCTCTTTCAAATAGTGCCATGGGATCTTTAACATCCACCTGAACAGGTTGGCAGAAACTTGGTTTAAAATCTCATCTGATGGACTGTACCTCTGACAATGCAATGGATTGCCAGCCTAAAGTATGAGTCCCAATGTGGGGGTTGAATTAAAACTACAGGGTCATCTGTGCTCCTATGCAATTTAATCACTGAGAACTCTTGCTCTGATGAGCTATATCATGCACGGAGGAAGTTTTGCATTCAACAGCAACAACAACAACAAATTACATTTGTATAGCACCTTTCACGTTGGGAGGACATCCCAAGGCGCTGGACAGTCAGTGTTTCAAACCTGAGCTGGGATCAGGGAGGATGGAGGGAAGGGAGGGGAGTGTGGTGACTGATGGCACTGTCAAAGAGGAGGATTCATAGATTCATAGATTCATAGAATTTTACGGCACAAAAGGAGGCCATTCAGCCCATCTAGTCTGTGCCGGCTCTTTGAAAAGAGCGATTCAATCCCACTGCCCTGCCCGCTCCCCATAGCCTAATAGACCTGTTCTCCCTAAATAAAGATCTAATTCCCTTTTAAAAGTTGTTATCGAATCAGCCTCCACCACCTTTTCAGGCAATGCATTCCAGATTCGAACAACTCGCTGAGTGAAAACATTTCTCCTCAGCTCCCCTCTACTTCGCCTTGAAACTATTTTAAATCTGTGATGAGTCACAGATTCACCCACAAGTGGAAATAGTTTTTCTCTATTTGCCCTGTCGAAACCCCTCATGATCTTATAAACCTCTATTAGGTCTCCCCTCAATCTTCTCTGCTCCAGAGAGAATAACCCTAGCCTATCTAGCCTCTCCTCATAGCTGAAGTCCCTCAATCCTGGCACCATCCTAGTAAATCTTCGTTGTACCCTTTCCAATGCCTTCACATCCTTTCTGTAGTGTGGTGACCAGAATTGAACACAGTATTCCAGCTGAGGCCTCACCAAAGTCTTATAGAGGTTAGTCAGCACTTCCTGACTTTTGTACTCTATACCCCTATTTATAAAGCCTAGTATCCCATATGCCTTCTTAACAGCCTTGTCTACCTGTCCTGCCACCTTCAACGAGTCACTAACACAAATCCCCAGGTCTCTCTGTTCCTTCACACCATTTAAAATTGTACTATCTAGCCTATATTGCCTCCCTTCGTTTCTTCTCCCAAAATGCATCACCTCACACTTCTCTGCATTAAACTTCATCTGCCATGTGTCTGCCCACTTTACCAATTTGTCTATATCCTCTTGCAGATGGCTACTATCCTCCTCACTATTTACTATTCTCCCTAAGTTAGTGTCATCTGCAAACTTGGAAACTGTACTCCGTACACCCAAGTCCAGATCATTGATGTAGATTACAAACAGCAATGGTCCCAAAACTGATCCCTGTGGCACACCACTGCTCACTTCCCTCCAGTCTGAAAAACAGCCGCTCACTACAACTCTCTGCTTTCTGTCTCGCAGCCAGTTGTAGATCCACGCTGCCACTGTCCCTTTTACGCCCTGGGCCTTTAATTTCATAATAAGTCTCTCATGTGGCACTTTGTCAAATGCCTTTTGAAAGTCCATGTAAACTACATCAACTGTGCTACCATTATCCACCCATTCCGTTACCTCATCAAAAAATTCTATCAGATTTGTAAGGCAAGATTTGCCTTTAACAAATCCATGTTGACTGTCCTTTATTAGCCTATATCTTTCTAAGTGAAGATCTACCTTGTCCCTGATTATGGACTCTAGAAGTTTGCCCACTACCGACGTTAGACTGACTGGTCTGTAGTTACCAGGCTTGTCCTTCTGCCCCTTTTTATACAAGGATCTTGAAGGAAGCTAGGGGCGATGGATAGGGATTTGCGGGATGGAATTCCAGAGGCGGGGGCAGAGTAGGAGGCAGGTGAATCTGGGGACACGGAGCAGATTCCATGAAATACTACATTGTATTGTTGTCATCGTTAAATGTTTTGCATGGTACAGTAGTACTTCAGCACCACCTAATGGTACAAATAGAGAGCAGAAGAAAACCAGATCGCAGTCAAAAGTCTGTGGCTTTCATTACTGCTGAGGACCAAATAATAAATTGCAATTTAAATCAATGGGAAAAAATTACACAACTTGCAAATTCTATTTTCAAACAATTAAGATTTCTTGACTGTTTACATTAGTTTATAGCAAACATTAGTTTACAGTAAACTGTTAAGTCAGCACAAGGGAAAAGGGTTGAGTTAAGCTACCCAGAGCACTGGGTTAGGCATACATTTAAATACATAAATAAATACATCTGGGATATGATTAGTTGTAGTGACAAGTTAAGCCAGGGACGAGTTATCGGGAGTATACTGTACATAGGCACAACAATTTACAATAAATCCCATGAAATGCTTTGAGATGTCCACCCGATGTAAAACATCAAATGTAAGGATTATTATGATTGTTTAACAGATACGTCCGAACTTGAAGTAACATGTGGTGGCTCACAAACATTTTGGAATTCTTCAGAAGAAACTACAATAAAACTCATAAATCATATCAGTCAGGCCCATAACATTCAATATGATTTATGCAAAGTATGATAAGTTACTGGGAAACTTACAGGAAAATAATCTACTTTGCATGCATACTTCAATGCAGCAGGTAAGTGCCCTTGTGGCGACAGGTCCAAACAACAGTATATTGCAATCAAGCCAATCTTGTGTGGCAGTCTATTCCTGAGACATATGGGTCCACAGTACTCCAAGTAACTGCTAATGAAAGACTGGCCAGCCAGATTACAGGATTTAGAGGGGCAGACCAAGAAGTGCGAGCAAGGCAAAACCCTAATAGAAGCAGAGGGGAGGTGAGGAGAAATGTTTTCATTCAGCAAATTATTTGATTCTGGAATGCATTGCCTGAAAAGGGGTTGGAGGCCGATTCGATAACAACTTTTAAAAGAGAGGTAGACATTTATTTGGGGAGGACGGGTTTGCGCGGTTATGGGGTGAGCTAGGGAGTGAGTTGCTCTTTTCAAAGAGCGGCACAGACTCGATGGGCCGAATGGCCTCCTTTTGTGCCTTAAGATTCTATGAATAATCCTTGCATTTGATATAGCGATTTTCACATCTTCCAGATGTCTCAAAGCACTTCACAGAATAAACTGTAAAGTGAATTGATTGTATTTGTGGGCGAAATGCGGAAGCAAATTGCGCACAGCAGTGTCCGACAGATAAGAATCAACTTAGCTGGATGAACAGTGAAAGACAGCATTCACAATAGCAAGCTATGCAGTGGCAAGTGGTTAAACTCCAGCAGTACTCCAAAACAAACTCTGGCAACCCAAAAAAAGTATTAATTTATTTAACACTTGTTTTTTTTTGTATTGTTTTGCAGGAGCCTGACACATGCAGAACCACTATCATGTTTATCAGCAGCCCAAATTTTTGTGTTTGGAATGGTATGCACTCCCTTCAATTGCAGAAAATATTAGGCAAGTCTTCGGCTTCATGACTTTTGCCTAGAGATATTAAGGGGTACAGTGAAACAGCGGGGTATCGGAACTCAGAACATCTGCCAATTTTTATACAAGTGGAACAGACTCAATGAGCTGAACGGCCTATTCCTGTTTTGCTATTATCTCAAGAGTGTGCCTTGGGGTACTGCTGGACTATATTGTTTGCTATTGAGAACACTATCTGGCAAACTTCCTTCCCACTGCTTCTACAGGTAGGAACACCCTACCTATTAAGAGATTTGGCTCGTAGGGTTAAGAAAATCCAATTGGGAAGAATAACTGCTCCCAGTAACCAGTCTGCCCTTCCAATTCCTGTCAACATGCCAGGCTAGTTGGTCCCTGAAGTGCTCTGAGACGCCACCTGATATGGAGGGAACAGTTATTGCTGCTGTTGTACTGCGGACCCATAGGGACTGAATGACCAAGACTGCTACAGAGTGTTAACTCTGGCATTCCACTGTAAATGCATGTCACATTGGGAGTAAAGCACAGCTCCTAAGAGACTAAGGGAGGATAGCCACACTTATATTGAACTGAAGACCAGTGGGAAATCGCTGCCTCAGTCCTCATTGCCAAATGCATCCAAAACCCTTATCCACAACCTCCATTATGCACTTGTTCTAGGCAGTGCATCCCACATTCTCACAACCGAGTGAAAATATTTTCTGAATTCACTTTATGGAAAGTTAACTAAATTTGCTCTAATTTCAAGATAGTCTCAAATAGCATTACACTCTAAATTTTATTTGCTGTTTTTCTTGGAATTGCATGTTAAACTCAACATAGAAGGTATTGTTGTCAAATTTCATTTCACCCACAAAATATAAAGTGAATTCACTTTACAGTTTATTCTGTGAAGTGCTTTAAGACATCTCAAAGACGTGAAAGGCACTAAATCAAATGCAATCATTAGTATTAAATTAAAACCCCTGGATTTTCTAATAAGGTTTCCAAGCAATTGAAAAATTTAAATTTCTGGTATTCTTTATTAAAATACTGCTGTACATACACAAAAGTTTAAATCAGAGGTGGAAACATTTAACACAGAGGAGGGAGCCGGAACATAATAAGACAGAATTGACAGGTTTGTTTGTGAGCCGGTTTAACAATTTGCATTATCAAAAGTCAAAGAGGAACACATTGAGGGTTACCCTTACTCATTCTTGTTTTCCAAAATGGTTTGTTAAAAAAAAATTATAGTAATACATAAGTGGATTTGTTCAAAACACCATTAGTTAACTGAAAACCCTGTATTTAATTGAAAAAAAATTCAAAGAATACCTGATTTCAAAAGTTGAAGTCACCATGTAATATTAAGGATTGGCACTGGATCATCAAAAGCTAGCTTGTTATTCAGTGCTATATATGAGCTTTGTAAACTACTTTGAAGTAGTTGATCCACTATTGTATGTAAATCTGCGGATGTCTAAGGTTTCATCCATCAGTAATTGATAGCAACTTCAAATCCCTACTGCAAATATTCTGTAACAACAAAAAGTAGGCAAATCAAATTAATGACTATTTAGTATGTGTAGACTGTCTTCTGTATCTGATAAATTTCAGATCTATGGACTGAAAATCGTATGACAATTTAAGGTGGTGAACATAGTATCAAATGAGAAGAAAAAGCCTGTTTAACAAGGACTAGGAAACTTACTACAAGTTAGTGGGTTAAGAGCAATTAAAAGATTGAATTTAGCTTTTACTTTTGATAATCCAGAGGGCAGTGTGCTGGTTGAGTGAACTTCAAATTTAGACCCATTCTTTTTCTGTTCCAGTTACCCAATTGTTGGTCCATTCTGAGAATGTAAAAGTAGGCCATCATGCTCCAACCCTTAATACTCATGCAGAAGATTCCTTTTTTTACACTTAACAATGGGAAAACACGGAACTTTTGAAATGCACAGTACACTATAAATACAGTATTTCTCCTCATAATGTCAGAATACCTTTTTTTTTATTTTAAATTTTATATAAAATGCTTTTTTTCCCCAAAACATACAAAACAGCTGCTTCTCTGCCAAACAGATGAGCTATTGACAAGACTTTACTTAGGACGTTATCCTTGAAAGAACATGTAAAGTGCCCTCAATTCTTTGTTCCTTATACATCTAAAATGAGGGAATCATTGTGATTGCTTATACAGCCTGTTTTTAGGCCAATTCTCACAGGGTGCATACAAATGTGCCACTAATACAAATAACTGTAATTCTTCCTGCTTAATCTTAACAACTGATGCTACCAAGAAAAGTGGACCTCATTGCTACCTCAAAACAAGCTCATCATAATTATCTTCCAAACCTTTAAATAGTGAATAGCGTTGCTATTACTGAAACAAATTAAATATGCAGAATGTTTTTAAGTTTATAAAACTGGATAAGAGAGAAGGAACCTACACCTAAAATACCAGACGGGTGGTACCACACATTTAAAACTAGTCAGTATATCAGTTGTAAATGCCAAGTCTCTGTTGCCTTTTCCTCAGCATCAGTAAATATTTCTTCCACATCACATCCAAAAAAACAGTGCTCATCAAACGTTCAAATGCTGGAAAAACAATAGAAACCCAGTAATTGTACACTGAATTCAATTTATATAAATTTCCCAATTTGATTCTAATATATTTGACAGTTCTGAAACAGCTCAATTGAATAAGTAGTCTACATTGTATTTCTGCATATTCCATCTATTCACCAAAAAGGTTTGGATTCAATACATAACCACATATTTAAAATTGGATTCTGCAGATCAAATCATTTTACAATTAACAACTCCCAACGAACTATCAGACTGCAGAAGACTGCACATCATACCTTAGGTAGTTTCCATTTAGATGGCATGACTAATTGTGAAGTCAACTTTGGGGCAAGCAATATTGTAAAGGCACAGCAGTCCACAATCGTTCCCATTGTAGTAGAAGTGCACAATTTACTACCAGACAACTGTTGTTTTTTTTTGTAAAACAAAAGTTCTTGTGTTTTCATATCCAGTGTAAAGTACCCTAATAAAGCTGCTGTTCAAACAATAGAACTTTATACAAAATTAAATGGTACATAACAAAATCAATCCAGTCCTGATATTTCAGGCATTGAACTCAATTTAAAAATTAGTCTCCTATAAAAAAAGCTTGCATAAATGTAGAGGCATCTTACTTGTATGAATTACTTACATTGAATTTATTTTAAAAAGGCGCTGGTAACTGTATGAAGCAAAAAAAGCTACAAGTCTGTTTTTAAACTCTGTTATGAAAGATGTATAGATGTGACCATTCACAAAGATGCCATCAACACTGACACGCTGGGTTGTGTAGTTCCCATAAGAATAGCGTCCATACAATAATCCACCTGATTTCCATAAAAATATGCTTTCTGTAGTTTGGTTTCCCAAGTGATAGCACATGGCAGTCATGTCTGAAGTCCAGTGCACCTGCTCCAGAATTATAATCCATCGGAATGACGGCCACCAATAGCAAGTGTATCCAGTGGCATTTTCACTTGGTTCTTACTGTAGGTTTGGGTGCAGCATAGTCACTTAAACATCTTCCTTAAGGGTACACTGCTACCCGGAAAAGTAATTCTAAATAGAACGATTTTTTTTCCCTTAACGTCAAAATTACATGTGGCAAATCCTTAAAGATCACAAGAAAGTCTTGAACTTAAAATTAGTGCATAAACGTGTGAAAAAATAAAACTGGATTCATCATGCATCTGATGTTGCTCTCCAATTTAAAACCAGTCTTCACAGACACAGCTTCCAATGGCAGTTTTAGCTCCTGTAATATGGACATTCTCCCCTCAAGTAACAGTGTACCTGACTGAAGTGCAAGCAGCGTTGCTCATTTACATTTGTCCTTCAAATGTGAAATGAGATGGCATTAACACAGCTGTAGTGCAATTAGCTCTTTGTATTGTTCTTCGGCAATGGTTTGCCTGAGCAGAGCAAATACTACAACTGCCCGTTTGAAGCCCCGAGGAGTTCTGAGAAGGCAGTTTCAAAACAACGCTTAAGATCGCCATATGTCACCACAAGAACACTCTTTTCATCTCTAGAAACTAGACTTATTTTTTCTGGTACGCCGGCATCCAACTGCAATAAAAATAAGAAACAGAACATTTCAAACTTTTGAAACAAATTAAAGAACTTAAACTACAATGTTTAGTTTTTATTGTGTGCATATTTTAAACATAGAAGTAAATCTCTTTCTTTACTTTCTGTGGGCCCACCTCCATTACAGCTTTTAGTGAGTAAAGCATTAACCAATACAGTTGGCAAAAAGCAAATGTAAAATACAAGCATTACCAAAACAATGACCAGTTAATGCTAAGCAGTCAAGGAACAGATATTTAGAGCATCAGAGAATCAGTCTGGGAGAAGAAACTACGAAGGACCAGGAGAAAGCCTCAGAAGTGAATGTTGATGAGGAAATTAAAACTAGCATGGCAAAAAAAAGTAAAAAACAATATATAATATTCTATATTGAATATTCAAATTATAATAGATATAATTGGGAGTCCTTTAGCTCAGTGGTTAGAGCACCCGTCTTACAAGCGAGAGAACTGGGTTTGTTTCCCAGCAGGGCAAAACTTTGAGCAAGTTTCCTTATTCCACAAACCTGATATTAATTCCTCAAGAAAAAATTGGTAATTTCAATCCACGACTGTTTGTGGGTCACTGCTGTTCGCAATTGCCACGTTTTGCTCACAAATACACAGTCAATTCACTTTACTGTGAAGTGCTTTGAGACGTCTAGGAGACGTGAAAAGGCGCTATATCAATTGCAAGTATTAATAATTAAAAGGCAATCCAGAAAACATATTTTCATACAGAAAGTTCACAGATACAGAATCAATTGAAAAAAATAAATAGGACTTAGATAGCTACTTGGAAAGTAATGGCATTAAGGTGTATGGGAAATGAGAATACAAAAATGAAAAGCTGCCATGAACTGATAGCAGCATAGGTGAAATGGACTGAACAGCCAATTCAGGTTCCTTTGTTTAAACATTAAAAAAGGGTCACTTAGCATATCAAAATAACAAAGATGGGGAAGTAGAGCATGAAACAAATGGCATTTCTATAAGATGTCCAACATTGGGATCCAAAGGGATTTACTTCAGGAGCTCGTCCAGTGAGATGGGTTGGGTTCCAGTAGCCCTGCTTCAGAATTATAGCCAATATTCTTGGATCTTTGAACAGCAACATTTATGCATTTATATAGCGCCTTTCACGTCAGTAGGTCCCAAGGCCCTGACATTGATCAAATGTATAAAAGGATACCACCCTCATGAGTGTAAGAATTTATTATTCCAGTGAGATGTTATTTTGGTTATAATAAAAAGGAAATAATCAAAGATAAAGAAAATTAGATACAAAGTTATCAAGAGAGAGAAAGAGTGGGTGTGTATGTGTGTGAAGAAAAGCAGAATATGAGAAATGACAGAATGAGAAAGTCATAGCAGAGAAAGGGAGCGTTGGCATAGTTTGATATACGGATAACATAACTCCCGATGGAAAAACCTTTGAGTTAGAAACATAACAATAGGGGTGATCCCAATTAACACAAGGTTCCTACTGTAATTTGGATTAAGGTAGCTGGTCTCCATTGGAGGAGCTCATACCAACATAGGTTCGGAAGTCAGAATAGTCTCTTCTGCGCTATAACTGCTATTATTCTAGTTTCATAGGGCTCACATAACTTCCATCTATATTCTTAAAATTGTTCTGGTTATGATGCATTACCTTATTTAAACAGGAAACTATGTGACTGAGGTCAATCCAGGGGGTGCCCGCTTCTGTCAACTGGTGGAAAAGATGATCTCTGAACAGTTTTAACAGATATCTGTCACCAGTCTCTGACCAGGTGGGATCTTTCTGGAACCTGTCAAAACAATTTGCGCAATATTAATGTAGCATCTATACCAGTGTTCTCCACAACCTGAAATTAAAAGGTGCTCCAGCTGTGTTCGACATCAGCAGCATGACGTCAGAGCACTTCGTCGCCACGTCACACGCACGTATACGTACGTACGCACGCACAGGGCAAACTCTCACTCCGCACTCGATCATGTCATGATCAGCAAATACTAAAAACAAGACCTGTGAGTGTGACTAGTGTGAGGCAAGGAGGATACACATTCTGCAACTTCATCCCGCCTCCGCCCTACACACACAGTTCCCCCTACCCACCCGCCCCCCCCCCCCCCCATCCACACACAGCACAGACTCTCCCTCTCCCTCCGTGTCTCATCTTCCCGGCGCGCTGGCCACTCTCTTACCATTCACTCCCGTCCTACACACAGTTCCCCCTCAGTATCCCACACACATACACGGCACAGACTCTCACTCTCTCTCCATGTCTCTCATCTTCCCAGCACTCTCTTCTTACCATTCACTCCGCTGAAATAATCTTTCTACCAAATATTTTCCAAACAGGTTTAGAAAAATTATAACATGTCTGGAAATTTAAAATGTGTCGACCCTAAGTTTAAAAGTATCAGCCCAACATGTCAAAAGCGGTCGTGCAGAACATTACAATGATACATCATCTATATAATGATATTCATTGAATTTTAATATTACAAAGTTGCATTTTAACTATTATAATTTGAAGTAAACAATTGTTGTATGTATACCCTAATACACAAATTTTGTGTTTCAATTTTGCCTCAAAAAAATAAACAACTGTAATGGTGCCATTATTCCCATTACAACTAGACATATTGTTGGAATGTTTGGTGAGGTTCAAGGTGTACAAGGTGTTAATCCATAGCTATAAATTATATATATTAAAATTTATTATGGTCTCTAACATTATCCAGGCTTCTTCTTCCACAAAACACAGTCAACCGTATTATGTTGACTCCATTGTTTCACTATATTTTGGGGGAACATTCTGTATAGATAATTCCTTTATCCCCCTAAATAATGAAGTAAAAATCTCTGGCCTGCATTTCTCCAGCCAAGATTATTTATTTATTGCCCTCTTGCCCTGCAGCACAGAAAGAAATAAAGCTTACTCTGGTCTCTCATTGATTGTTCCCAATTTTGCCAGTAGCCTAAAAAGCCTTCCATTTTGCACCTCCTGCAAGATAGGAAAAAGAGACACGTTAAATTAGGAACTATGCAAAATTATAACATAGGCCATTCAGCTGAATATGTCAGTGCTGAGCTTCAAACAACAATCCATTCAACTCAATTTACTCACAATATTTGTTTCCTCTGCAAATTACACTTTTTAAAATATTTATCTAGTTCTGTCTTGCAAGTTTTGTTTTGGTATGTTTTTTTTAAAAATATACAGCTATCCTTATTCTTCTGTTGACATTATCAGGGAAAGCTGGATCATGGGCAGAGCAGTCATCTTTCATTTAGAACCATTACTTTTCAAATGCTAAAACAAATAAATCGTTAAAATGGACACATTTAAAAGTAGTATTCAAGTGCAGTTTTGTCTCTAGATGTAAATGAATACATATAAATTACCTTCATTAGATCATCTTCTATCACATCATTTCTCATCTGTGCAGCATCTAATTGCGTGTAAAAACGTGCACCTATCATTGGCATGATGTCATTAACACTACGCAGCCGGTTTTGGTCAGTGAGCAAATACCTAGATTAAGAACACATACAATTAACAATAGTAGTAATAATCCTTGCATTTGATATTTGTCTTCAAATCCCTCCACTTCTCTGCACTCCCCTACTTCTCTGACCTCCTCTCTCCTCAAACCAGCTCTCGTTGCCTTCGCTCCACTGGATCTGGCCTCCTCCATGTCCCCTGAATCCTCCGCTCCACACTCGGTGGCTGTGCCTTCAGCCACTATGCCCAGAGGCTCTGGAATTCCCTTCCTCACTACCTTCGCCTCGCCCCCTCTTTTCCCAGTTTCAGATCCCAGCTGAAGACCTTTCTCTTTGATCGCGTCTTTAGTCACCTTTCTACCCCTGCCCCTGGCTTGGTCCCGGGATCCACTACTGTGAAGCGCTCTGAGACACCATCCAGTGTGGAGGGCGCTATATAAATCAAAGTTGGTCTTGATAATATAGTGCTATTCACGACTTCTAGATGTCCCAAAGCACTTCACAGGATATACTGTAAAGTGAATTGACTGTATATTTGTGGGCGAAACGTGGCAACCAATTGCGCACAGCAGTTCTAACCACTGAGCTACAGGACTATGGCTTGCGAGGCAAGGGCTCTAATCACTGAGCTATGGAAAGTCTCGAGTTGATTCCCAGTTTGTTTTGTGTTAGCTGATATCCATTTGCTCGAGGAAACTTGATATAAGACAGTTGGGTGGTGGTAAACAAAGGTCTCATCACTCTGACATATTGTGTATAACACACATTATAAATCTATGCCAAGTAAAAGGTGAGAAGGTTTGAGAGTTCTCAAAGGTGGTTATAGTGGGTCTTTTCTGCCTGAGGAAGGCTCTAATCACAAAGAGCAATCTTTAGACCCTGCCATGCTTTACTGATAAGAGTATTTAACTACCTATGGAATCGAATAGGAGGTGATTTAGGACTTGCTAATCACATGTAGTTTAGGTTTCTCAGGTTTTTCAATTTATTGCCATGCAAGTTAGACAGTAGGTAAAGACCAAGATAATACTATGGGTTATTATCAGTATTATCATTAATCATCCTTGCATTTGAAATCAAACCTTTCATGACCAGGAAGAAATTCTTTAAATCGTTTCATACAATATACCATAGAGTATTTTGAAAGGGAGTGCGACAATCAATTTGTACAGAGCAATGTTCCACAAAAAGCTGTGAAGCGAATGACTGATTTTATTTAGGGGAATGTTGGTCAGGCCATCAGGAGAAACTCCCTTCTTTCTGAAAAAGTGCCATGGGATCTTTAACGTCCAACTGAACCAGAAGATGTGGACTCGGTTTAATATATCACCTGACAAACTGCACTTCCAACAATGCAGCACTCCTCCAACATTGCATTGAAGTATCAGGATACATTGCGAGTTAAAAGTCCCGATGAGAGGGACTTGACAACTTTCTGACTCAAGAGTTGAGAGTACTACCAAGAGAGCCAGGCTGACGCATCAGATGTGATAAGTGGACTATCCTAGAATTTTATTCTGCTAACGATTTGGAGTTACTAACAATACAATTCCTTGATTCCCAAATGAAAGTATGGGTCTCTTAGGCTGAGTCCATTTTACTAATCCAGATCAAGTGATGGGTGATCTATGTCAATTTTAGATTTTCCTACAGAAAAAAGCCTTTGTCAAAAAACTGGAATAGGGTAAAATCCCTACAGTTTTGGAAGTAAGATGTAATTTCCTGGAATGTAAGATACCTTTTCAACACCTTCATCTGAAAGAAGTTGATTCTCCTAGTAGAAAACTATTGCTCAAGAATCCCTGTGGAATAACTAGATATGGAGCTAATAATACACATTGACACTTTGAAAGCCTGGTTTGGGTTGGTACTAAGCTGATGTAGAAAACACAAAGTCACAAACCAGATGGCAAGCTATACGGTTTTTAGCAGGTTAAACCCCAATGCACTCTCTGGGAGCCTTGGCTCTTGCCAGTCTGTGCCTAATATTATCTGGTATTAGTATCTCTCCAGGGGGAGAGTTTACATTCCATTCCAATCCACAGTAATTTGCATGTGAATGTGAGATGCATGGAACTCAATATCTTATATTCAAGGAAACAATATCATAATCATAGTAATGTTTTCACAGCAAATAATGGATAGTAACTGTTTCTAGGCAGCTAAATATTAATAAGTATTTGTATAGTGCTTTCAACATGAAAAGAACATCTCAAAGTTCCCCATACAGCTGAATGGAAACCGGGGAAGGCGACCAAAACCACGGTGGAAAATATAGATTTTAAGGCAGGCTTTAAAGACAGATGGAGCAGGCTCCCCTCCTGCCTTTTCTAGTCTTTCATTGAAGTCCTTGATCAGAATATTATATTATTATAATATGAAGGTCAAATACCTATGTTGAATGGATAATTTTGAACCAATGGAATCAGACTTGAGTCTGACAAAAGGCAGATTCAAAGATTTTTAAAAAAACTAAATATTTTATCTTATGTGACAGAACCATAAGCAAGCTACCTATTAAATTAAATTGCTAACCACTGTTTGCAAATTGCTATTATCACATTGTATTCAATGAAGAAAAATGGCCAACGTGTTTAGTAATGCATTCATTTATAAACTCTCGTCATCTCAGTTTTTTTTGTTTCACTACAGCATATTGCTACTTACAAATAACGGAAAACACTAAATGTGAAGGGGAAGAAGCAAACTGAATAAAACACCCCCACGTAAATAGAACTTCCAGTCATCATCAAAATGTAAGCTCCCCATCACCCCAACCAGCAGAAAAAACAAAAAGTAAAGTGCTTAAAAGTGGGTGCCTTAAACTATATGAGGATCATCTCTTTATGAAAGTGACTAATCAATTGAGATAAGTGTCCCAGTCATTCACTTACAAAAAACCCCACTTGTTCCAGTGCACGCAAATACTTCATTATTTTTGTTGCCTAAGAGCTTTCTTTTAAAGAAGCCACTCAGAAATGACAGGTGCCAACAAATGTGGCAGCAAGTGACATACAACCGAGGTTTAGCATATTTCAGTCAAAACAGAAACTCTTGGATTATATTTGGTTCAGAATAAATTTGCTAAATAACTTACAAAATCAGATTCTTTAAGTCTGAGGAATAGTTTAGGGATACCAACTCCATAGCTTTCTGTAAATTTTCTCGCTGTATTCCTGCCACCGAATTGCACGCCAAGGCCAGAACAACTTTTCCTAAAGATATCAGATCGGCTTGCTGGTTTGAGAAAAGAACACATATTATAAATTGAAAGGAACAAATCATGAACATGTCTGCTACACAAATGTGACTCAAATACATTGTAAATCACTATTTACACAAATTTGTCTATAAGTTTCAACAACATTACATTTGTACAGCACCTTCCACGTCTGGACATACCAAGGACATCCCATGTATAGTTGGAAGGAAGTTCAGGCTCACGCTTCTTTATTTATTTACCGTCGGGCCTCATTTATCAAGTCTTCCACTTGATAAATGAGCCAGGCCAGTAAAATTCTCCTTGTTAATGGGTATTGAACATGACACTCATTTCTCATGCAGTGCATCAGCTCAATCATTAAAACTTGATATCCGCCATGCCCTTAATAAAGCCCAATTCCATCCACTGAATACATCAAGTCTCATAAGTGGAAAGAGAATTCTAGCATCTGTGCAGCACTTTGACAGAATACAGAAATTCCAAATAACCCAAGCATTGTTCCCTTTGAACCGTGACATCCCATCCATTTTACTCCCTCCTAGAAAACTTTTCACATTGTTGCCCATTTTATCAACATAAAGTACAGCCCCTTATATGATGGATTTCACTAGAGAAAATGCATTTTTAACACAGTTGCACTGTGTACTCTGTCTGTTAACTGTACTTGTGTACATTGGCTGGCATTTTGTGCTAAATTGAGCAACTTGCAGGTATTTGGATTGCCGCATGTAGTAACAGGGTTCCACTATGGCTACAATATTCATTCTTTCACTGAACTTTTCTTACAAGCTCCAAATACAGCATTCCATACACATCTTACTAGATCCGTATCACTCAGTGTTACTAGGTGAAATCAAAACTCTGTACAATTTCTGATGATTCTTTCCTATTACTGTAAAATCTCTGATGCTCCACAGCCGTCCCTTCCTCTTACAATGCAGTTTTTTTTTAAAAAAAAGCTCTGCACCACTTAACCGCTTCTTTGATTTATCCTACTTTCTCTTCTCTTTTTCAACCTTGATGGTGTACTTGGCTTTTCACCTGGGCTTCTTAGTAATACAGTAGTAAAAAACAATCAATTGGAAACTCAAAATCACTCAACAGTTGACCTTATGGAATAGAGAAACATAATATTAATTAAATGTCTGTTGGTTAATAACCATATAGAATCTATAAATTGTATGCATTCTAAATGTTTTGCTTAATTTATCTTTGAAAAACAACAGTGTTCCAGAATCCAGGGTTCCATGAGAACAAATTAGTTAGGTATGGTCTTGGAGAGCTAGGGAATTCTCACCATGAGTATTATTGCAGAATGGATTGAAAAATCAACAATCAGAAACAATTACAGTTTAAACGACACCTTAGTGTGCACACTGCATTTCTCCAGGAAACTTTGTACACATCATGCCAACTCACAGAATTTGTCTTTGAACTGAGATCTTGCGAATCCGTATGCAGCACATGGGGTATCCCAGAGGAGATTCATTTTTTGTCCCAAGGAATAATTTTGTCCATTTGACTGACAAAGGATATGTAAGGAGGGGACACAGTACTCCAGGGCACTGCTGATTATAGTACAGCCAAGATGGCTCATCGTCTCCTGTTAACCCTGCAAACCAAAACCCTAACAGGTAAGTGGTCCTAACTGAACTGGGGAAAGTGCTAGGCAGTGCGCTGAATGGCAAGCTATGCGGTTTTAGCCAATGAGACTCCTAACAGTATCCCAATACACACTCTGGAGTTCCAAGCTTTGACTCTTACCACCTGTGCCTAATTCTTACTGTGTATGAACATCTCTGGAATTTTCATATATAGGTGGGATGCATGGATCTCTCAATTTAGTTTGGATACTCTTAAGCATGGTGATGGGTTTCTCTATGTGTGAAACCTGATTGACCCCCCAAAAATATGTAATTTTAAGGTGTATGTAATTTCACCTATCAACTATATATGGGGACCCAATAATATACAATCCTTGTGTTTGATATAGCATGATGTATCACCACATTTCATTATCGAGACATCTCAAAAGAGCTCCACAGAAATTTATTGGGTGGTGTAACAAATGTGGCGGACAATCTGCACACAGCAATGTCCCACAAACTGCCATGAAGTAAATTATTAATTTTCTCTCTTCTGTTTTTCAATACTACAGTGCCATGGGATTTTTAACATCTATCAGAAGAGGCTGATGTGACTTGGATGTAATGTTGCATCTCAATGACAATGTAGTGCTCCCCCCAAACCGTTCAGTACTGTCAGTCGAGAGTACAAATTAACCCACAATATGACTCGGTGGCGAACCTACTAGGAAACGGAGGTAGCAAATACACTAACATTACATCTTGAAAGAACAGGATGTTCTTAAGGATAAGCAGCAGAGGTTCCACATGAAATTATTATTGGCGAAATGCATTGATGGATAGTGTCATCATCCTTCGGTCAAGTTTGCAATACCCAATTCCATACTGTTCCATATCCCTTTTTATTTTATACTAATTTAGTGCAACTAAGACAACACTTGACGATGTGAAGAAAAAAAAAGAAATATTAGTATTGCAGTGAACTATCACTAACATCGTAGTAAGAATGTGTTGTTTTTTGCAAGTGCAAAGTTACTTAAAATGGCTTTTAGAGATAAGTTACGAGACATGTGTATAGCTGGCCCAGTTATTTTCCCATAAACCAGATGTCTGTCTGCACTAAAATAGCAACAGTTATTGAGTCGTTAGACTGTTACATTGGCAGTGACCCAACTGGGATTTTTTTTTGTGTGAGTGAATTGGCCAGGGTACAGTGAGTGAGTTGACTGCTCTAAGCGAAACCTGCTCTAAGGGATTTATGGATCCAATCCATTAATCCATTTGTTATAATGAGGCTCCAACGTACTACTTGCTGATACTAATATATTCTGTCGCATCAGCTACTTATATTCCGAGATAAAATAGTTTCTTTCATTGGGATAATTCAAATATATTTATTAACCCACCTCTATTTCTAACACAAAATTACTAATTAATTATGTAAATAATTACCATCATGCACCTATTATCAATAAGTTTCTTTTAATCAGACCATAATAGCTAGGCAAACAATACTATGTGAATATAGGCTGGGAACTTGTTTCTGATCTGGAATTACAGACTACTATACAATTCTATTCACTGATATGATTTAGGATTAAAAATGGAAACAAATACCATAAAGCCATGTGAATTAGGCATATGATAGAGAGGGGCTTGAAGGGATAAGATGATAAAATGGGGCAGGGGGAAATTGAACTGATTTTATTGCTCTGTGAAACAGTGTGGACTCAATGGCCCCCTTCTGCGCTGTAGATTTCTTTGTTATTATGAGTTTATGTTTCTAAAGAATTAAAAAATTTAACTATTACTAAATCCATGATGAGTCACAACCTCTATTAATCTATAGGTTTTGCTGAGAGTGATGGTCATAGCCAACTATATAACAATAAAATTACATTTGTATAGCGCCTTTCACATCAGGAGGATATCCCAAGGCAATGGACAATGTTTCAGACCCGAGCTGGGGTCAGGATCAGAGAGGATGAAGGGAAAGTAGTGGATATGGGGTGACTGATGGGACCGTCAGAGAGTAGGATCTTGAGACAGGACTTGAAGGAGGCTAGGGAAGGGATAAGACAGAGGGACTGCGGGATGCAATTCCAGAGGTTAGGGCAGTGGCTGAAGGCTCGCCCGCCGATGGTGAGGTGGGTGGATCGGGTGACATGGAGCAGGCTGGAGCCCGCTGGGCAGAGGGAGCGAGCAGGTTGGTAGGGGTTTAGGAGGTCTCAAAGGTAGGGTAGGGCAAGACAGAGCTAGGAGTGGAAGAGGACATGGGCCGCAGAGTTATGGATTATCTGCAGCCTATGGAAGGATGAATTGGGAAGGCCAACAAGCAGGGTGGTGGCAAAGTCGAGCCTGCATATGATGATGGCTAGGATTATTCTTAGAGAGGCTAGGATTATTCTGGCGAGGCTGGGATTATTCTCATTAAAGCAGAGAAAGTTACAAGGAGATGTAATAGACGTTTTCAAAATCATGAGGGAATTCGACAAGGTAAACAGGGAAAAACTGTTTCCACTGGTAGGTGTGACAGTGACTCCAGGTCATAGATTTAAAATAGTTTCTAAAAGAATCAGAGGGGAGGTGGGGAGAATTTTTTCACGCAGCGAGTTGTTCCAATCTGAAATCAATTGCCTGAAAGGGTAGTAAGGTTGATTCGATAACAAGTTTTCAAAGGATGTTTATTTGGGGAGGATAAACATGCTTGTGGGGCTATGGGGAGAGAGCAGGGGAGTGTGATTGACTTCTGACTTTTGACTCTGAATGGCCTCCTCTTGTGCTGTAAAATTCTATGATTCTGTGAAGGCATGAATGAGAGTTTCAGAGGTCAAGGCATGGATAAGGGGGAGGAAAGATATTTGAGGAATGAACAAGACACCTAGGTTGCTGACTGACTTGGTGAGATGGAGTGTGCAACCATGGAGGTTGATGCTGCCAGTGCCTGATGTGTGTAGGCGAGCCAATCAAGAGGGCCTCAGTCTTGTTGACATTCAACTTGTAGAAAGTTAGCTCTCATCCAGGACTTGATGTCTGACAAACAGTCTGTCAGGACAGTAGTAGTCCTGGAGTCGAGAGTAGAGGCAGAAAGATAGAGTTGGGTGTTATCTGTACGTCTGAGGATTATGTCACTAAGGGGGGGCATGTAGATATTGAAAAGTAGCAGGCTAAGGACAACTGTACGTCTGCGGGGGAACGCCACAGGTGACAATGCAGGGGCTGAAGGAGAAGCCATTGTTGGCGACAAAGTGGAGACGGTGAGAAAAGTAAGAGGTGAACCAGGTGAGGGCAGATCCACAAAGATTGAGCTGGGAGGAGAGTCGGTGTAGGAGGATGGAGTAATTGACAGTGTCGAAGGCAGCAGAGAGGTCATGGAGGCAGAGAGACCCCTGATCATATATGCTGTGAAATTGTGCTGGAAAAAATATTTGGACACTGCTGAATGAACGAGATTGCCAATGGGATTAAATGATCAATTTGAAAACTGCTCACCTGATACTGAGGCATCATCGACAGTGGATTATTTTGACTGTTGTCAAAAGTTAGGACATCAAATATTCCCACACAGTTGACGCGCAACCTTGGATCAAAACAGCAGAAATCAAAAAGCTTTTCCAAACAGTTTTATAGATTTAAGTAATAAAAATATTGTAGAATTGCACTCTGTTGACTGCTGTTTGATTATTGATAATATTAAGATTAAAATTTGACATGGTTGACTTAAAAGAAAAAATGTGGAAACCTAAGGGATAGAGAAAAAGTGTGTAGAATATAATCAATAGTCAATTAATTGCAAAAAAAGTTAGAATGGCTTTAAAGAAAATCAAAGATAAACAGGGATTAAATTTGTACCTAAGTGGTTCATGGTGGTTTACATGGTTCAATGTGTGAAGATCCCAATGTTTCTTAGGTTTCTCTGTGAAGGTGATGATTTCTCAGTTTAACACTGATCCTGTCCTGCAAAAATCTTGCTTTTAAAATTTGTAATATCAAACTTGATGCACCTTTCACTTTGTTTTCATTTTTTTCATTAGTGTTCCAAATTATTTTAATTTTTAGATTAATTCTATTTGAAACCATGGTCCCATTACAAAATCTTATAATTTCCTAGTGTTCTGAGTTATTTGACAACTTAATCAATCTGTATATACCTATCTATCAATGTTAATTTATGGATAGACCACCAGATAAATGTACTTGAGTACTAATATTTGATGAAGTTGAAATGTAGCTAAATGGCAATATTTCAAGGAGAGACACTCGAAAGAACATTTGAAACAAACCTTGACCTTAGACGAACATATAGTTCATCATTGTACCTGGTTTTTCCAGTTATAAGAATCTTTGTTGGATCCATGACACGACAAGCCAATCCTGCTGTATGAATAGTTCGCAGTGCTGAACTCAATTGTACAATATAAGCCCAGATAAGCGATTCTGGCAGTAACCCTGCATGTTGGCGAGGGAGAGGTCCATCATGTTGACCTAAAAAGAAAGATACTGTTATGTCTTCTGTCCAAGTAAATTTAACACCAATAAAATAAAGAATTGAACTGAATTTCAAATTTTTGGATTGAAAGATCCTAATTGAAGATGATTCAAGCTGCTTTATTAGTTTTGGATGGTATGACTCATTCATTAATATGACATATTGAGCAATCTGCTTCAACTGAAACAACCATAAAAAGGAAAAATCTTTGAAAGCCCCAAATCACCAAGGGATTTCTCAATAGTCTCGACTATTGAATCAATTGGTGAGGAAAGTGAAAGGAAAGAAAGATTGGGCAGTGGTAATCTATCTACCGTATATCTCCGCGTATAAGGCGCAACCGCGTATAAGGCGCACCCCCCGTTTTTGACCTTTTCTTGGTGAAAAAAAACGGAAGCTTTTTCAATGATATTGCCGGAAGAAGGGAGGAGAGACAGGAGAGACAGGTAGGTAGGGAGAGAGAGTGGCAGGCAGGCAGGGAGGGAGAGAGGGAGAGAGGCAGGCCGGCAGCGTGGGAGAGAGAGAGGGAGAGAGGCAGGCCGGCAGCGTGCGAGAGAGAGAGGGAGAGAGGCAGGGAGTAAGGGAGGGAGGGAGTGAGAGAGGCAGGCCGGCAACCAGGGAGAGAGAGAGGGAGGGAGAGAGGCAGGCAGGCAGGCAGGGAGGGAGGGAGGGAGGGAGGGAGGGAGGGAGGGAGGGAGGGAGGGAGGGAGGGAGGGAGGGAGGGAGGGAGGGAGAGAGGCAGGCCGGCAGCCCGGGAGAGAGAGAGGGAGAGAGGCAGGCCGGCAGCCTGGGAGAGAGAGAGGGAGAGAGGCAGGCAGGCAGCCCGGGAGAGAGAGAGGGAGAGAGGCAGGCAGGCAGCCCGGGAGAGAGAGAGAGGCAGGCCGGCAGGGGGGGAGGGAGAGGCAGGCAGGCAGGGAGGGAGAGAGAGCGGCAGGGAGTGAGGCAGGCAGACTGGGTTCGGCAGAAGGTAAGCACAGCACTGAAGTCCGCTGCTGCTGCCGCTGCCCGGGCGGCCGAGGCCAAAGCCCCGTCACCCGCTCCTCCCAACCCCCGCTGGACACTGACCAAACCCCGGCTGACAGCGTGCCGGCCGCCCCTCCTGTTTACTGTATTTCCGAGGCTCAAAATTGCTTGTACCTGTGTATAGGGCGCACCCCCTACTTTTGAGATCTTCCGACCTGAAAAAAAGTGCGCCTTATACGCGGAGATATACGTTACTTTCTTGCTGAAATTACTGAAGATCTACCCGTGTAAGGATCTGCGATAATACAAATTACTTGCACCTCTTATCGCTTAAAACTGTTGTTATTCAGTGACTGGGGTGGCAGGGTGCATTGCTTGGCACATTACTGGAAGGTCAGAGGAGACCTGACCCAATAGATCAATTAACCTATTGAGAAAACCTGCTAGTTGGATCAAATCCCTCATAGATCTTCTGGGGTTGAATGTTCTCCATGAAGCATGCCCGACAAAGCTGGACAAGTCTGTAGCAATGTATATTTAGTCAACCTATCTAACTAGCACTTGAATGTGTAGACATGTAGTCAAGTCTGAATTATAGTGTTCTTATATAAATGAATGGAAATGTTCTAGTTGTATATGCGCTTTGGGACATCCTCCTGACATGTAAGGCGCTATACAAGTGTAATTTTGTTGTTGTTGTTCTGTCCCACAACAGAAGTCATCACAGCAAATCCAAGTGTGAGTAAAAACCCCAAATGACAGGCAGAAACAAAAGATAGTAGAGTAATTTGCAGTATGGAGAAATATAGCAATTAAACCTTACTACAAACAAATACTACAGTATTATGGAAAAACACTATCTCATTAAAAAAAAAGTTTTCTTTTTAGGGATAGTGGGCAAGGGAATTTAGAACAGCCAATGTTGACTCCATGCAGGTGTTCTAAAAGTCAAACAGCTTGACAAGTGCTGCAATGTACTGGTCATACAAGTTTTCCACCACATCCCTTCAACCTACAATGCAGGGATAAAGGCAGCAGATGGCTTGGTAAGATAACAGATTTATTACTGACCACAGTACCTGACCTACAGAACATGTAACCACGATTCTCTACAGCTAACTGTCAATTACATCAAACTTGGTAGCATTAAGTTAACGGATGACATGGAACTAAATTTACCTTGTAGACTTAATTCCCTGTTATAGTTTTGTTTCTATTTCCTCTTCACTCACCCACATTTCTTTCGTTCAATCACAAGCATTAAAATTGCCAGAGATTATAAACAATCTCACCAACCTAAGGGTTTCCTGCATATGTACAGTCTCCCTGGACACGTACCGTAAATACCCGCGTATAAGGCGCACTCGCCTATAAGGCGCACCCCCCACTTTTGAACTTTTCTTGGTGAAAAAAAACGGAAGCATTTTCGATGAAAATGCCGGCAGAAGGGAGGGAGGCAGGAGAGACAGGTAGGGAGGGAGAGAGGGAGGGAGGCAGGCAGGAAGGGAGGCAGGCAGGAAGGGAGGGAGAGAGGGAGGCAGAGAGGGAGACAGGCAGGCAGGGAGAGAGAGGGAGGCAGGGAGGGAGAGAGGGAGGCAGGCAGGCAGCCAGGGAGGGTGGGAGAGAGAGAGAGGGAGAGTGGCAGGCAGGCAGCCAGGGAAGGTGGGAGAGAGAGAGGGGGAGAGAGGCAGGCAGGCAGCCAGGGAGGGTGGGAGAGAGAGAGGGAGGGAGAGAGGCAGGCAGGCAGGCATGGAGGGAGGGAAGCGGGCATGGAGGGAGGGAGGGGGGGAGGGAGACTGGATTTGGCAGAAGGCAGACAGCACTAAAGTCCGCTGCTGCTGCCGCTGCCCGGGCGGCCAAGGCCGAAGCCCTGTCACCCGTTCCCCACAACCCCCGCCGGACACTGACCGAAACCCCGGCTGACAGCGCGCCGGCCACCCCTCCTTTTTACTGTATTTCCGAGGCTCAAAATTTATTGTACCTGCGTATAGGGCGCACCCCCAACTTTCGAGATCTTCCGACGTGAAAAAAAGTGCGCCTTATACGCGGGTATTTACGGTACTTCAGGTATAATAGATTTTTTTATGATCCTTCCTCCAACGCTGACATAGAAATACGTTTTAAAAAGAACATTTTACAACAACCACAAAATTACATTTATAGAGCACCTTTCACATCGGGAGTCCCAAGGCCCTGAACAGTCAGATCGGAATTTTATTAAAATCTAAGAAGTGTAAAGTTTGTCAGTTTATGTTTTTTTTTAAATCCCTCCACATCAGCTGTTCCAGCCATTATTTCTCAGCTCTTGTAACTGATCAAATCCTTGATCCCTATTCCCTTCACTGGACTATTGGTGGTCGAACCGCAAATCATAATGCTCCTATATCCTCTGGCCACACTTATTTGCTTTGCTAACTGTCTTTAAAAACATCTCTCTTTGACAGCCTTATTGTCAATTTAAATTGCTTATCTCCTAAAAATCATCAGATGTAACAAAACTTCAGCACTGCCTAGATTGTTCTCCCTCCTCATCTTGCACACTTACGAATAATAGTCACTGGCTGAAAAATCTGTGAAGTTCTTTAGTACCAAAATAAGTGTACATTCACCAATTTCAGTTAAAATATAAATCACACATATAGAGTTGGGAACACTAAAGATGTAGAAGAGCAGAAAAGATCACAAAATTTGTTCCAATCTTGAATGCAAAATGATTCAATAGTACTTTAGAGAAAATGGTGCCCCCAAATCTGAATCAATAATAACTCTTACTATTGACATATACAAGAATATTAACACAGTTATGCTCCATATAAGTCTCAACTCAAAAAAAGGTAAAAGCCTAAATTTTGATAAGCAAACATTTAAAATATTTTTTGAAGCACCTAATTTCACTACAATTATAAAATTGGCAGAAGTTTTTTCTTCAATTTTGAAATGTACTTACCCCATTTCCTTTTTGTGAAATAGGCATCAGCACTGGGATCATTGAAGTGCCGGCTCATCATCGTCTCAGATCCAGCGTGGAAATCATACGCAAATACAAGTGCTACAGACAAACAAGCCAAAGAAAAACTATTTAACTGTAGTATTGCAAATACATTGCACACATCACACCAGAAAGATCCTGAAGTTAAACTGCAAATTTGTTTCCTTAAGTTGTTTTCAGCGACAAATACCACTTGATAGATTAAATTAAAAAAGAAAATGTTGAAACTGCTCAGCAAGTCAATCAGAATTTATAAGAGAAAGGCAGGTTAACAGATAGATTTGCTTGGCATTTGAATAAAGTGTCACAGGAAATTCACACACACATATTTATCCTTTAGATCCTGGTCAGCTATGAAGTTTTGGATCTACAGCATATAAATGTTTGTTCTTTTTATCACTACGTTTTATGGAAAACCATTTTGAAGAAAGGGGAAGTAGAATCTGCACTGATTTAAGAAATAAATGATTTCAAATGTCCATATTATTTTACAGGCAGTTTGCAAATTTCTGTAATGTCTTTTCCATCAGTCAATACCCAAAACTGCATGACAAGTGTATTTAGACGTATTATGAGTTAGAATGTGGTATTTGCATAGCTCTTCTCTATGAGAAAAAACAGCATATGACACTCAACAAACTTAAGAAATTTTAAGGAAACAAAATTATAATCTTGAGGAAACATAATTCACTGGGCAGAACAACCCAATTCAAATTTGGTTTATGATAATTGGTAAACCAGACAACTATTGGCTCAGACAATTATTTTGGAAACCATAAAAAAATTTCAACTGCAATGTATTTTTTGGATAAGCACTTTTTGAAAGCACACAATAATAACCTCTTGGGCAAAAAACTGGAGGAGGGTGTCTGTTGAAATTACATCCCAGTAGAAAAAGTCAAAAGCATTCATGAGAGGAGAGTGGTTTGGTAGAAATTGGAAAGAAAAAGAAACTGAAAGAACTGAAATGTGATATACCAAAAACACCTCTAAGGTATCTCAGCTAAGAAAGAGAACTGAGATTGAGAAGAGAGGAAGCCTTGTATATGTAGAAACTAAAACAGTTTGGACGAATGAGGAAGACTACCTAAAAGTAAGAAATCTAGAATTGTTCCTCATTTGTTCAAACTCCATAAAATGGACAAGACAGAAGCCAACCTCCCACCAGTCCACATTTGCTTCTGGCTCTGACTTCTTCAAACCCTCTGAGCTCACTCACAAACTTATTCATTACAACCTTACAATAATACATCACCCACCACTGAAATGTCTGCCTGTTTCAAGCTTAGAGCAAACCATCAAAATAGTCAAGAAAATATGACTTGTTAACAATAATTGACTCCATTTAACTTTCTTTCTGTTGAGGTTCATAAAACCTACTGTGCTAATGGCTACATACATAGGGTTCCTAACCTCTACTACTGTTTCCAATATGGCAATGAATAGCATTCAGAAATTGTTCCAAAATCCTAGATCAAAAAGCCTGCAAGTGCTTGCTAGGAAATGTTTCCAAAAGGTTTTTTCTGAGTTACTCACTGTGTTGGGAGATATTTATTATTATAACATCGACCATCGGCAGACCATTGGAAAGGCCTTCAGCCTTTCTGCCCTACCCATTGGAACTCCTTTCCACAGTCCCTTCACCTCACCCCTCAGTTGCCTCCTTCAAGGCTTTTCACTATGCCTTCGGTTCTTATTCATGCACCATTCCATGCTTGTGTTGTCAACCCACGCTAATTTACCTATTTGTTCCCTGAACAGCAGGGATACGAAAACAATTTGACAATGTGCCCTTGCACGCCAAGTGGTTTGTTTATAGCTCAATCAATTTTTGGGAGGTTTCCAGATCCTTTGAAGGAAGTTTTTTTTAATAAAAAAAAACAGGTCAGATTGTTAAAAGAAGGGCAATTCCGCATGGGAGAGGACAAAAACAGCAAATTTAAAAGTTATCAAATCTCTATGAAATTACATGTCTTGTGTGAACAAATGTCTACTTAACAAGAAACAGAAAACCGTTTTTCAATAACTTCATTGGTTTGCATAAAAATTTGATTCAATAGAAATTCTTTTGAAAGTTGAGGGAAAAATTATACCCAATTTTCTGATTAATTCCATTACCAACATTCTTTTGATCTTGGAGCCTTCCACATGCAAGAGGTATCCCATTTTTTATTTTGATATGATAACAGGGGTATCACCTGACCTTATAAAAGTTTTGTTAATCAATTAGACCTTAAGACTAATCCATAGCATGTAAAATTATGATGAAAATTTCTCTGAATTGTAATTCCATTAACACGGAATTGCCCAGAAAAGGTTCATTCATTTATTTCATAGCCTAGGTCCCATTGCTTGAAGTCTCAGAGATTATCATAAACAATTTTGGTTTCAGTGGTCCTATGAAGGCTTTATGTTTGTGATCATAAAAATATCTGTTGCTGCCAATAGGATTCACAAGTAGTTGTAAACCAGCCTTTTCTTTTTATTGGGATATAAAAGCATTTGAACGTCATTGTCTTGAAGCAGTCATCACTAGCTAAAGATAATATTTCATTTAGTTTATGAGAAAACCTAGCTGGTAATCTCAAGACCTGCAAAAATCACTGCCTGTTCTGTGTTTTCCGAGAGGGTCCTGATAAACCAATGATTTATACCCAATTAGATATCTCTGTATCAGTCTAAAAAGACCATCGTACAAGAAGCTACTTTGAAGATATTAGGATAAGACAATCTGGGAGTACATGCATAGCATATCATGCCATTTGCCAGGTTCTCAAATTCTGATCCAGTAATGAAGTAATAATTACCACGAGTCAGTCTCCAGAATGGATGGTCTGATTTATCCACTAATGCATTGCCGTCAATGCGGCCTTAATACTGTTAAGAGAATCTGCAATTTTGGCAGGTAATATGCCAAGATGAATCAAATTGCACTGAGGAATTTTGTAAAGTAATTTCAGGAGCGCAACAATTTACAGCCATATAGATGATAGGTGTATGCAAATTGCTCTAGGCTTACTCTTCACTTTTGAAACAAAAAAACAAGCGTCATTGAAACTGGCTGTTCTCCGAGTAGTGAATATGCAATATGAAACCTCTTTAATAGCCAAGTAAAAAATAATTCTAATAATATTTAAATGAATTCCTCTTGAATGTTTCTTTATTCATAGACAATGGGATCAGATATTATTTGAATTTTAGGATTAGCATTGATTGAAAATCACTGTAATTCAACTGGTATCATTGTTTCAGACTTCATCAGTTTACCATTCACAGCAGTTTGCCAGGAACACTTTTATAATCTCCATAAATTTCACTCAAGCGTTGGGACAGCTGCTGAACACCAAGGTTGAGGAGTCTTGTAATAAATGGATGGCTGAGGTCAGTGAATCCCAGAGAGCTCCAATACCCTTTCTCTTCTAAATGAATACGATGGAACAGGAAACAACTGTCTCATATGTTCCTGAATACCCTAGCTCTGAATTCTCTACTCTTTCTGAACTAGCTGGGGGCGAGCTTCTTGGAGAACTTGAAACTTAAGGTTTACTTGCATGAAGGATCTTGATTGGAAGATTTATTTCCTTGAACCAAATACTCATAATGGGCTGCTGCTAAACTTGGAAGAGGTTTCACAATTTTGGAAACTGTGAAACTCTGTAAGCAATGTAAAGATGATGGATGTGATCACTGGGAAGGATTAATAATCTTTGTAGATCTTGAAGCCAGATGTTGACATCAGCAGATACAGTGGACAAGTTGAACAGTTTACTTGCGAGGAAGTAAACCATCTTATCAATACAGAATATCAAACTAACCAATAGAATACCCAACAGTAATAATCTTTTATGCAATACCAATCTATTTCCCAGTTAGCATACTTTGTTAGTACTCTTCCATTAACTATGGAAGTTTAACTATAATCACACCTCTGAAGCTTCACAATATCCCCCTACACGCCCACCCGGACCCTCCGTTCAACAGGACTTGGCCTGCTCCAAGCCCCCCGCCCGAACTGCCCCACCATCGGAGGCCGGGCCTTCAGTTTCTCCGCTCCCACCCTTTGGAATGCAATCCCTCAATCCCTCCGTTTCGTCTCTTCCCTTTCCTCTTTCAAGGCCGGTTTGAAGACTTTCCTCTTCGATCGTGCCTTCTGTTCCACCCCGAACTCTTTTACCTCCCCTTCGTGTTTCACCCTTCCCAAACACTCCCCTCCCAGCTCGGGTCACACGCCTCCTGTGCAGTGCCTTGGGACGTCCTCCCGACGTGAAAGGCGTTCTATAAATGTAATTTGTTGTTGTTGTTATCTGGAGTCATGGCTTTTGAATAATTCACAAAAAATGTGGAAATAAGATGCTTACACAAGCAACAGAACTTCGATGTCACCCTTTTAAACTACAATGAACCATCTTTATAAAATCCCAGCGTGCCTTTAGTGAGGCACAATAGTTGGTTTACTGCATATGGGTGCAGAGAGCAGTGGTGGACTCACACGGTGTATAAGCATGGCATGGACTAGTTGTGCTGAAAAGCCCATTTCCATGCTGTACAGTTTTGTAAATCAATGAAAGCTAGACAATGTTTCCCTGTACTAGCAGTTTATATACTCACAGTGTTCTCCAAATGCTTTGGTCGTGAAGACTTCTCGAAGCGTCACTGTGTTAGAGTGCTGAATCTTTTTCCACATGTCCACTAAGACCATACATTTTGTGTTTACAAGACGAAAGCCTGCATATCAATAAAAACAACTTAATTTCAATTTAATTCAATGCTTTGTCACTATGTTAAAAAAAACACTGAGCCAAATGGCCTCTTTCTGTGCTAATATTTTATGTTTCTGTGGTCAATGAGGCAAATTAAATGTACAAGGTGACCAAAAAGTCATGATACCATTATAATTTCTAGTAAGTCTTCAAGATATGATTTTTTTTATAAAAGGGTAGTTATTTTGGTCACCTTGTACTTTTAGTTCATCACTGAATATCTGGATTTTTATATTATTGACATGAGGAATTTGTCAGCAAGTATGTCCAGAGAAAACTTTTCATGTGGCAAATTACTTGAGGATACTCTCTGGTGAATTATTAGTTCTGGAGCTCCTGTAGCTCAGTAAAAGTCTGTTTATCCGGCACCTGATCAACCGTAACTTCCGTATAACCAGCATCGCAAAAAAAAAAGGTCCACATTTAATTAACTGGAATTTATCCGGAAAAATGCATAAAACATTTTTGTTTGGGGAGGGCTTTAACCGGCATTGGCCAGGTCCCGAGGGTGCCGGATAAACGGGCTTTTACTGTAGTTAGAGCACTCGCCTTACAGGCATGAGACCCGTGTTCAAATCCAGGCAGATCAGGGTGAAACCTTGGACAAGTTTCCTTACTCCACATGCCTAATAATAATAATGATCCCTCCAAAAAAAAAAACACAATAATAAAAATTGGTCACTTAAATCTACGAATGTTTGTGGGACACTGCAGTGTGCAATTGGCTGCCGTGTTTTGCCCACCAATATACAGTCAATTCACTTTACAGTATATTCAGTGAATCGCTTTGTGACATCAAGAAGTCATGAAAAGCGCTTTATCAACTGCAAGGTTTATTATTATTTCCATGCTGAGCAAGTCTTACACACCTTAATTAATACGTTGTACAAAAGATCTAGGTAACACAGCAAATTATCAAATGGCCTTTAACTTTTGTGATCTAATTTGAATGCAACCTAAATTTATCAAATGAAAATTCCCTTGTCAGCTACAACAACAACAACTTCGATTTATATAGCGCCCTCCACACCAGACGGCATCTCAGAGCGCTTCACAGTAGCGGATCCCGGGACCGAGCCAGGGGCAGGAAGATGACCAAAAGCTCGGTCAAAGAGAAAGGTCTTCAACTGTGACCTGAAACTGGGACGAGAGGGGGCGAGGCGAAGCGAGTGAGGAAGGGAGTTCCAGAGCCTCGGGGTGTAGTGGCTAAAGGCATGGCCGCCGAGGGTGGAGCAGGAGACTCGGGGGATATGGAGGAGGCCAGACCCAGAGGAACGAAGGCAGGGGTGCTGGGTTGGGGGTAGAGGAGATCAGAGAGTTAGGGGGGTGCAGAAGAGTGGAGGGATTTGAAAACAAGGGTGAGGATCTTGAAGTAGATCCTCTCTGGGATAGGGAGCCAGTGAAGTCTGGCAAGGACTGGGGTAATGGGGGAGCGAAGCTTAGAGCGGGTGAGTATGTGGGTGGCAGAGTTTTGGATAAGTTGGATTTTGTGGATTGTGGTGGAGAGGAGACCAGCGAGGAGGGCGTTGCAATAGTCCAGCCGAGAGGTGACAAAGGCGTGGACCAAGGTTTCGGCGGCTTTTAAGGTGAGGTATTGCCGGAGACGGGCGATCCGTCGGAGGTGGTAGAAGGCAGTGCTGGTGACGGACCGGATGTGGGGGAGGAAGGACAGTTGGGGGTCGAACCTGATGCCAAGGTTGCGCACAGGTTCGGTGAGTTTTAGGGGCAGGCCGGGAAGGTGGAGGAGGTGAGAGCCGTGCGAATGGAGACGTTGACGAGAGCCAAGCAGTATGGCCTCCGTCTTGTCAACATTCAGCTGCAAGAAATTTGTGCTCATCCAGCCCTGATGTCCAAAAGGCAGGCTGACAGAACATCAGGGGACTGGGGGGTCACAAAGTGAAGTGGAGAGATAGAGTTGGGTGTCATCTGCGTACATGTGGAAGTGTGCCCCATGTCTGCGGACTCTATGTAACTGAAGTAAAACTAAGAAGCAGTCTTGATCCAACTTTGGAGCACAAACTCAATATCACAAATCTGGTACAATCTGCAAATCTCTATCAAAAGGAAACAAAGTTAACTTAACAGGGAAACCCCCAACAAAATAAGAAACACTCCTATCAAGTTGGGAGCACAATAGAGGGATGCTTACTATGGACATGGCCTGTACTATATTTAATATGGGACTGGAAGTACTTTATATTCAGCTCAAAGGGTCTTGAAAGTGTTTTTATAGGGACTGCGGTAGAAGTGCCAGAGAGAGCATTTGACGATGCAATTTACTCACCAGAAAAATAGGCAAAACTCATGTCAGACAAATTTTTACCCCCATTGCTCATCTTCCAAAACCCATTCAATCTCCTTTCCTTGCTTCTACTCTTCCACATCTATGGATCCTAGTGCCCCTTCTCATCTGCACCTCACACTTTATTTATCAATAAACTGGTGTGCAAATCTCCATCCAACTTTTTATTAAATCTCTCTGTGTCCATTCTTTCTCAACAACAGTCACAGACTGTTAATCCAACAAACTGTTGATTTCAGATCTGATTTCTGATTTCCAGATCTGTAGTATTTTGTGTTTTGTTGATTTCTGATGTCTGACCTTCTGTTGTAACAACCCTACATATGCACAATGGAAACATAGCCATCAACCATTTTGTAGCCCTATGCTATAGGAAGAAGGGGGTATAAAGCATTTAACACATGTAACTGTGATAGATGCTGCTACACATTTGGCAATACACCATATCAATAAGGATACAGTGTGATGGGCTGTATGGTGAAGAAAGCTACTTTCCAGTGAATTCTGAATACAGGGCAAAAATCAACAGTACATTCGTCCACACTTTCCAACCTCCGCTGGTGGTTCATTGATGGCATGTTAAAACCAGCAGTTGGCAGAATTTCCCCCCCCCCCCCCCCCCAATAAATAATTTAAATATTACACAAAGGAAATTTGATTTTTTTTAAACAAAATTCTGGTGGGGGGAGCATTGTGAACTTGTCATTAATATTGTCATTACTATTACATATGAGCAATAATTGGAGATACTACAACAAAAATAAATTACATTTGTGGAGCGCCTTTCACATCAGGAGGATGTCCCGAGGCACTGACTACAAAGTCAATGAGGAGTTGAACTCTTCATCTTACTGATCATCTCTCTTTTAAAAGAGGTAGACGTTTATTTGGAGAGGGCAGGCAGGTTTGCACGGAGACCTGGGGAGCAGGATTGAGTTGCTCTTTTCAAAGAGCCGGCACAGACTCGATGGGCCGAATGGCCTCCTTTTGTGCCGTAAGATTCTATGATATTGTAAACAGAGTGAGAAAATTTCAGATGGAACAATTTATCAACATGAAACCAGCTTTAGCACAACATTACTAGTAATTACTGTACAATGACGGCAAGTATTAGTTTTCTTACCATGTATCCTGCGAAGGCAATAAGGGAGATCATCTTTGTTATTAATTGCCTTATAGCACGATGTAATGAAACCAAAGTTACTTGTTTTTTGTAGCCGATTAGCTGGTGGAGGCTCCAGAGGAAACAGACTGTGATAGTTATCCACCTCTGTGGGAAATCCTACAGTGTACAATCCATACATTAATATCAAATAGAACATACCTTTAATAAATACTATACACCTACAAATACCTGACACAATTTAATGGATTTTATCAAGTATCATTCTGAATATACTCAAAGCGAGAAGTTAAGAGTAAGTTTTTCTTCAAAATATTCTCCCAGATAAACAAAACAGTGCACATAAAACTGTACTTTGTGGAGTCCCGTAGTTCAGAAGTTAAGAGCCTTGTAAACAAGAGACCTGGGTTCGATTCCAGCCAGAGTGAAACCTCGGCAAATTTCCTTACTCCACACGAATAATAATTGCTCTAAAAAAAAATTGGTCATTTAAATCCATGACTGTTTGCGGGACAATGCTGTGCGCAAATTGGCTGCTGCGTTTCGCCCATATATATATATATATATATTATATATATAATATATACACACACACACATACAGTATGTTCTGTGAAGCGCCTTGGGATGTCCTATAATTGTAATTTTGTTGTAGCACTATAGTAGCACTATATCAAATGCAAGCATTATTATTATCATCATCATTATTATTATTATTAGTATAGTACTGTGATTCAATGCTTCGGACCTACCTCTTCCTGGGCCCCAGTAACCTATTGAGGAGAGTATTCAGATATGTTGCATAGCAACTCCATTGAGTTTCTTTGAGAATTTCTGATCAACCTGAGAAATGATCTCGAGCTGCTCAACTTTAGGAAGGTTCAGAACTAGAATTCTGAACTTTCCTGGGTGATTGGCAGCAAATCAATTCCAAGGCACGAATCAATTTGTACAACAAACTTTCCTCCTTGGAATAGAATTCTCCTTCTAGATTTTACATGAATATTTCAGAAGACTATAATAATAAGTTTATAACCTTCACATTTATTGATAATGTACCACTGAATAATTGCTGTGTATTTCAACACAAAATGCCTGAGTATTTTTCAGAAACTTGATCAATTTTACTTTCTCAGTAACAATGTTCAAGTCTCAAACTTGTTATGGTATGCTTCAATAAAATGAGAAATGCTGTAATTTAGGAAATTCTCTAATTTTTCCTAAAATAAATAAATCAATCTTAAAATGGCAATTTGTGATCCAGTGTCAATCCCATGTACAACATGGAACCACAGTTGCCATTTTATGAAGTTAGGACGTTAAAAACTAATTAAATGCTTAAAAACTACACATACAGAACAGATACTTGTGTCTGTATAGTATAATACTGATAAAATTCAGTACATCAACATGCAAGATATAAAGCAAAGCAAATATTAATTTCACACATTCAAAATAAGCAGTCATCAGTACATTCCAGCTTTTGCTAACAACAACAAACTACACTTATAAAGTGCCTTTCACGTCGGGAGGACGTCCCAAGGCGCTGCACAGGAGGCGTGTGACCCGAGCTGGGAGGGGAGTGTACGGGAAGGGGTGAAACAAGTAGGGGAGGTCGAAAAATTCGGGATGGAACAAAAGGCACGGTCGAAGAGGAAAGTCTTCAAACCGGCCTTGAAAGAGGAAAGGGAAGAAACGAGATGGAGGGATTGGAGGATGGAATTCCATAGGGTCGGAGCAGAAAAACTGAAGGCCCGGCCTCTGATGGTGGGGCGGTTCGGGCGGGGGGCTTGGAGCAGGCCAAGTCCTGCTGAACGGAGGGTCCGGGTGGGCTTGTAGGGGGAGAGTAAATTGGTTAAATAGGGCGAGGCAAGGCCATGTAAGGCCTTGAAGGTAAGGACGAGGATCTTGAACTCGATCCTCTGGAGGATAGGGAGCCAGTGGAGACGGGCGAGGGTGGGGGTTAAGTGGTTGCGGAGGCGGGTGCGGGATAATACACGGGCTGCAGTTTTGGATGACCTGCAGCCTGTGAATGGAGGAACTGGGGAGGCCGACGAGGAGAGTTTCCGTAGTCCAACCTTGAGGTGATGTACGCGTGCACGAGTGTTTCGGCAGCGTGGGGGGTAAGATAATTGCGGAGCCTGGCAATGTTGCGCAGGTGGTAAGCGGTGCCGGTCAAGGCACGGATGTGGGGGAGGAAGGAGGGTTTTTGGTCGAACGTGATGCCGAGGTTCCTGACTGGCTTTGTGAGGTGGAGAGTACAGCCTTGGATGTTGAGGCTGGCAGCGCCCGATGTGCTAAAACAGTTAAAGAGGTTAATAATAACTGTTTCAGTTAATAATAATTGTGAAATTTAAATGGCAACAAATCACATAGGATTAACTTGACCAAAAGGCTATGAACAGAGATTCTATTACAAAATAGTGTATTACTGCATGTGAATATAACTGTATTCTGTAAATGACAGCAGGCCATAGAGCAGACAATAATGTTTACTGTGTCACAAAAACACATGTAGGCTTTTGAGTTTACCAAAATGGTGAAAACACTTCAGGTTTACTTATTAAAATGAATGGATAACAAATCTATAATTTGGACTAAAATCTATTAACCACCACCACCTCATTTTACACTGCCATAACACTTTCAGTATCGATCAATGCATTGAGAATCACTCTGGACCCTTGGATAGAAAATCCTTGTAACAGTTTTGGGATTAATTCATTAATTAAGCATTCAAATTTGGACTACATTGATCACTGTGAATATAATGTTACATCTTAAGTGCACAATTGTGTTGTAGTTGAAGGAATATACTCCGTCTCTGCAACATTCGTCTCTAGAATGTTGTGCTACAATAGTGGTATCATTATTTTCTAGATTGGTTCTTTTCCTGTAGATTGAGTTTTCTTACCCCCAACTGTTCTCATGTGTATGAACAAAAGATCATTTTCTTGTTCTCTCTCACTCTTCAGGAGGCATTCAACCCTTTTACCCCCCTTGTAAGGTGATTCATTTTCATGAGTGTCTAATCAAGAGTGGATTTTTCTTCTGAAGCAGAACCAATTTAGTAAATTATGCAACATCTGCATTTGTGCACTGCCAGATGTCTCTTGACTGCAACCAAGAATAGGAACCCTGTCTTACTTTCCCTCCATAACCCAGGTGTGGCTGATGCCAATTATAGTTTGCCAATTCCCCAACTGCAGAAGTTAGGATCAGTAACTAAATCACCAGAGATAGAACCTGCAGCATTCGTCTCTATTGCATTGTGCTACAACAATGGTATCTTTATTTTCTAGATTATTGAGGAAGCAGCAAGTGAAATTTAAAACACTGGTTTCTCAATTAAACCTTCATCTCTGCTGATTTCCAAGCCTTAGCATCACCCTACTGCTGACTTAAAAAATATGAGCAAGAGAGAAGGGTAATTGGAAGACTGGGACACAAATTATTTAATCTTTTACCTGTGGAATATTTGTCCCAGTTGAAAATAATAACAATAGTTGAAAATAATCTTATTCTATTTTGAAGAGATGCACAAACTTGTAAATGTTAAACCTACAGTAAATTATTAACTTTCTATGCAGATCATTCAGCTAAAATAAGTTGCACCAAAATAAATTGACATGTAAAAAGGGGCATTTACTATTTCTATCAGATTGGGAATGGATCTAATCAAAAGCAGAAATCAATGTCTAACTGCCATGCATACATTGAGCTATCCCTACTGTGGCTA
Organism: Hydrolagus colliei; assembly: GCA_035084275.1. Lineage (NCBI taxonomy): Eukaryota > Metazoa > Chordata > Chondrichthyes > Chimaeriformes > Chimaeridae > Hydrolagus > Hydrolagus colliei. Next base: position 18,528,835 of record CM068745.1, on the reverse strand, counting down.
TGTGGACCAATGCTTACTAATCTGATAGTGATCTTCTAGGTAGTAATTACTATTAGCTACAGTGTAACAAATTAGTTACAGGCTGAAATACAACATCTTCAAAATCTTTGATTAGTAACTGGAAAAAAAAACATTGAAGATAATTTACTTTCTTAAGGGTCCGTCGATATGGAAATTTTCCGATTTCGATATATCGATGGTCTCATATAAAGATATACCGATATATTGATATTTTCGGGGTTTTCATACTGCGCATGTGCGGGGCCTATCTCCTCAGGAGGTAAATATATTTCTCTCTCTGTGTCTCTCACACTCACCATCTCTGTGTTTTTCTGTCTGTGTCTCTCTCCTCTCTCACATCCCCCCCATCTCTATGTCTGTCTGTCTGTCTGTCTGTCTGTCTGTCTGTCTGTCTGTCTGTCTGTCTGTCTGTCTGTCTGTCTGTCTGTCTGTCTGTCTGTCTGTCTGTCTGTCTGTCTGTCTGTCTGTCTGTCTGTCTGTCTGTCTGTCTGTCTGTCTGTCTGGTCTGGTCTGGTCTGGTCTGGTCTGGTCTGTCATCACATCCCCCCGTCTCCCCCCACTCCTCTCTGTATCTCCCCCCCACCCAGCCATCTCTCCCCCCCCACTCCGCCCCACCCCTTGTATACCTGTATATTGTATTCGAGGACTATGAAATACAATATGGCGGCTTACACCTCGGTCTGTGCATTGTGTATAGAGATGAGCATTCTGGCTCTTGTAGTTCAGTGCGCGCGCATTCTGCTTTTTTTTGATATATCAATATTTTTTAAATGCCTATATCAGCATATCGATATGAAAATTATATCAGATATAACTGATATATCGCCGGACCCTAGTCTACACCCACCTAATTACATAACATATATAAAATCATTCAACTGAATGAAATTATGGTCAAAGGGAAAATTTAAGATATGGAAATCTACCAACTGAAGTTTGTGCCATAACTGCTAAATTCCTAATGTGTCTAAAAGTTACAGTTTGGTATGAATTTCCAAAAATAATATGCAATTTCCTAATATTAGAATGACTTTGAGGACCACTATATCTGCTTCCTTAATTTTGATTTATTTCTGCACCATATAATATTAAATGTAATCTTTAATTTGCTGGTTGAAACTATGTACAGTAGCCCACTTTTACATGGCACATTCAGTTATAGGGCGAATGGAGTGGAGACCCTTTCAATTTGCAAGAAGCAGCAGACATCAACCTGATAATCCAAATGTCAGCCATTCTGGCTTCCCACACGATAAAAAAAAAGGCTAGGGATTGTTTGTTACATTGCCACACACAGTTTATCACTGCGCCCAGATGTTGATTGTAACCTGCAATTCAGTACTTTGTTAGCACAGGAGGCAAGCCAGCACTGACTATCAGGTCCCCCCAATGTAAAGTTAGTTGGGATTTAATGACCCTCACAGTGAAACCTTATAATTGGACTCTTTATTTCATCAAAGTAGAATATTTTGAATCTATAACTTTTATCTAATTTCATAAATAAACTAAATTTCAAAACAGAATTGGTTAACCACTCAAACAAATCAAGATGATTATTAGATTTCAAAGACATATATACTGTAATGATAAGAAGGTAGAAATAAGATAGAAAGGAAGTGCCAAATGTTTATACAATAAGGACCATCTCACCTGGATTTTCAGTTTGGTCAATCTGTGCCATAGTTATTAAATGCTTGTTGATCAACTCCTACAAAGAAACGTTAATTCAACATTATTGGATAAATAATTTTCACTGTTTGGTGAGTCAGTGACTAGAGGGCATCATTTAAACATAATTAGCAAAGAAGCAAAGAGTGAGATTGAAGATTAAAAAATAAACAGAGAAATTGTCGATGTAGTGGTACATATGTTTACTTTCAAGGGGGAACTAGTTACATAGTTCAAAAGTAATTTGCAAGGATGGTCAATGGGATTGAGTGGATTGCTTTTTCAAACAGCCAGCACAGGCATAATGTACAGAATATTCTCCTGCACTGTAAATTGCTATGGTTCTACATTAACTATAACTACTTTAACTAAGGCTAAAAGGCAGTATAATGGCACAGTGGTGTACAAACATCCAGCATCATAGAGAAATAAGACACGAGTTCCTGCACAGTTCATTCCTGATGTTAGTCAAATCAAGGTGCAGCACTGAATAGAGAAGCATTTTCTTCCAAACAGAGAAAATCTGAGGATTTGCCAACCAATGTCACTTTCTGGTACCCAGATCAGACAAACACTAGTAGAATCATGAGAATGTATCTGTGGGGTAGACAAACTTGACAAATAAGGAGAATTTGTTTGAAGGAGTCAATGAAACTTTTGATTGGCCAACAATACATGATTTATTCAATTGCGTAAAAGTGTATCCACAAGTATAGAACAGGAAAGAACCAGTTTCAATATCAACCTAGGATGAATTAATCAAACTGGTGTAGTTGGCTTTGTAGCACATTATTTTACCACTAACATTAATACTCAGAATCTTTGTATAAAATCTTCAGTTTCATTTTTTTTAAAAAGCCTCTCTGTCAAAACATCACAAAATCAAGCAAAAAAGCATTTAACTTACCTGTCTGAGTTCATCGGACATAAAAAAGGAAGGTGCATTTGCTTTCGGTTGCATGTACGCAACATGGGGTGCAGCTGAAGGATAAATATGGTAAGTTGGAAATACCTAGAAAGCAACAAGAGTTGTAGACATTACAGCATAGGAGGCATTATGATCATTTGCGCCCATTCTGCTGCTAGTTCCTTTCATGGAGCACTATATTCTACTCCCTGGTACTTTATCCTAGTTTTTTTTAATCATGTAAAGCTAGAAATCAATGAACACACATTTCCTATCCAGAGAAGAAAAAAACTTCAGTTAATATTTAACAAATTATTTTAAGGGACAAATTAATCCGTTTATTATAAAAAATATAAATCCTGATATTTTACATATAATTGCATAGTATATGTAGCACACAAACAGGCCACTTGGCTCAAATAGTCTACGCAGGCATTTATGCTCTAAATAAGCCTCCTCCTGCACTTCCTTAACTAAGCCTATCAGCATAAGCTTCTGTTCCTTTCTCCCTTATGCACTTATCTAGCTTCCCCTTAAATGCATCTATGCTATTTGCCTCAACTAGTCCTTGTGGTAGCAAGTTCCACATTCCACACACTCTCTGGGTAAAGAAGTTTCATCGGACGTCTCTATTTGATTTATTGGTGGCTATTTTATATTTATGGTCCCTGGCTTTGGTCTCCCCCACCATCCCAGAAGTGGAAACATCTCCTCTATATCTACCCTATCAAAGCCTTTTAGAATTTTAATGTACAACCTCACACTTATCTACATTGAAATTAATTTGCCAATTAAGTGCCCATTCAGCAAGTTTATTGATGTCTTGTAATTTGTTGCAGTCCTCCTCAATATTAACTACATCACACCCCCCATTTTGGTGTTGCCAACAAAATTTGAAATTGTACTTTCGATCCACGTGTCCAAATCGTTAATATAAATTATGAACAACAGCGGTCCCTACACAATCCCTGTGAAACACTATTTCCCACCCTTTGGCAGTCTGAATAGCTATCCTTTCCCCTACTCTGTTTTCTGTCTTATAGCCAGCTTGCTATCCATTCTGCTACTTTCTCATGACTCCACACACTCTGACCTTATTAGTCTATTATGCTTTACCTTATTGAATGCCTTTTGAAGATCCAAATATATTACATCTGCTGCATTATCCTTGTCTACTCGTTCTGTTACCTCTTCAGAGAATTCAATGATATTGGTCAAGCACGACCTTCCTTTTTGAAATCCATGCTGAATTTTTTTAATTGTATTTTCGGTTTCTAGATGTTTTTCTATTACCTTTCAGTCAGGATTCCATTATCTTTCCTATCACCGATGTTAAGATGACAGGTTCGTAGTTCTCTGGGTTTATTCTATCTCCCTTTTTAAATATAGGTACAGTATAACAGTAGCTATACTCCAATCCTCTGGTACTACGGTCTTTTCTAGTAATGTGTGTGTATATATTTTATTTATATATATATATCTGAGTTGCCGGCCGGCGTGGAGGGCGCTATATAAATCGAAGTTGTTTTTATATATATATCTATGTATGTGTAACAGTGCTTCTGCTATCTCTTCCCTAGATTCTTTAAATATACGCGAATGCAATCCATTAGGACAATGGGTTTTATCCTCCTTGAGTTTGGTTAGTTTATCAATTATCGCCCCCCTTTTTATCTTCAATGTATTTATATCATTTTTGATGTCTTCTTCTACTATCGTGCTCACCCGATCTGTCCCCTTGGTAAATACTGAGTCAAAGTAACTGTTCAATATTTCTGCCATATCGCTGCTTGTGATCTTATCAGTTTCAATATCAACCTAGGATGGATTCATCAAACTGATGTTTAATTCATTTTTATTAGTTCTCTCACTTTATCTTTGACAGTCTTTTCACACTTCTCCCATCTTACTAGTTTCAAGCCTTTGCCATCCGCACTATTTACTCTTTTCGCTAGTTCCATCTGTACCCGTTCTTCCTGTCTCAGTAATTGTGCCTGTGTTCCATGAAATAGTACCCTTCTTTCCCAATCCTTTAGCCATGTATTAACTTTCCTAGCCTGTTTCTGCCCACTCAAATTTGCACATGGAGTTCCTGTCTTTTAATTTAGTTCTTAACACCTGAAACTCTCTCTGCAGGACATCCTCCCTATTCTTACCTATGTCATTTGTCCCAAAATGGATCACAATCAATTGGATCAGCTCCCTCCCTTTCTAAATTTCCGTCCTGTTGCCTTGAGATATCCCTTACATTGGCACCTGGTAGGCATTAACTGTTCAGGACAATGATTTGTGGCTACAGTGGATGCTATCTGTACTTACCAACTATTGAATCCTCTAACACTGCTACATTTCTATCCTGCTCCTCCCCTCTTCAGGCAGCCTCCTTCTCTACTGTGCTTAGTGTTACACTACTTCATCTACATTTGATATTTTGTTTCAGTATGATCTTTTACCATAAACAAAAAAAGTCCTACATGTACATACCATTCCGGGAAGGGGTCCTGGTGTTGTGTCAGTGTAGAAGTAAGTGGTACCTCCCACGGTTTCTTTCTGTATCACTTGGCCGGACGATGGAGGCTGTGAAACTGCATCAGATACTGGTGTAGAGGCACTGGAAGGTACCATAAAATTAGCTGGATTTGGAGTATGGCTCCTCCTTCGAGGGGCAGGAGATGTGTGTGGAGTAATTTTTGGAGAGTGCAGAGGAGATGATCCAGCTGATAAAGACATTCCTGAAAAGGAGTTGAAAAAACATGGTAAGCAAAGCATATTATATTAATAATCCTTGCATTTAATCCTTATCATGTTTTCGTGGTGTCTCAAAGTGCTTCACCGGATATCCTCTGAAAAGTGGATTGACTGCATTTTGTGGCATCCAGTTTATGAAGGTTGGTACCTCCAACAATGTAACACACCCTCAGCAAGCACTGTGTTGGAGTGTCAGCTTAGTTAATGTGATTCCAAGTTCCAACGTGGAGTATGATCACACAACCTTGTGACTCTGAGGCTAGCACTGAGCCAAGCTGACACAGGTGTTCTTGGTTGGACTAAGAAAAACATTTTCTTCAAGGATCTCTCTTCCCCTGTCCTTCTTCCATATTTTGCAAAGTGGGACTAGGATAGTTTGCAACATAACCATTGCACTAAGTAGTATTTGCCATTTAGAGAATTCTAACCACCTTATGAGTAGAATAGTGCAATTCCAATATTGTTGTAGTCGATTGCAACCTATGGGATACAGACAATCCAATTAAAAAAAAAAAAAAAATCTGAAATTAGGGTTGTTTGCAGAATGGTAAAAACAAGCACTGAACTTCTACAAACAGCCTATAAAAATACTACCCTTGCATGACAAAATATGATCTCTTTGGTTATATTTTAAAATCAAATCATCGCCTCTTTTGCCATTACATTTAATTTCAATGAAATACATCCAATTAGCAACATTTAACATCTGACAAAATATAAATGAGTTTCAAACATCATATGCACATATAATTCAGCATGCGAATATCTGAAATGCTGCTTTGAAACGGCAACAAACTGAGAATGGGGTATTACCATTTACGCACGATTTAAAAATACTGGGCAGTTTAAAATTAGGTCTTGCTCAAACAGCTATAATTTCCCAAGCTACAAAGTCAAATTATAAATGTAGTCTTAGTTCGGATTCATCAAATAAACATTTATTTAGAATAATGTTGATGTACAAGTCATTAAATCCCACCATTAATCTTATATCATTTTAGACTGCGGAATGTTTTACGACATTCCACTAGACCTTTTTTTACCTAATTACAATAATAATAATCCTTGTATTTGATATAGGGCCTTATCATGTCGTCAAAACCTTTCAAAGCGCTTCACGGAATATTCTGTAAACTGAATTAATTGACTGTATTTTGTGGGTTTACTGCAGCAACCAATTCTGTGTACATCAAACAGTCGTGGATTGAGTAACCAAATTGTTATTATTTTATTTATTCATTTTAACTAGTTGGGTGAACTAGATTATTTTGAAGTACAGTACATCATTTAACTAAGAGGAACCTTAATGCATGCAGAAGAGTAAGGAAATAGTGGGGTATGTGTATAGAGAGGGATTAGTAAGGGTGAAGACCCCTATGGAGCCTGAAAAGGTGGTGGAGGCAGATTCCATAACAGCCTTTAAAGGGGAACTAGATTTTTATTTAGGAAGAGCAGGTCTGTTAGATTATGGGGAGAAAGCTGGGCAGTGGGATTGAGTTGCTCTGTTCAAAGAGCCGGCACAGACTAGATGGGCCAAACGGCCTCCTTTTGTGCTGTATAATTTTTTTTTTAAAACACAAATTAGTTAAGAAAATTGCCCTTTTCTCCCCAATGGTACTATTTATGTATTTTTTTAAAAACAGAAAAACAATTCTATTCAAGTTTTCTCTGAACATTTGTTCATTGTTTATCATGATTGCCTGGAGAATACCTGATGTGGTGCAGGCAACCTCTGCAGGGAATTACTTTTAACCAAAAACTAAAAACTTTCAGTAGTTTTAGGTCACTCTTTATAGATTGATCCGTAACACACACAGAATAGCATATTGACAGTACACCTGGAAGGGGTCAATCAACACTTACACAAATAAATATGTACAGCCATTTAACATTAATCCATGGTAAATGAAGTGACAAAACTGTCTAACTGAAACATGTCTTACTTTCTTTCTGTAAAAAGCAGAAGCTAGTTTTTTTAAACAATTATATAAACATTTTAAGTTTAGGCAGAATTATGATAATTTTTAAGAGCTGATTTATAACAGTCATTTTATGTGTGAAATAATATATTCAGCAACGTCAGTGCATTTGGCAGCTAATGAGTCCAAACAAGCACAATGTACAGCCTGGGGCTGATACAATTTAAACACAATCCCCATAATATTAATCCATGGTAAATGAAGTGACAAGGCTCTTATAGATGTAGTTTTTCTTAAAATAAAATCTACCACCTTTTTAGGGAGGACAAAACGAGTAGCCTCTGAGTTAATTGACTCCAGGGAGACAGACTTATGTGAGAGATGTGGTTTTAAAGTCAGTGGGAGTGAAGGAAACCAGTAGTCAGGTGGCCTCATGAATGTCTGTAACTGAGGAAAATGGCAGTTGACCATATGGTGTACATGCCATCAACATAAATCAGGCCAAAAGATGGTTATGTGGGCTAATAACCCTTTTGGAAATCTTGAAAATGCTTTCCTTTTGGAAAGCTTGAAAGTTACAATATTGTTAGAATTTTGACACTATACAGTTGACCTTAAATAACTCCCAAGAATGTTGTACTCGCTGAAGATAAATAAATAACAACAACTTCAATTTATGTAGCGCCCTCCACGCCGGACATCAAGCTCATTCCCAAGACACAATGTTTAGGATCTTTACTTTGTGTTCAGTATATAAATAGAACTAACTTTACCAAAGTAGTGAAGTAAATTTTATTAACTTTACCAGGGTACGGTGACAATTTAGCTAACCTTTCAACAAGCTAAGTTAAATGCTCAGACTGCACATCATAGTATCTTGCAATCATAGAATCATAGAATCATAGAATTTTACGGCACAAAAGGAGGCCATTCGGCCCATCTAGTCTGTGCCGGCTCTTTGAAAAGTACTCTCTTGGCAATCCAGTTGGTTCTGGCTTAAATCAAAGTTGGCCATATTGGGTAATGGTAAAAGTGGATATGAAAGTAAATCATTTTATACATCCATTTTATATACAATATTGTGGGTATTCTTATTGAGAATTCCATCCTGAGATGCGTAGAGTGGAAATATCCACAGCATACACTGTGTGCCTATTGGTTTGTCTGAATATTTTGGAAACAACTATGAAAAGCAATGGAAATTTCCTATCCCAGTAAAAAGGAGAACATTAAAGCAGACTATGCTGCTTGCTCTTGTAAGGTGAATGACATGTTAACTGTCAAATTTCAGCAAACATTGGAAACCACTTTTTTTCAAGAGTCTACATAAGATGGTCTTCTGCTGCTGCTGGAGCATTCCTACATTCATTTTGTTGTGCCTACCAGAACAGCAGTTACTGAGGCTTTCTACTTGTACTCCTATAGCCCAAGTATTTTTACAAAGAAAACAAAACTGTGGAGTACCATAGCTTAGTGCAGCGGTTCCCAACCTCGGGCTCCGACCCAAATCAGGGTTATCAGAATTTTGTTTTTGCTTTTTTAATGCTGAAAAATGCCTAAGGTACACCCACGATCAATTTGTATGAAAGACCATGCTAGCGAGTTGATCTGTGTCCACAAAAGAGACAGAGATATCATCTTGGCTGAGCTTTGCTTCAGTCGCGCAGTGGTCCTTAAGGGTCGGGAGGTCCTGTTGGTGGCAGCAAAAAAAGGTTGGGGATCCACTGGCATAATGGTTAACAAGCTTGCCTCGCAAGGGAGAGGATCCAAGTCCTATTCTTCGGCATAGCAAACTTTAGATACGTTTCCTCGGTTTGGTCGTTTGGCGGATCTCTTTCCGGGTGTAATAATTCCGACTGTGATGGGGCTTGGCACACTTGGGTGAAGTTCAACACCCAATCTCTAAACTCAACAAAGCCACTGCAGAATGCATCATCTCCATCACATACAAGAGGAGCCTAGTACACGAAGTAGGTTCTAGGGAGCATTTACTTTAGATAAGATTGTTTCATAAACTTGTTATTTTCTATTTCTTATGGGAATACTTCGAACAAAAAGTACTCTCTTGGCTTCATTTCCCCTTTCATGATATCCAGTGCACAAACCCAAAACATATTGTCTCATCTGTGTGGTGTTCTGTATGCTTTTTATACTACAATGCTACATATATCCTACAAATTTAGTTTTTTTTTGCAATTTAACACCATACGGCAGGAAGGAGTGGCCATTTAGAAACCCGATTAACAATAGAAACAGGAAGTGAGCACTTTCAATTCAGCAAAACAAGTTTTCCATAAAAGAATTCTGAAGTCCTTTGCTGCCTCATATTGGAAGAAACCCAAAGTAACACAAAGAAAAGTGGATGTCTTGTAAACAGATTAAAATTAGGTTTTCAAATTCATTTTCCAAATTTCATTAAATACATAGATTCATAGCTTGCATGAAGTTGGATACCAATTCCTGAAAGAATCCATCTCCAAATAAAAATTGTTTTGCTTCTGCCCTCAGTTTGAGCACCGCTGCAATTCTGACTACCTGCTTGTCAGACATCCGAGTCCTGAGTCAACTTTCTGTCAATCAGATTGAAGGCATACGATTCAGTGTTCATTGGCACTCCCGCACCTCCTTGCTTCAATTTGATCAACCTCCCTGACTGCTCAATTAGAAAAAGTCAATCACAACCAGTTTTGTGTTCTCTTCCGCAGAGCAGGGTCTTGAGATCGGTCTTGAAGTAGGCAAAGTGAAGGGATTGTAGGATGGAGTTCCAAAGTGGATGGGCAGAGAGGCTGATACACCGACTACTGATGGTAGAGCAGGTTACGTGGAGAAGCCCTGAGCCTCCTGAATGGAGGGAACAGACAGGTTAATAGGGGCTCAGCAGGTCAGAGAGGAAGGAGGGGCAAGGCCATGGAGAAGTGAGGACAAGGATATTGAATTCAATCCTGAGGAATGGGGGCGCCATTGGAGCCGGGCGATGGTAGGGGAGTTGGGGTCGCGGAGCCTGGTGCAGGAGAGGATACAAGCTGCAGTTTTGGATGATCTGCAGCTTGTGAAGGGAAGAGTTGGGGAAGAAGAGGAAGTTGTGTACTCGAGCTTTGAGGTGACAAATGCGTGTGTAAATGTTTCTGCTGCTTGCGGATACTGTTGCTAGTACCGGAGTTGCTGGTGCAAGCCAATCAGGGGGACCTCGGTTTTGCTGACGTTTAGCTATAAAAAGTTGTCGCTCATCCAGGACTCAAATAATAATCCTTGCATTCAATATAGCACTTTTCACGTCTTCTAGACGTCTCAAACCGCTTCACAGAATATATTATGAAGTGAATTGACTGCATATGTGTGGGCGAAACGTGGCAGCCAATTGAGCACTGCAGTGCCCCACAAACAGTCATGGATTGAAATGACCAATTTTATTATTGTGGGTTTTTTGGGGGGGATTATTATTAGGCGTGTGGAGTAACCTTGCCCAAGGTTTCACCCTGACCTGCCTGGATTCGAACATATGTCTCACGCTTGTAAGGCAAGTGCTCTAACCACTGAGCTACAGGACTCCACAAACTCCACTTGATGTCCAATAGGCAGTCTGTCAGGACGCCAGTAGTCCTGCAATTGAGGGTGGAGGCAGAGATAAGAGTTGGGTGTCATCCATGTACCTGTGGAAATTTACCCCATGTCTACGGATGATGCCACCAAGGAGGAGCATGTAGAGGTTGAAGAAAAGGGGAGCAAGGACAAAGGACTGAGAAAAACAGCACAAGATGTGTGGGGGCTGGAAGACAAGTCATTGGTGGAGACAAAGTGGAGACGGTGTGAGAGATGGGACCTTAACCAGTCAAGGACATCAACTTGATTAGGTAAAAGCGTTTAATGTCTTATTTATGACAATGAAGCACACCCCAATCATTGCAATGAGGCGGCAACCTAGAGTATATTAGTTTCAAATTCCATTGTGGAATCCATAAGGCGAGAGTGCTACTATGCCAAGATAATACAACTTTTATGTTGAGAAACTGCTATAATAAAGGCAGATATATTACCAACACTCCTCGCATTAGATGCAGCCAATTTCAGTTGTATGACAAAACAATCCTTCAATAATGACTGAGAGAAAACAAAGTTCATTGATCAAACTTGAATAGTTTCTTGGGCACTAACAGGGGAAAATGTCCTGCTTAATGCCATAGATCAACTCATTCCATAATCTTAGTGGTTAAGCCCAAATGTTACATTCCATATTGTCTGTGGTTTGGACCATCAAAATAAGTATTCTTCCAATATAACAATCTTCAAGCTGTGTTTGAACTGCAAAATAGCATTTCTTCAATGAGGAAATACTATCACTTTTTAAAAAAAAACTTTACACAATTTATTAAGGCAATACTTTCAATTAAAATAACTTCTCAACATCCAATAAAAATGCTCTATTGCAAAATATTTTACTAAAAATACTATCACTGGCGGCATATCACTCCTACCAATTACTGCAACAGAAGGTAAGAAAATTTATTTTTCTGTCAATCCTTTATCATCTTACCTGGGACTAACCCAGCTGCCGACTGACTGCTCAAGGACGGATGAGAGAACAAGGCTGGTGAAAAGGCTGATATGTTGGACTGGGACATAGCACTTAGTCTGGGGGTTGATCCTCCTTTAGGGATGAATTCACTTGCAGCTGGATTCGGCATCTGTCAACAAAACAATTTCATCCAATTAATCACACAATCATCCATCCAAAAATTCCATATTTTTCAGTTTTTGAAAAGTGGTAAAATGTATTACATTTTTGAAACTGGTCGTATTTGTTTTGTATAACGTACTGCTGAGAAACACATTTTTGAAATAATAATGCATCTAAAAACGTTTTTGCTTGCTGAATAAACCTATATACAGGTTCAGATATTGTTGATGACAACCCATTAACAAATCAGTCAACATTAATGGCACCTTGCATTTATATAACCACCCTTTAGGGTCCATAAAGCTCAACCAAACAAGGCAAACACAGAAAAACATACTTTAAATTCAAATTTAAATTCAATCAAGCAAACTATTGTTTGACTTTTCTACATGACATTTGTTTTACATGTATACAATGCAGCTGAATGTTGACATACTCTTTGGCTCTCGTCAACGTCTTCAATCGCACGGCTCTCACCTCCTCCACCTTCCCGGCTTGCCCATAAAACTCTCCGAACCCATGCGCAACCTAGGCGTCATGTTCGACCCCCAACTGTCCTTCCTCCCCCACATCCGGTTTCTCACCAGCACTGCTTTTTTCCACCTCCAATGGATCGCCCGTCTCCAGCGATATCTCTCCCCAAAAACCGCTCAAAGCCTGGTCCATGCCTGTCACGTCTTGGCTGGACTATTCCAATGCCCTCCTCGCTGGTCTCTCCTCCACTACCATTTATAAAATCCAACTCATTCAAAACTCTGCTGTCCGCATTCTCACCCACACCAAACTTCACTCCTCCATTACCCCAGTCCTTGCCAGAGTTCACTGGCTCTGTCCCCAAGAGGATCGATTTCAAGATCCTCACCCTTGCGTCCACTCCTCTGCACCTCCCTACCGCTCCACCCCCCTACCTCTCCGACCTCTCTCCTCAAACCAGCACCCGTTGCCTTCGCTCCACCGGATTTGGCCTCCTCCTTGTTCCCCGATTCCTCCGCTCCACCATTGGCGGCCATGCCTTCAGCCACTACGCCCCAAGGCTCTGGAAGTCCCTTCCTCACTCTCTTCGCCTATCCCCCTCTCTTCCCAGTTTCAGATCTCAGCTAAAGACGTTTCTCTCCGACCGCACCTTTGGTCACCTTTCTGCCCCTGACTCGCCCCCGGGATCCGTTATTGCGAAGGGCGCTAAGACGCCATGCGTCGTGGAGGGCACTATATAAATTGAAGTTATTGTTGTTATCTCTCTTATACAGTATGTAGTCAAACTAAGTGAAACTTTGTTTCAGATCCGAGACCTCATCGAGCTAAAGTCTTGCAACTGAGAATCATATGGTGTTTGTGTCGTTGGTTGTTTTTCAGGTAGCGCGTTTTCTAGCAGGCATCCATTGGGTTTAATTATGCCTTTAATTTTAAATTATTGCCTATTATGATTTATTTCTGCACTACTGCGTTTGCTCTCTGGCCTTTTTTCTCTCCACTTTCCTGGCTTTTGGAGATTGCAATTAGCCATTTTGAAAATATAGAAAATTAAGATATCTTTATTGGCACTAGAGATCCTTCTGCAAATTTTATGAATTGCATATTATTGTTAACCTCAGTAACAACTTCCAGGCAGGATAGCATTTCAGAGCATTGAAACCTCCTTCAACTCAGTTTCTGATAAAGAAAAGTAGTGTATTCAGGAAAACAAGTTTTGAAAGTTTTAAAAAATTTCAGGAGTGTGTAATCAACTTATTTTTGTAGGTGAATGCAGCAGCTAACTTGGGTAAACATCAATGTCCAAAATAAATGACTGCATTTCATCTGGAGGAACTTTTACTACAAGATCGCTGATGACCATTTGAACGGGAAGAATCCCATTGTAACATCATATCTGAAAGATGGCAATGAGGCGATTCTGACCCCCCCTCCCCAAACTGCACTAGTGTGTCAGCCTCAAGTTGGGATAAACAGATGAGGATTTTTTTTAATGTGCAGAAAGCCAGCTAGCTTCCCGTGCTAAAAATGGCTAACTTCCAAGTAACTTCCATTGACAACATTTCCTGCACTCGGTGTATTGATGTAGAAAGCCTTGCAAACTCTCCCAAGCCTTATCTGTCAAGACATCAACTCCTGTTTGAGAATCAAGACAGAGGCCCCCCTAGTTGGCACCCATAATCATCTACTCACTTCAGGCCCTGACAGTATCACCATTCATGGATTTCCCAACTCTTTCCACTGCAGGATGCAGATTATTAATCCCGGAATTTTAAAAATATTTTAAAAAAATAAGAGGGATTAGGAGATATGGGGATAGGGCAGGTAATTAGAGTTAGGTCAGAAGATCAGCTACGATCGTATCAAATGATGGGGCAGGCTCGAGGGACCGAATGGCCTACTCCTGCTCCTAATTCTTATGTTCTTATGAATTCCTTTGCCTTGCATATTCCTTTATCTTCTTCAAGGCCTCTCTCAAAACCTTCCTATTTGATTGTGCCTTCAGTCAGCTTCCCACCCCCATCTCCCTTGGACTCCATCCTCCTTGATTCCAACCCTAAACTCAGGTGCAAACATAAACTGCCCATCAGCTTGAGAAGTAAGTATGACATGAAACAACAACAACAAAATTATATTTGTATAGCGCCTTTCACGTCAGCAGGAGCCTGACGTGAAAGGCGCTGCATTCATTCCATTTTTGAATGCCGTTATGAATTGCATAATCTAACCTGTCTTTGCTAGTAGGTTGGATTGAACATTGGCTCGATACACAATTAAATCTAATCGTACAACATGCATGTGCAGTACAGGAAACCGGCTAAGGGTTCTAAGGTTACATGTCTTACAAGAAATCCAGCAACTATAATGCGCATTATAAAGGGGGACTGTATAAAGGTATAACATTATTTGTGTCGCGAGCAGTAAATATGGAGGCACACATACCATTTGTACTCACTGTCAGAACAGTTATACAAGGGTAAAATTTCCAAACAGAATAATTTTGAAATATTTGGGGGTTTATATGAGGCCTTAGAAATGAGTAGTGCAACTTAGAAACACTGACACTTCAAAGAGCTTCATTAAGACTGCAAGATGTTTCCCGCACAATAAAGCATGAGATTTTCAAACAGAAATGAACAGATACAGATATCGTAATTGCAAGATCGTTTCATCTTTTCTGTAAACTTCAAAGGATTGGGAACAACACTACTTTGAGCAAAAAAACTAGATTTTTCAATCTATGGATAGAAATCTACGGTATTTTTTATTTTAATCTGCAGATATCAATCAATCCATAAAAGGAAATGCTTTACCAAAAACAACTTGCATTTACAGTATATATCATTCAAGCCGGTAGCTTCAGCAGCATTTAAAAGGGTGTGAGGTTTAAGAGCAAGCCAGAGGGGATGGAAAAACACATACACTCTAAGACTTGGAGCAAAGAAAGCAGCACATGGTCAGTATGGAGGGAGCATAAGAGCAGATGGTACAGAGGTGTGAGGAGTGCTGGGGATGGTATTCATAGCTGCATTTATCTTAGACGAGCGCTCCAACCAAATAAATTATTTAGTGAGCATTTGAGAGAAAGACAACAAAAAGTGAGAGAACTGGGAAGAAAATTAAGAAGATCAAATTAAGATCAGGGGGGAGGGGGGTGGGGAGGGCAAGAAACAGCCTGGAGGTTAGGAAATACTGTACACAAAAGTGACATCACATAGTAATTTCAGCCATTGATTCAGATTAGTTTGTGGTGTCACTCTTGTCTAATCTGATTGACCGGGCCTCGATCTTCCTCCTCTTGTGAAAGGCTTCTGGTGCTCGGCTTGCTTCAAGTCAAGTCCGCCAAACACACCTACTAAACTATTTTTCCAATCATTAGATTATTCCATTTTATTAAATGAGATTGTGCAAAAGAAAAGTTAAGTAACCTGTAGGTTTATGCAAGGACAATTTCAATCACCCATTTGGATGAAAGGTCTATTTGTGGCAGATAATCAAAGTTCCATCTGAATAAGGATCTGCAGTAGATTTGCACTTTGGGACGTCTTCCTGACGTGAAAGACGCTATACTAGGGAACGGCGATATGGGATTTTTCCAGATATGGATATATCGGTTTGCTCATACCTGCTTAAACCGATCTATCGAGTTTTTATACTGCGCATGCGCGTGCATTCGAAGTGCACGTGCATTGATGGCGCGCGTGCATTTATGGTGCGCGCTCAGTCGCGGTGCGCGCGCATTGACGGTGCGTCCGCACTGACGATGCGCGCGCAGTCGCGGTGCACGCACATTTCGAAATGCGTGCTCTAGGTCCAGAAAGTTTGTAATGTTGGTGTCAAGGTCTGTTGAATTATACGATGTTGTTTGCTCCCTACCTCCCCCTCTCCTTCTCTCCCTCCTCTCCTCTCTCCTTCTCTCCCTCCTTTCCCCTCTCCTTCTCTCCCTCCTTTCCCCTCTCCTTCTCTCCCTCCTCCCTGTCTCCTCTCCCTCCTTTCCCCCTCTCCTTCTCTCCCTCCCTCCCCTCTCTCCTTCTCTCCCTCCCTCCCCTCTCTCCTTCTCTCCCTCCCCTCTCTCCTTCTGTCCCTCCCTCCCTCCCCTCTCTCCCTCCTTTCCCCTCGCTCCTTCTCTCCCTCCTTTCCCCTCGCTCCTTCTCTCCCTCCTTTCCTTCTCTCCCTCCCTCTCCTCTCTTCCTCTCTCCTTCTCTCCCAACTTTCCCCCTCTCCCTCCCTCCCCTCTCTCCCTCCTTTCCCCTCGCTCCTTCTCTCCCTCCTTTCCCCCTCTCCTTCTCTTCCTCTCTCCTTCTCTCCCTCCTTTCCCCTCGCTCCTTCTCTCCCTCCTTTCACCCTCTCCTTCTCTCCCTCCCTCTTCTCTCTTCCTCTCTCCTTCTCTCCCAACTTTCCCCCTCTCCTTCTCTCCCTCCCTCCCTCGCCTCTCTCCTTCTCTCCCTCCTTTCCCCTCGCTCCTTCTCTCCCTCCTTTCCCCCTCTCATTCTCTCCCTCCCTCTCCTCCTCTCTCCTTCTCTCCCAACTTTCCCCCTTCTCCTTCTCTCCCTCCATCTCTAAACACAAAATAGAACACACACACACCAAAAACAAAATCTAGAGATTTATTCTCCTCCATTTCTTGCTTGAAAGTAGCATGTAATGTCCACGTGTAAATGAGATCTATTACAATAGAAAAGAGAGAGACAGACAGTCTGACTGTTAGAGTTAGAAGCCAGATTATCACTGCTTCTATGTGTGTGTCTGACTAGACACACACATAGAAGCAGTGATAATCTGGCACACAAAAATAACACTTACAGCCACAAAATGCCACTTATTTTTATGTCGTCTGAAGTCTGAATTAATGTCCTTCGCCATTGGCAAGCTCTCCTTTGCTATGCAAAAAGTGACAGCGTTCGTGATACTTTGCCACTTTTTGTCCCCTGTCTGGTACAATCTTCTCCTCTTAAATAAAGCAAGAATTGTTTGAGCTGCACTGGCCCCACTACCTGTCGCTTTCTCCGAAGCGCTGGTTCGACTTCCTGCTGTTGTCGACAATGATTTCGCTCTGAGGGCAGCATGCTGGGCGGGGTGGTGCTGCTTAATGTGATGTCGCAGTTTGCTCGTGCTCGAATCAGATGTCTTAACCAAGACCTTGCAAACTGTACATCTATACACACCATTACTGACTGCATTGTTTTCAAAGTAGTCCCATACGAGGCTTCTTTTCCCCATGATGAGAAAGGTAAATTTTCAAACTACAATTTTCAGCGATGCGACTTTGTTAAGACGCCACGACTCATGTCGAGTATACACAGTAAAGTGTGCGCACGCATCGGATGTGCGCGCCCGTTAATTGTGCGCGCGCACCAAATGTACGCGCATTCCATGCTCTAGGTCTAGGAGGTTGCAATGCCGGCGACAAGGTAAGCTGGAAAAGATCGCATTACACTGATAATACCAACAATATTGATATATTGCTAGGAACGATATTAAAAATATAACAATGTATATTTTTTAAATCGAATCTCTCGATATAACGTTTTTTTTAGAATCACCATATCGGCATACCGATCTGAAAATCATATCGGGTTTAATCGAAAAACCGATACATCGCCGTTCCCTACGCTATACAAGTGCAATTTTGTTGTTGTTGTTACAGTAATTTGAATGCAAGTTTGTGTGTGCACATTTCATTGCTGCCTAAAACGTAGCAAAACTACCCACCTTTCTCCTTTGCGATAAGCTGAGTCCGGGGAAATCACTAAATAGTGACGAGACCGGATCTATATAAAAGAAAGACGTGAACACCATTAATTTTACATAAATTCTGAATGGTATCACAATTAAATTTACATGTAATTCTCCCAAAATGAAATTCTGCCAAAAACTAGGCTCTACGAGCCTACCACCCTCATCCTTGCCCACGTGGGAGTGATAGGCAAATTAAGTTTCAACAATAACAACAAATTACATTTGTTGTTATTACATCGGGAGGATGTTTTGGTTACTCAAATCTCCTTCCTTAAACACTGGATTATCCTATTTGCTCTCCGTAATGCTATAATCTCTCCCCTCCCTTTAAAAGTCTTCACTTTTAAATCCTCAAATTCACCCACTCTACCCTTGTAACCTTCTTGAACATCAATACTTGCGATCTAGATCAATCTAAATCAGAGCTCCCCCACCACTAAAATTATACCAACACTGGTGAGTGATTGTATAGATTTACAAATACAAATCACGAATATACTGAATTAAGAACACAATTTGAGAATCATGTATAAAGTTATAAGATTTTGAGTTTAGAAATATTCAGTTATTGAAACTTTAGAACTTTCATTCATGAAAACGTACATCTTTAAATTTCCTGTTGCAAATTATGTTTCTGGAACGCAATTGTAATGGACTTAAACCCACAATACAGTGTAGACTTAAACCTACAATACAGAAGGTTTACAGAGGCTGAATAACAATATAATACTTTACCATGCCCTGCACAAGCGTATGCTTTGGCACAATCACTCAACAGGCTGGGTGAGCTGCTGCTGTTAGCTTGTCTCTGTAATTAGAAGTAACACAGATTTTAAGTCAGAAAAATTAATTGATTTTCTTTAAAAATTTATACAAGTCTATATATTTATTCCCCAAATTTACTTGAGGCATTCCTATATTTACCTGCTCACTACAGAAGGCGGTATGTCCTCTAGTTTATCACAAATATCGATATGCTGATTTGAGATATAAATCCATTGCAAACTAACATCTATTCTCTACTGGCAAGAATAAAAATTGGGCATCAAAACATCACAAAGCATAAAGATGTGATCATCAGCAAACTACCAAATCTTTCCTAACATGATAGAGCTGACATTGTTTCATTGAGATTTGTATGATTTAAAAAAAAACGAGACTAGAACATGATTTTACTTTCATACTGTTAAGAATCTCAAATAAAGATAATTTTTGCTAAATCAACCGACTTGGAAGTCCAAACTACGTGTTAAATTAGAAACTACAAATTATACACACAATTATACAGCCTTGTGCTGTAGCATGACATCGTACATAATTCATAGTATCTAATTCCTTGTGTCAGCTTCATATAAAATGTATAAAATTAGAATTTAATCTGGGGTGGGAAGAAAGGCAAACAGACCCACTTGTCTTCAAACCTCACTGCATCTCAGTCAAATATGGAAACACAACATTTTTGTCAGGAGGAATGATGGTGCCACTCTACTCAGTTTCTCTCCATAGCAACAATAGCAAAGTACCATGAGATGTGAGTATTTTAATATTATTTTGATTAATTTGACAACTGTTCCAGGAAGACATTAATGTAAGCAGCTTAAAATGCTGACAAGATTATTCAAAGAGCTGCAAAGACAGAAGAACACAGTTGCTGGAGTATTGCCAGAGGAATCTCTTTGCAAGTCAAATATATTTTTCTACAAAAACTTTTATCCAGTCAGCTTTTTCCCTCTAAGTTTCTGGTGAGGCAGGAGCCTGAAGAGGACCACCTTACAATCCTAACCTTTGGTATAGCGCTGGTCATGACAGGCTGATGTCTCTCAAAGCACTTCACAGGATATATAGCACTGTAAAGTGGAGCCTAAAGGTGGTGGTTTGACATTTAACTCCTACACAGTACAGATAATTCACGTGAAACACAAATCGGTGGCAACCAAAACAATTGTTCCATTAGTAATTATACACTAATTGTATAGTAAATAACAAATTTGTCACATCAAAATGATATTTCAAAGCACTTCACAGAAACTCTTATTTGTACGTGTATTTTGTATGTCAATGCAGCAGCAAATTTACAAGAGGCAAAGTCCCACAAACAAACATTTGGGAGAAAGTGGGCCAATGCATTGGGGAAACAAATATCTTCCCCTTTCAAATTGTGCCATGGGATCTTTAACTTCCACTTTGAAAGGTCGTCCTCTGCTCACATCCTCTGGAATTCCATCCCGCAGGTCCTCCCCCGCCCTCCTCCCTCCTGAAACTCAGGAGGGGCCTTAACATTCTCTAATGTAGTGGTGACAAAACTGAAGCTCACAACAACAGCATGCACTTATGTAGCACTTTCCACGCCAGGTAGCATCTTAGAACACTTATCAGTGGCAGATGCTAACTCCAAGGAGGGAGGGGACAAGGCAGAGGGATTTAGCGAATGGCAATCGAGCGGAGGTGCCAGGTGGTAGATTGGGGAGGAAGGAGGTTGATGAGGTAGTGAGGTGCCGGGAAGTGAATGGATTTGAACATGAGTTTGAGCATCTTGAAGTCGATGAGTTCGGTGATGGAGACCCAGTGGAGTCTGGCCTGGTCTGGTGAGATGTGTGTAGAATTTGGTTTCAGTCTGTATGTGGGCCGAATAGCAATGACATCTTATTTGACCCTCATCTCTCCTTTCAGACAGTCCTTGACAAAGACTGCTTCTCCCATCAATGCAACATCACTTGCCTGCAGTCATGACCTTACCCCAGCAAATTGAAACCATCATCTACATCTTTGTCATCCCCAGACTCAAACTTCTCAAAAGCCTTACTTGCTAGGCCACCAGGTGCATTCTCTAATAGCTTGAAATCATCCCAAACTCTGCTGCCTCCAATGTTTCTTGCATAAGGCTCTAGGAGACAATCTTCCCCATCCTCACCAGATTTCACTGGCTCCCCAAACGAAGATCAATGAACCTTTCACAATCTTGCTGTACCATAACATTTCTATCTGCTACAAACTTCAATCACCAGCTCACTCCCTCCCCTCCACCACCTGTGCCCTGATTTCAACCTAAAAATTACAACACCAAATACAATAAAACCTTTGTTATCCGGCATCCTCGGGACATGACCAGTGCTGATTAATCAAATATGCCAGATATTCGAGTGGCAAGTAGCCGAAAATCCAACAACAAAAAAGTTTACTTATTTAAAAACATACCATATTAATCATAGACTAAATAATAATAAAATATTGTATGGATACTTACCAATAAAGCATCCCAGCACACTTGGTAAAATGATTGGTAAAAAGGTTTGGGCGCATTGGTTGCCAGGATATGCAGCAATTCCGCAACAGAGAGAGAGAGAGACACACACAGAGGGTGGGGGGGGAGGGGTACGGGACATGGAGGGCTGGGGGGCTGTCTGACTGATCTACAGAGAGAGGGAGACACACGAAGGGTGGGGGGGTGGGGGTGGGGGGGGAGTGATATGGAGGGCTGTGGGGGGGAGGGTTGTCTGACTCATACAGACAGACACAGAGAGAGGGGGAGGGGTGGGTGGGGGGAAGAGAAGGTGAAATAGAGAGAAGGTGAGAGAGAAGGGGGGGTGGGGGAGGAGGGGTGGGGGGAAGAGAAGGTGAGTCAGAGAGGTGAGAGAGAGAAGGGGGTGGGACGAGGGGGGCTGGGGGGAAGAAGGTGAGTCAGAGAGAGAAGGTGAGAGAAGGAAGGATGGTGGGGGGGAAAGAGAAGGTGAAATAGAGAGAAGGTGAGAGAGGGAGGGTGGGAGATGGATGGGGGGAAGAGAAGGTGAGTCAGAGAGAGAAGGTAAGAGAGAAGGAAGGATGGTGGGGGGAAGAGAAGGTGAAATAGAGAGAAGATGAGATACACTTACACACACACACACACAGAGAGAGGATGCAGATCCTGGCAGCCAATGCTCCCAAAATTACCAGCTAGGCTGCGGAGAAACGACAATAAATTCATGTTACTGTATTTACCTTAATCCTAAGAGAGAAGCATTCTCGCTGGTTGATTGCAACATCGCAAACTGGGTCCTAGTGCTATACACTAGCTGTTCGCACACACACACAGTACCTGTAGATCCATGAGTGCAGCTAGACCACGTGGGGTAATAAAGATGCCGACAGGCGGGAAACGCGGAGCGGATAAATACACACCAATACGCGGATGAATGCGGTCCCACGCTTGGAGGAGTGAAACTTGAAAATTTAAACCCGCGGATTTAAATCACGGATGCGCAAAACACGGTTTGTGAGGGTTGCCGCATTTAGCAAACCGTGGATGCATGAGTTTCATGGTTGGCGAGGCCGCAGTTGGGGCAGGATACCTTATATTGATTCTACTTCAAACTTACCAGAAGAGGGAAAGCTATATTTTTTTCTAGAAAAGGGAAGCATTTCACTGAGCCATGGAATAAGTTTCTGGAGCAATCCAGTCAGAATTCATGTTAAATGTTTCTCTAATTTTCATAAATTAAATGTGTGAACACAATATAGCATTCTGATATATGATCAAAAATCCTATTCACTGATGATACAAAATACATTTAAATACAGTGCAGGGCCACAATAACACCATTATAAGGGTTCATAAAATACCATCCAATGGGTTAATTGGGAAAAAAAGATTGGTAGGAGCACAAATATACTTCATTTGTGAAGTCTTTTTAAGTAAATGTGTTTTTCTGTCTTTCACTCCTTCACTTCCATATATCCCCTCTATCCTTATCCTGCCTCCCTATTGATTTTTTCTCCATGTCTCAATGGGTTTGTATCGATCACTTTTTTTGTTTCTTGCTCTACTCAGTCTCTCTGAATCTTTCCCCATCTTTTATAATTTGTCTTGTATTCACTCGCTCAATCATAAGAATCATAGCTCATTGACAAACAACAAACAAAATCATGCTTTGAATTTATACTTGGCATGATGCAATAAGGATGCTTTAGATCATTATTCCGATAAATATTTACAACAGATCTTGATCAAAATTGAAAAAACGATTTCCAAGTTGATCCATTTGGCTACACAAAACAAAATTAAATCTATTTCTCAAGTAACAGATGCGCCTCTAAATTATGGTGAGCTAGTTTGGGATTACAAAGAGGACATGAGATATCATTTGAAAAAAATTATATTGTCAATATTTTATATTGTGTGAGGATTTAAATTCATCCAGGCCAACTAATCAATATGAAAACATTTTGAAGTAAGGTTGTTTCTGTAGTGGGTCGTTATTAGAACATCACAGATATAGCAAACAGCAAAATAATCAGGAATTTTGTTTTGCAGAGAACAAGTTCATTGAACACAAATCTGCTCAACCAACAGGAATATGCAGTACAAAGTTAAAAAAAATTGTACCGCTGTCCCCAGCTAAATAAGACGGCTTAAGAAAGGAACAAAACACAGCAAATAAATATCAGAATAAAAAATGTGGTGAAGAATTGTTAAGAGATAAGATATAGAGCTTTAGGAATACAGAGGCCATTCAGCTGATCGAATCTGATCCATCAGTCTACAAAAACAACTTGCATTTATATGGCTCTAACCACTGAGCTATAGGACTCCATTATTAATTTTCAAACAATCAAAAATTCAGCTGAAATTGTGAAATCCATCAAAGAATATTTATCATTGAATGATATTGTAAACACAAAACAAAAGCAGAACAGACTGAATAACATTCCAGGTATTTTTACTCAGGGAAACTCTACTAACCTTGCCAGGCTACATTGGTGCCGTCTCTGAACAAATCTACTTCAAGATCTCTGTCCTTGCATACAAATCCTTTCATGCTCTACCACCTCCTGATCTTTCTGATCTCATATCCCACTACGCTGCCTGCCTCCCTAACCACAGCTAATATAGGCTGCACATCCCTCACCCCCTCAATCGGTGGCCGAGTGTCATCATTACAACTGAACCTCTGGAACACTGCTCAATCCCTTCAACTCAACCCCTCCCCATTTTCAAATCTCCACTTAAAATCTGCAGTAAAACCTTGATAATCCGACATTCCAAAAGTTGGCCACTCCCTAAAACCGGCAAGATTTCAAAATACAACCGTATTATAGATTTTTTTCCCCCGACATCTGGCAAATCTCCCGAAGTCTGAAATAGCTGCTTGTATATTTCCCCGTTTCGTCGGTCAGTTGTCCTCGCTGTGGTTGGAGCTCAGGCATTGTTTGGCTTCAGTGCTGTTTACAGCACACGCGGTGTTTGCGGCAGTGCTTCCCCAGCCATTTCTAGGTAGGTTTCTAAATACCAGCAAACTCCAAAATCCAGGAGGTGTGTGGACCCAACCATGCTGGATTATTGCTGTTTTATTGTACCTCTGTCTGTTTCTATGGTCACCTGGAACAAACATACTATGCCATTGCCATTGCACGACATTGGAAAATTAAAAATGTTAAGACTATCGCAGAAAAGTGATGGGAGATATGAACTAAACTGCATATAATGGAGCAAATATGGCCTAGATTTAAGATCATCCTTTCTGATAATATAGTGAGGATAATGATTATTCACCTTAAGATATCTATTAACTATACCATAAATCATAATATAGGTAGATCCCGCTTAACGAACGCCCGGTTAACGAAAGTTCACTATAAGGAGGATTTCTATTTATATCACTTATCCGCTTTAATGAAGGCTGCGTTCGCTATAACGAATGTTTAAACACATTTTGAATCTCGCGGGCATCTCGTGGGTAGCGTCTCTCCCGGTTCCCCCAAAACACATGCTCAGTATTTAGCGTGCCTCAATTAAGCAGTGCAGTGCCTCCCATATGGGAGGAGCTTAAACAGCTTTGTGGCTTCAAGTAAGTCGAGCACTGTGTATTTTATTGTTTAATTTACTAACATTTTAATATTTTATTGTTGTATTTAAAGTTGTGTAGCCTTCAACAACAGTTATGTCTACCTTAGGCCTTCGCTAGTACAGACCGAGGCCGAGCCAGTTTTCATGATTTTCCGGACTTCGGAACATGCTTCTGATGTCCGAAGTCTGGAAATGCCCAAGTCTGGTGTTCCGGAATTCGGAACACCAGAAGCGCGCCATGAGTCCAGAAATGCCTGGGTCCAGGTTGCAATATTTCGGTGCGGTGACTGTGAAGACCTGGCATGGAGCAAGTAGGATTGGCGTTTTTATTCTTGCAATTTTTGTCACATTCCGTATTCCAGAACTCCGGATTTTGGACGCTCAACCTGTACACTGAAAATGTTAGCGCTAGGAACCTCTAGGAACTAAACTGATTTTAGCGGGGAGGCTCTTGGGTTAGGGCGGTGTTTGGCTGCGGCTAAATACAGTAATACAGTTAAACTCTCTCCCCCTCATCGATCAGGATAGAATTCAAAATGTCTCCATGCCTCCCACTCAACCTAACATCGGCAGCAGGCTCTCACCCCCTTGCCCTCACCACTTGGAACTTCATCCCACAATCCCTGTGCCTCGTTTACTCCCTTGCCTCCTACAAGGCCCAATGCAAGACCCTCCTTTTTGTCCGTGCCTTAAGCCACGCCCCTACCTCTCTGACCTTCTTCATCCTAACCCTACACTTGCGCCACCCACCCACCCAACCTCCATGCTTGGGTCCTGACCCAACTGTTCAGCGCCTTGGGATGTCCTACCAATGTGAAAAGCACTATACAAATGTAATTTTGTTGTTGGAAAAGTGGTTCATCTGCTCATCTTTCACACTACACTGCTCACCTCCCATTTATTCCGCCAACTGAGATTGAATCTTGTTAGGTGCCTGTAGCTACTAAATGTCAATTTGTTAAAGTGTTCAACAAACCCTGGTCACACATTTGCACTATTTAACACGAGGCCTGAAGTACTGTGCCTAAACAACCACATTATAACATGGTTACCCTATACATTAAATATATCTCAAGGTCTTGGGACGCTTGAATAGATAATAAACCAATTATTGTCTTGTTAACCATGAAGCCATTGAGGACTGTCACAGGACTATAAACGCAACAGAAGGTTTGTATTGGTTGATGGGTGTCGAAGGAGGCAGAAAGGTCGAGGAGGACAAGGAGGAAGAGAGAGCCCCGACTGTAAATGTTTAAAGTGTACACCAAGAGTGAATTTCACATGACTGACTGTAAAAACAGATTCATGTGCAAACTTGCATTGTCAGTTTATTTTCTTACTGGGTTCTGCCCAACTATTTCAACTAATTCATGAAGAATAGTGGTGTCCCCAAAAAAATAGCTTTTCACCATTTGAAAGAAAATCCGAAATCTGAGGGAAGATCATGAGAAGCGTGCTTTATCTTACTACTGTACTTTCAATGACACTGCTTCTAAATGATAGTCTTCAGTTCTGGATGCAAAAGCATCACAGTCAAAAGCAGAGCTGACATCACTGTAGAATAAATGAAACTATGGAATCGGTTTCATTGAACACAACCTGAAATTAAAAACTGAGTAGAATGTGGGTCATTAAGCCTACTGACGCCCAATATTGCCCAGGGTGGTTGGGACCAGGAAAGCAAATCACGGTGTGTGTGTGTGTGTATAATATATATATAGTAATGTAATATGTAAATAAAGGTAGTATGATTGTCTTCATTCTAAAGGATAAGTGTAAACAAAATCAAAGTATTTGTGAATCCAAATGGACCTGACAACTGCAGAAAGCTAGGATCCTTGGAAAGATATACAGCCAGAGATGGAGAGGACCAACATATAAAAGGCAGGGAAGTAGTTATCACTGTCCATAAATAGAACAAAGATACTCAACAAGTAAAATGACAGAATTTACACAAGAGCATTATTAGAGAGACTGTATACATAATGAAGTTCGATACGATATATTATCCATACAATGAATGGTATGATTTGATAACTCACAAAACGTCTGACATTTTTTAATTAACTGCAATCTTATACAAGATTGTATGCATTCCATTCATTGTTCTTGGGAGACTTTGCAAAAGTTTCTTGTGCTTTTTATAAAAGATTTTAAAAAGTAATCAATCAAAAATTGATAGCAATAGGCAAAGTACCAATGACCCCAGGGGAGGTTTTGAATATAACAAGTTATTTTTAATACATTTATCAGTAAAAATGACTATGTCATTTTAGTTTCATGTATTTCATGGAAATTGTATAATCTTCAGTCTAATTATTATTACTAAACCTTTTTCCCCATTCAGAGTACATTAAAAAAAGAACATTCTAAACCTCTACATCACACCATAACCTACGTAACAACTCATACTGCCTCCAGCTGCACTGGAACAAAGCTACAAAAGAATAAAATGCACCATTAATCCTACTTGATTTCATAAACAGTACACTTTAAAATTAATATTCCATTTGTGTCAATGAATGGATCAGAGAAATAGGATCAGAATGATTGGGTGACTTTAGACTCAATAGGCCAAATTAGTGTAACTTCTTTGATTGGTCATAACTTAGGAAGGACCTTGGTTACAAGCTATCAAGTCATACCATTCATTAATTGTACAGAAATCATATCAAATAGTTCTTCATTATGTATACAATCTGTATAATGACGCACTTTTCACCTCAAATATACAGTTGAATAGGTGGCTGAATTTACCTTGAAGAACTGAGAAGTATTGTAATAACTCATCAAATGCAAGCAGCTTATTCTTCATGCAAAACTATGTTTTTGTTCCAATGCCCTGCATAGCAACTTCAGCCTTCAAGATGCTATCAGTAAAAAGTAAATACAAGTCTACAAAACCTAGAAGGCAGCAACAGAAGCTAGTTCCTTGGTGTTATCTTACTATCTGAAGTGACCACAAGAACCTCAGATCTTACTCATCCTCTCTATAAAGAACACAGAGTGGTCAGAGGGTAGAACATTAGAAAAAACGTCAAAGTATTTGGCAGGAATTTGGTTACACTATAAAATTGGAGGAGAAATAAAAGATCCGCAAACAAAATAATAATACAGTAGTTGCATTTGATATATCGCCTTATCACTTTGTCAAGACGCCTCAAAGCACTAGACATCTACTGTAAAATGTGCACAGTAATATCCGAAAAACAAACATGGAGCAAATGACCAATTTTATTTTGGGGTTTTGTTGACAAGAGCACCAGAAGAAACTCCTTGCTCTTTTCGAATAGTGCCATGGGATCTTGTAGTCCTCTAGTTTGGTGGTAAATGCACTCACCTCGCAAGCGAGAAACCTGTGATCGATTCCCGGCAGGGGGGAAGCTATGGGCAAATTTCCTTTCCTTCCCTCGAAAAAAAATAATAAATTGTTCATTTCAATCCAGGACTGTTTTTTGGGATACCGCTGTGCACAACTTGCTGCTGCATTTCACCCAAATATATATACATATATATAATTCTTCCATTTGATATAGCGCTTTTCACGTTTTCTAGACGTCTCACGGGCGCTTCACAGAATATATAGTAAAGTGAATTGACTATATATGTGGGCGAAGCACAGTAGCCAATTGTGCACTGTCCCACAAACAGTCACGGATTGAAATGACCAATTTATTTATTTTTTTGAGGGATTATTATTAGGCGTGGAGTAAGGAAACTTGCCCAATGTTTCGCCCTGCCTGGAATTGAACCCACCTTTTAAGGCGAGTGCTCTAACCACTGAGCTACAGGACTCCACAGTCAATTCATTTTACAGCATATTCTGTGAAGTACTTTGAGATGTCCAGAAGATGTAAAAACGCTATATCAGATGCGAGGATTATTATATGATGGCAATGTATATATTGCCCCCATAATTTAGCAATTTGCATCACAGAAATCTCAAAAATAAAGAAATAGGCACTGTGTAAATATAGATAAAAGAGCCAAAATCTTATGAAACCAAATAGCTGTGGTCATTGTTTCCATGAAGCTGGAGCAAACCTGGACCTGTTCCATTAAATGCATATCATTAGCCTATGGTATGACTTTCTGAATTAAAACAAAAAACATTAATATAGCGCCTTTCACACAGGGTAGCGTTTTGGAGCACTGAACAATGAATGGCGTGTTTGACGTCAGACCAGAGAGAAAAAGGAGGAGACCGAGGAAAGTGTTCAGTTGCAATCTTAAAATATGCAGAGGAGGCAACAAGGAGGGATTGAAGCAGAGTTCCATAAGTTCAAGGAGTTACTGAATGTACTCATCAAAGGTGAAGAGGAGGGCTCGAGGACACGGAGAAGGTTTGCGGGTAAAGGATTACGATGTGAACAGGTTGGAGATGTTTGGAAATTTGGTTAGGG
Organism: Hydrolagus colliei; assembly: GCA_035084275.1. Lineage (NCBI taxonomy): Eukaryota > Metazoa > Chordata > Chondrichthyes > Chimaeriformes > Chimaeridae > Hydrolagus > Hydrolagus colliei. The sequence continues at coordinate 18,499,464 of CM068745.1, read as the reverse complement.
CATGAAATTATGGCAAGTCAAAACCATTAAATGGTAGCAGGTACAAAACAGGATTCAAATAAAGTGGCAGTAACAATTGACTTTCCTTTCTCATTGAATCAGCACTAAATTGGATTTTCTTTTACACTTTTCTTCCCAATTTAAAATATGATATTTCATATATCTTTTTAAACTATACCGGAGCTTAAGTTAAAATACATTGCATAAGCATGATTGAATATCAACACAATGAAACAGAAATATTTGAAACAGTGTAAAATTTATCAGAAATGAAGAGTTATCTGAATAACAGGTTCAGCGAGCAAATGAGGTGTAAAAATAATTCTAATTAAGACCTTATCTAACTGTGGCAAACACTTAGGAGTAGGATAGGTGAATGAGGTTTGTCAAATTGTTCAAAATTTCTGTTCATTGGTAATCTTCGGGCAACCACAAATCTTCACTAAGAGGGACAGATATTGATGGTAGACTGCAAAGGAAACCCATATTTGCTCCTAGATCGAATAGGCTAAACCCTACATAAACGTGGTAAGGATTACCTACTCCGTGACAAAATCCAACCTCTCCAATATCAAAGATGTTGCTGGTCTGGCAATCTGCTACAATGACACAAATAGGTCAACTCCAGAAGGGTCACTAATGCTTAATCCAGACCAAAAACACACAGCAGCTTCTGCATTCCAAACAAACTATACGCAGAATACCAGCAAGAATCAGACCTCACTTCCTGTTGACATCTTTCCCAGTTAATTTAGTAGCATAAAAAATGTGGAACATAGGATTTCAAGATAAACTTACTTTCCACAGACATTTTGTTACTTGTTTTACTAGTACTCCAAGATTCTACTCAGTCTGAAGGGTGCTTATATATATGCAAGCTTTTTATTGCACTTCATGGTACAGGCTATCTGGTTGTCTGCGCTGGTGTTTTTTTTCTCCACGTGAGCCAACTAATCTAACTCTCCTGCCTGCTCCGCTTACACTTCATTATTTTTTCCTTTTCAAGCATCAAATTATTCCCTTTTAAAACAATTTATTAGCTTGTGTCCAGTTTGTGACAGAAGATTCTGCGTCACACGAGTTACTTTTTGAAGTGTAGTATTGTTCTGCAATAATTAAATTGCACCAACATCCAGCAGTTACAACCTGAAATGAACACCCCCAGTTAATCCCTTGTTTTGGTGAATTCGGATGACCAATGAAGCCACCTTAACAAAAGGGAGAAGCTAGGAAGTTTAATAGGATGGAAAAATGACTGAACACATCAGTTTCTAACCTGATGCCTGCCTTTCGGCAATCAAATAATTTGATGCCATATTTATATTAGTGATATAAATATATCACTAATGTCCTCCCAAAGTGAAAGGGGCTCTACAAAAGTAAATATGTTGTTGTTGGTGAGGCACTGCTACATACAAAGGCAGTTTTTCCTCTGGAAGCTTTCTAGAGTAGCAGGTTAAATAATAATCCTTGCATGTTTTAGTACCTTACATATAGACTTTTTTTTTAAAAAACTGTCGGAAGGCAGCAATGGTCACCTTTATTTTCTGATGGATGTTTTCTCTGCAAGAATGAAATACAATTGCCTTCCAACTCTATATAGCATGGCATACACTAGCATGTTCCAATAGGCAACAACAACTTCGATTTATATAAGGCCCTCCACGCAGGACGGTGTCTCCGAGCAGTTCACATTAACAGATCCCGGGCCCGAGCCATAGGCAAGGAAAAAAGGTGACCAAAGGCGCTTCGAAAATAAAGGTCTTTAGCCGAGACATGAAAATAGGAAAAGAGGGGGCAAGGCGAAGGGAGTGAGGAAGGGAGTTCCAGAGCTTCAGGGCATAGTGGCTGAAGGCACGGCCGCCAATGGCGGAGCGGAGGATTTGGGGGACAAGGAGGAGACCAGGACCAGAGAGCAAAGGTAACAGGGGAGAGTTGTTTTGGGAAGAGAGGTCAGACAGGACGAGGGGTGCAGAGGAGTGGAGAGATTTGAAGACAAAAGTGAGGATCTTGAAATCGATTCTCTCTGGGTCAGGGAGCCAGTGAAGACTGGCAAGGTAATAGGGAAGCGAAGTTTGGTGCGGGTGAAAACGTTCTGAATGAGCTGGATTGGAGGCAGCCCTCAACTAGCCCCGCAATTATTTTATTCGGCCTGAAAGCCATTTCCAACTTCACTGCTTTACCTCCCGGCTGCGCATCTCTGCTGATCTCTCTACATGAGGCAGCACAGAACTGATATGAAGAGGGGCAGAGCGGGAGGCATATTCTCATTCTGGCCCTCCCAGTGCAACCTGGTGAGTCGCAGTGAGCAGCATATATTGGTAGAGTAATTGTAAAACTACAGCACTACGAGTCTCAGTAGGAAATGCAAACAAAGGGCTTCAGTGGAGGTGGGAAGTGGATAACTTGTTCATTGTAAGTAATGGAATATCTCAGTGCCTTGTTTGCTTGCAAGTCATATCTGTGTCGAAGGAGTTCAGTTAATTTTGCAATTGCAATCAGTTAAATTAATCTGCTTGTTTTTTGTTCAGCATTCTTTGTAATGGCCTCAATATACTGAATTGACATCTTGTATTTTGACTTTGAATACATTTTAAAAAATGCATATATTTTGATATGACATGATCATTATTCAGTAATACAGTCACACAATTTAAAATATATGGTTCTTTTGTTTCTGGAAGTGAAAAACAAATATAGCTTATGTGGTCCACAAACATTTCTCAAATGTGGCATCCAACCCTCAACACCGAAAAGGTTGGAATACCCTGACATACACAAACTGACAAACACAATAATATTAAAAATCCTTGGATTTGAGATAGCGCTTTTCACATCTTTTGGACGTCTCAAAGCGCTTCACAGAATAAATTGTAAAGTGAATTGACTGTATATATGCGGGTGAAATGTGGCAGCCAATTGTGCATAGCAGTGTCCCACAAACAGTCATGGCTTGAAATCACCAATTGTTTGGGGGTGTGGGGGGCGATTATTATCAGGCCTGTGGAATAAGAAAACTTGCGCAAGATTTTGCCCTGACCTGCCAGGAATTGAACCTAGGTCACCATCTACACCCAAATTATTAATTGTAATAAAATACAATTGAATTCACGCAAGTCGTATCAGTCCAGACCATAATATTTAATGACACAGACAAAGTCCAAGTTGCAGGCAAACTGTATAAGTCGTACAAAATACGAATCAATCAGTAACCTGCACTGCGCATGTGTAATTTAATGCAGCTGGTAAGTGTGCATGAGATAGTTTATCAATGCAGTCAGTAAGCTCGCATGCAGTAACAGCCAAGGCTAAATTTCCCACAATTCAATCTGGTTTGACCCTTCGCCGCATGCGCATTTACTGGAAAGCATTGGAATTGTATTGAATCACAGGAAATGAAATTCTACTGCACTTCCATCAATGGATCCAAACTACGTTTCTGTGATTTAATGCAGCCGGCGAGTGCACATGCATCAATGGGTCAGTCGTCATTTCCCGTAATACAAGGCATCGGTTAAGTGATAGGAAACTGAACGGGCCTCCAATAAATGTATGACTTAGGCAATTATACAATCTATAAAGATAAGACTTATGTGAGTTTTACTGTATTTTCAATTAATATCCAAAATATATATATTTAAAATATCTACGGGAACTGTTTCACATTCTTTTGACATTTCCCCTAACCTTTCTGCTCCATTTGAGGGAAAATATCCATTGAGATATCCATATCCATCTACTTGCAATAATACAGTGTATAGCATGACATACATATTTGCACACACACACATACACAGTACAGTGAACGACAGGGAACAGTGATTTACTAAGAAAGATTGTTCCAAATAGAAGGCACCTCAATTTATAAGACAACCTCCAATTTTGTATTATTCGAGTGAAATTAAAATTGCCCTTTAAACAGTGAGCACGGTTTTAAATGTTAAAACACTAGCAATTTAGAGTATTCTCTACGGCTGTCATAACATCACTACATCTTTCTGCTCACTCTCTCACTGTCTATGTCTAACTTTTTTTCCTCCGAAGCGCTCTTGGAAGCTACCTTCTGCAAATTCAAAATCCTCACCTCCATGGCTTTGCCCCTTCCTACCTCTGACCTGCTGACCCCTTTTCAACCTGTCTGCTCCTTCTGCCAGCAAGCTCCCCTAACGGCCTCTCCCACCATCGGTGAGTGGGTTTTCAGCCTCTCTGCTCCCACCCTATGGTACTCCATTCCACATTCCTTTCACCTCACTCCCTCCCTTGCCTCCTTCAAGGCAGGCCTTAAGACCATCCACTTGGACCATGCTTTTGGCTACCCTCCACCTTCCCTGATTTCAGCAATTTTGACATTTGAATTTAGCAAGAATTTTTTTTAAAACACAAAAGCAGCACAAATATAATTATTAAGATGAAATTGGTTATTTTCAGTACACACCCAATATCAGGTCAATCAATGAGCAATTTAAATTTAGTTCCAGATTGTGAATAAATTTATGTAATTATCCAAGAAGTAAATGAAATAGGATACTATACCTGCATTATTTACTCTTAAATAATAACACCGTCAAATTCAAATTTGGAATTTTACAAGGTTCAAAGACTGCCAGGAAACCAGTACTGCCCATGTACTGTACTACTTAGATAACTTCTTGGTAAACTTCCGAGGTTTAAATCAGTATAACAATGTAACATGACTGAAATAATGTCTCATCTGCCCATACTTCATATCCAAAATGCTGAATTCTATAGATGTAAAATTATGTTAAAATTACATAACTATTAATCTTCACTATGATGACAAACTATACTAGTATCTGATGCTGTGAATTACCATCTTTCACTAAGAATAAAATATGATCCATGGTTTTTTCCAGCAATCAGACCTACAAACCAATACCTGAATCAGAGGGTACTTTGGCTCAATTGGTGCTCCTCCGAAGCCGTTTACCCCAATAAAGCTGCTACTGAAGTATGAATTTGTGAGGTTGTTGTCTGGTAATGTTCCATCCATTCCTGGAACTGGAAAATGTGAAATTTCATTTACTAGAAAAAAAACTTCCAAAGTATTTTCTATTGTACAAATAGTAAAAAAAACAATGTCAATAAACACTAAAGGAGTAATATTAGTTATGGCCATATTATTAACAAATTTTATCATTGTGAAATTAATTGTTGCCAATTTAATTATGTTACAGTAGTTCGGTCTATGTTGCTGAACTCATGTAACTTCTCAGATTTTAACTATTACAATAATAATAAAGTAAGAGCCAATCAACTGAACGCTAAATATTTTACCAGGGCCCAGACAACAAAGCTTATTGACTCTCCATAAAATAGGATTTATAAAATGAACAGACTGCTGCTCAAAATATCCAACAATATCAAAATTAATAGGAGAGTAAACAAATCCACTATATTTTCCATTTCATTCAAGTTTTGTTGGACTCAAGTGAGTTTTTACAAGTTCTTAAGATTGTCCAAAATCACATTCCTGGTCAAGTGACAATGTCTGCAAAATCATCATGTACTTCATTATGTACATACTTGACCAACAATTCACATTAAATGTAGTGGTAAGTGCAATTTTCAATTATTCTTATTCAATTATATCATTGAATCAGATTTAGATTGACATCAAACTATATTATTATCATTATATAATAATAATCCTTGCATTTGATAATAGCGCTTTTCACATCTTCTAGACGTCTCAAAGTGCTTCACAGAATATATGTACTCTAAAATGAATTGACTGTTTCATTATACACTACATATGCCAGTTACATTCTGGAGATATTACATTTATTACATTGTACAACACTACCAAATAGTGGTTCATCTACACTTTCACAAAGATAAAAGTAACTTTTTTTAAAAAAAGTTAGCCAGATTAGACATTATCGCTTTTAACTGTTTGTAGTGACAAATGTATAGAACTAGAGTCACGGCCCACATAAATACAGCATTCTGAAATATTCAAAAAATATAATAACCAGGAAGAGGTCATTGGGCCCAAACACCTGATAGATCAATCCCAGATATCAGTCTTCTTACCATATATCCTCAAACCCATGCAATTCCCATCTCGCCTATCAATTACACGAAGCCCTTCCAGATTATTAACTATTAAAATGTTGGAATCCATCCAAAACACTTCTGAATTTTAAATGAACTTCTACAAATAAGTCAATCCGAAATGTTCGTACTATCTGAAACAGATGCACACAGAAAGCTGAGACAGGCCTGTGCACTTGCGGTATCCCAAAGCCTCTCTCAACAGGTCGTTATTTGTAGATTTTAAGTTTCACAGCAGATCCAAACAAAAAACACACTCATTATCCTCCTCCCTTTCTATATCAAGGTCTCTACAGACACAGCGCTTTTTCATCGCTTTCTCCCCCTCTCTCTCTCTCTCTCTGTCTGTCTTTTCGTCCAGTTCATGGAACACGAATAGGCCTAAACGAAAATCAACAGTGCTCTTGTTTTTCTTTCTCTCGCTCTCTCCACCCCACTCTTCCGGTTGCACTGACAAGCAAATGGGTAGTTTCCTTCCAGCAAACCCCCCCCACACTACAGAAAACAACAAACAGGACGAGGAGGTGGGTGGGGGGAGAGAGAGAAAAGAGAAGTGGGACGAGAATCAGCGACACGACAAGACATTCCCCGGTCCAGAGAGACTAGACAACTCACTGGTCAGGAGCTGCCCGGGATCCACCAAGCTTCCCAGCTCATTCTTCTTGTGGCCGCCGTGCGGATACCCTCCTCCTCCTGTAATCCCCCCACCACCGCCTCCAACACCAACCACGGTATTGGCCGCTCCTCCTCCTCCTCCGGGCGCCGCCGCCGCCGACACCGACCCGACTCCCGCTCCCGGGTGGTGGTGGTTGTTGTTGACGACAAGCCCGAGACCGGCCGCGGCGGTGGCGGCGCCATTGTTGGGCTCCTCGTGCAGGAACTGGCACTCGTCGCCGTAGAAACAGGTCTTGTCCTTGGCGTAGTAACGGCAGAACTTCACCTTAGGGCAGGAGAGGGAGAGGGAGGCGGCCGACACCGACGACGACGACACCGCCGTCGAGAGCCCCAGCCCGCCCGGTCCGGGTCCTAGGCCCAAGCCGGGGCCACCAACAACGCCGCCGCCGCCCGGGCCGGCGCCGCTGTTCATGGCCCACACACGCACGGACCGAGACACTGTGTTGATGGGTCAGGGACCGAGCTGCAGGTCCAGCCGCTCCGCTGCTCCTGTGGTGATGGTGTTTGTTGTCGTTGTTGTTGCCGCCGGCGCCGCCGCCACCACCGCTCCTGTTCCCGCGATAGAAACCCAAATGCCGCGGCCGAGCAGCACAACAACATTGGAAGGAAAAGGCGAGGTTCGAGACGGAGCGATAGGTGGGAGGGGGGGGGGGGGGGGGGGGGGTGCGGAGAGGAGGGAAATCCAACCCTCCTCGACTCTTTCCTCTCCTCTCCACACGACAAGGCCAGTTGTGTGTCTGTCGAGCGAAAGCAGTCAGGGAGCGGCTCGGCGGCGGCGGCTGCTGAGGGGAGTTTTTCCCCTCCCCCCCCCCTCGCTCGCGCGCGCTCTCTCTCTCTCGCGCGGCCTCGGCCTCCGACCCCCCTGCTGCTAACCACCTCACTGCGCTTGCGCGCCCCGGAGCATTCTGGGCAGCCGAGGAACCAAAACAAGTTGGGAGCAGTGGTGCGGGAGGGGTGTTGGGCGGGTTTCACGCCCAATTGGGCGGTTTTTGTTGGACAATAATAGTCATCCTTGCATTTGATGTAGCGCTTTTCACATCTTATGGACGTCTAAAAGCACTTCACAGAATATACTGTAAAGTGAATTGACTGGATATTTGTAGGTGAAATGCAGCAGCCAATTGCGCACAGCTGCGTCCCACAAACAGTCGTGGATTGAAGTGACCAATTTTTATTATTACAGCACCCCACACAGGGTAAAGGAAGTATAGCTTCAGGGCAAGTACCTACTTTTTACATTTTTAAATTCATGATAATTAATAATCCTTGCCTTCGTTATTATTGGTTTCTCACGTCGTTCGAGACACCAGAAAGCGCTTCACAGGGTATACTGAAAAGCAGTGGTTTCCAAATTGTGGAGGGCGTACCAGGGGGGGGGGGGGGCGCGGAGTTTTAGCATCTCGAGCCCCTGAGTGTGTATGGAGGCGAGGCGGAGCTGAGGACCCCCGAGTGTGTGCAGCCGAGTGTGAAGGAGTAACCCTGCTGTAGAGGCAGGCGACAGGGAGTCGTGTAGGGAGTATTTAAGTCATGTAGCTCAGTGGTTGGAGCCTTGCAAGCGATAGACATTGATTTGATTCAAGGCAGGGCGAAACCTTGAGCAAGTTTCCTTACTCCACATGCCTGATAATAATCCCTCAAAAAAAAATCGGTCATTTCATTCCCCGACTGTTTGTGGCACACTGCTGTGCGCAATCGGCTGCCATATTTCATCCACATACTGTATATACAGTCAATTCACTTTAAAGTACATTCTGTGCAGCACTTTGAGATGTCCTGAAGACCTGAAAAGCGCTACTATATATCAAATGCAACGATTATTATTATTGTTATTATTGGACCTTAGTTGGTCTTTAGCAGTAAAAAGAATAGATTTTTATGCAAAATGAAACTATAGTACTATTGACTACATTTACACATAGAGTTGAAGATTTAAAGTTTGAATTCCGTTTAATTATATACTGTATTAAGAGTTCACCTACTCTTTGGAACTCCACCCCACAATTCCTTCACGTTGCTCACTCCCTTGCCTCCTTCAAGGCCTGTCTCAAGACATTCCATTTTGACCGTGCCTTCACCTGCCACCCCACTTCTCTGCCCTCCCTCATTCCAACCGTGACTCCATCCCCCATCACCCCATGCTCAGGTTCTGACCCCTCACTGTTCATCGCTTTGTGATATCCTCTCAACGTGAAAGTCGGTCTACCAGTATAATTTTGTTGTTGTTAAACCAAGGTCCTGTCAGCTTGTTCAAGTGGACCTAAAAGATCCCAGGGCAGCATTCGAAAGGAGAAGAGAATATTTTGTGTATCTCTCCAGATGTCTTGGCCAACAATCTACAATCTATTTTGTCCTACCAACCCCCCACCCCACCACCCCAACAGTTTATACTTTGGATTGTGCCCTTCATGTAGAGAAAACATCTCAAATCTACAAATACTGTTTGGGAGCTGAGATGAGGTGTGAGAGTGGCCAAAACACTCTCACACTAGTAGGTGCAGTTGAAATAGATTGATTTGGGAAGAATAAGTAATAATAATAATAATAATCCTTGCATTTGATATAGCGCTATTCACATCTTCTAGACAGCTCAAAGCGTTTCACAGAATATACTGTAAAGTGAATTCACTGTATATTTGTGGGCGAAATGCGGCAGCCAATTGCGCACAGCGGTGTCCCACAAACAGTCGTGGATTGAAATGACCAATTTATTATAGTTTTTTGGAGGGATTATTATTAGGCGTGTGGAGTAATGAAACTTGCCCAAGGTTTCGCCCTGACCTGCCTGGATTCGAAACACAGGTCTCACATGTGTAAGGCGAGTGCTCTAATCACTGAGCTACAGGACCAGTTCCAGAGAACACACAAAGGGGCTGAAAGCTTGTCTGCCGAAGATGGGGAAAAGCAGGCCTAATGTTGGTGGAGCAGGGAATTAGGGGTGGAAGAGATTGAAAAGATAGAGTGAGGTAAGACCATGGAGGTATTTGAAGGTAATGACGAGGCGCTTAACTTCGGTTTAGCACAGTAGAGATTTACTTCGCAAATTTAGTCTGACTTCCAAAAACATAAATTTACTGATACAATTCTGACATTAATTCAAATTTTGCCAATAGGTATTCTTCTGATCCTTTTCTCTGAGATGTTGAAACTGTGTGATGTGAAGTTTCAGCCTTATTTCTACAAAAGCAAATTGAAGAATATTTTTCAGCAAATTGAAGAATATATTTTATAGTACTGTACTGTAGAATGGTTTAGTATTAAAGTAGAAATACAAGTTGAAAAATAAAGGATACCCAAAACGTTGTATTAGTTCACTAACTTTTTTTTGCAGAGTACATATTTTCCCGATCAGGAAAATACAGATGTTCTCACACAGATATTTTATAGCACCTTGGAATGTCCTCCCAATGTGAAAGGTACTCTAGAAATGTAATTTTGTTGTTGTGGTTGTTTTATCCAGTTAAAACGTTTTTTCCACTTACCATTATATTCTACAAGGAAACCTGGTTTCAGATTCTTGCACTTCACTTTTATTGCATAGTTTCTGTTCCATAGAGTACTTAGAAGACTAGTTAGCAAGTTGAAGACAGCTTTCATGGGACATGTTTTCAAAGTGAGATATTGAACTTACATGCCTGGAAAGAACTCATGTGTCATAGGACAATAAGCATCTGGTATCTTCAGATTAATGAAGGAAACATATTGTGTTGTGATACCACAGGAATTTTGTGAAGGACATTATGCATACCACATATTTGTTCATGATTAATTTTTAGATGTGATTAGAAAGCCAACTTTAACATATTTTCACAATATTTGAAATATTTCATATGGTGTTGATCTCGTAATTATTTGATTTTATGAATACTATGCTGCTCATCATAACTCTTAATACTGTCATATTTAGACTGACAAAAAATACTACCAAGGATCATGGATAATTAAAAAAAATAGAATTGCTTACTGATTTCCTGGCTTTTATGCAACATTGGTGGCTGCTGCATTTGCCTCCAAATAGTCACTACACTTCAGAGTAAGATCTTGAAATGGCATGAAAAGATGTTATATCAAATGTAAGGATTATTATGATCTTAAATATGATGTCAATGGGTAGTCAGAGTTATACAAATTAAAAGGATGTTGTCGCAAGATGCATGTAACTGCTTTCATAATTTTCAAGATGAATTAGATAGATATTTGTCAGGTCAGAGAATTAATGGATATGGGGCATGGGCGGATAACCAGACTTGAGGTACAGATTGGCCATGATCTTATAAAATAGCAGAACAGGCTTGAGAGGCTGAAGAGCCTTGCATTTTATATTTACATTTGATGTAGCACTTTTCACGTCTTCTAGATGTCTCAAAGTGCTTCACAATATGCTGTAAAAGACTATATTTGTGGATGAAACGTGGTACCAAATGCACGCAGCAGTGTCACACAAACTGTCGTGGATTGAAATGGCCAATTTATTATTGTTTCTTTTTGAGGAATTATTATCAGGCGTGTGGAGTAAGGAAACTTGCCCAAGGTTTCGCCCTGCCTAGAATCAAACTCAGATCTCTCGTTGCCAATGCGAATGCTCTAACCACTGAGCTACATACAGTACACTAATGGATTTGGAGCCGAGGGCTGCAGGCCAGAGAGGGTAAGCAGCAGGAGGGTGACACACCTTGGGGAGGGAGTTTTGGAGATGCTATCCACGCTGACATGTTGGAAGGGGTGGGGGAGACAGATACCCAGTATCAGTGGTGACACACGGTGGGGAAAGAGGATGATATCCGCACTGATACATGGTGGGGAGACGAGGAAGGGAGACATTTACTCTTATTGGTAGGAGTAAGTGTACTTACTTATTGGTAACAAGTCTACTCTTGTTTCTATGTTTCTAATACAATACATTTGACTCAAACTGGCTTGTTATGCTTGTATATGCTTGTTATCTTTCACAGCTGGAGACAGAATTAAATCCACATCCGTGAAATAATAGCCACATATAATACTGAAACAGAACAATTTTTCTGCAACTCAGTGGCATTGCACAAATTGGCTGCCTCGTTCACCCACAACATACATCAGTCACGCATCACACCACAGCATATCCTGTGAAGCGCTTTGACACTTCTCAGCAACATGAGAAGGTGCTATACCAAATGCAATGAAAATGAACCCTCACTTTAACTCATCTGCATAATATCATGAGCAGTAAAATTCACTTACAGCTGACCAATAATAGCAATTTCAAATTGACATACCTCTGCAGTCAGTGATTCAAGAATTCTCTTTGTTCATGCTGCATGCTGCATGAATATTCAAAATATCCGCCAGATAGTGTCATCCTCCTGCCTCTTGTCGCCCATCACCACCACCCCCTTTCCGTCCCCGTCACCCTCCCCATCATCAGCTCCTACCACGACCCCCTTCCTACACTCCTTCTTCCCCGTCTCTCCTTCCTCCCTCTCATGCACCATCACCTCAATGAAGCTCACAACCTGCAGCCTCGACCCCCTCCCCACCAATCTACTGCTCACCCAGCTCCCTCTCCTCTGCCTACTGCTGCCTGACATCATCAACCAGTCCCTCTCCACAGGATCAAACCCTGCCCCTCTCAAAACTGCCATCAACCCCCTCCTTAAAAAATCTTCCCTTGATCCCTCAAACCCTAGCCACTACCGCCTTATCTCTAACCTGCCCTTCCTTGCCAAAGCACTCAAATGCGTTGTTGCAAATCAACTCCGCGCCCACCTCTCCTCCCACTCCCTCTTCGAACATCTCGAGTTTCCGCCCTACCCACAGTACAGAGACTGCGCTTGTGAAAGTCACAAACAACATCCTCTCTATCTGTGACCAGGGCTCCCTCTACCTCCTTATCCTCCTGGACCTGTCCGCTGCATTCGACACAGTCGACCACACCATCCTCCTCCACCACCTGTCCTCCGTCATTCACCTCAGTGGGACCACACTTACCTGTTTTGAATCCTACTTCACAAACCACCAGCAGTTCATCTCAACAAATGTTTTTTCCTCCCGCTCTCACCCAGTTACCTGTGGGGTACCCAGGGATCCATCCTCGGCCCCCTCCTCTTCCTCATCTACACGTTCCCTCTTGGGGATGTCATCCATAGACATGGGGCACACTTCCACATATATGCTGATGACACCCAACTCTACTTTTCCACTTCACTTTGCGACTCCCAGTCCCCTGATGTTCTGTCAGCCTGCCTGTCAGACATCAGGAGCTGGATGAGTGCAAACTTCCTGAAGCTGAATGTCGACAAGACGGAAGCCATACACTTTGGCTCTCATCAACATCTCCATTCGCACAGCTCTCACCGAACCTGTGCGCAACCTTGGCATCAGGTTCGACCCCCAACTATCCTTCCTCCCCCACATTCAGTCCCTCACCAGCACCACCTTCTTCCACCTCCGACGGATCACCCGTCTCCGGCAATACCTCATCCCAAAAGCCGCTGAAACCTTGGTCCATGCCTTTGTCACCTCTCAACTGGACTACTGCAATGCCCTCCTCGCCGGTCTCCCCTCTACCACAATCCACAAAATCCAGCTAAGTCAAAACTCTGCCGCCCGCATACTCACCCGCACCAAGCTTCGCTCCCCCATTACCCCAGTCCTTGCCAGACTTCACTGACTCCCTGTCCCTGAGAGGATCGACTTCAAGATCCTCACCATTGTTTTCAAGTCCCTCCATTCCTCTGCACCCCCCTACCTCTCTGATCTCCTCTCTCCCCAAACCAGCACCCGCTGCCTTCGCTCCCCTGGGTCTGGCCTCCTCCATGTCCCCCGAATCCTCCTATCCACCCTCGGCGGCCATCCCTTCAGCTACTATGCCCCGAGGCTCTAGAACTCCCTTCCTCACTCTCTTCGCCTTGCCCCCACTCTTCCTAGTTTCAGGTCACCTTTGTACCCCTGCCCCAGGCTCGGTCCCAGGATCTGCTACTGTGAAGCACTCTGAGATGCCATCCAGCGTTGAGGGCACTTTATAAATCAAAGTTGTTGTTTTTGTTGTTGTATGGAATATCGCACAATAGTGACTATGTTAACAAACACACATGCACAAGCTATCACCTGCACAGTTCACAAGATCACACAAGATGTTCCAATGAACAAAGCTCTTTGGTCGATTTGACCTCATCTTTGCATAATAACAACCCTCCCATCTTTCATTTCAGCAAAAGGTTGTTTCTTAAATCAGTCCATTTACTTGATATTAATGATTCTTAATGGAAATCATATAATTTTTCAGCACAAAAAGAGGTTATTCGACCCATCGAGTCTGTGCTGGCTCTTTGAAAAGAGCTATCCAAAATGAATCCCACTCCCCAGCTCTTTCCCCATAACCCCGCAAACCCAGTCTACCCAAATAACCATCCACCTCTCCTTTAAAAATTTTTATTGAATCGGCCTCCACCATCTTTTAAGGCAATGCATTCCAGACTCTGACAACTCACTGCGTGAAAAAAAATTCTCCTCACCTCCCCTCTGCTTCTTTTAGAAGCTATTTTAAATCTGTGGCCTCGAGTCACTGACAGACCCATCAGATTGAAATATATTCAATCAAGAAAATATGCTTTGTTGGCTGACCATAAAGGTTGGCCGCTACTCATCTAGGCTGAAACACTACTGTATTGCAATGCTGGGGGAGCAATGCATTGTCGGAGGATGCCTTCCTTTAGATGAGATGTTAAACTGAGGTATTATTTGCCTGTTTAGGTTGATATTAAAGGTCCTATGGCACTATTCACAAAGAGAATGGAGTTTCTCCTGTGTCCTGGATGTGACCTATCACCCCCATTCTCGCCCAACCCCACTGGCTTCCCATCACTCAGAGGATTCAATTCAAGATCCTGGTCCTCAACATTAAAGCATTCCACGGCCTTGCCCCAATGTATCTCTGCAACTTCCTACCAACGTGTCTGATCCCTCCGCTCAGCAGGCTCTGGCCTGGTCCACATTCACCTGCCAATGGTAGGATAGGTGGGGGCAGGGGCTTGGAGCAGGCCAGAGCCCAAACAATGGAGAGAATGGACAGGTTGGTAGAGTGTTAGGAAGTTGCAGGAGTTGGCAAGGCCATGGAGGACTTTGAAAGTGAGGACCAGGATCTTGAATTGAATCCTTTGTGTTTTGGGAAGTCAGTGGAGATAGGAAAGGATGGGGTTGATGGAGTCATGGAGCTTGGTGTGGGAGAGGACACAGGCTGCAGAGTGCTGGATGATCTGCATCTTATGGAGGGAGGAATTAGGAACACTAACAAGCAGGGCATTGATACTGTTGGATGTAAGGAAGGCATGAATGAGAGTTTTAGCAGCCTGAGGGGTGAGATAATGTTGGAATCAGGCAATGTCACGGAGGTGAGGGAGGCAGAGAGGGTCATGGCATGAATGTGGAGGATAAAAGCCAGTTGAGGATTGAATACGATACCAGGTTCCTGACTGGGACTGGCTTGCTGAGGTGGAGTGTGCATCCATGGAGGTTGATCCTGCCAAGTGCCTGAGGTGCAGAGGCACTGGCGCGAGCTAATCAGGGGGGCCTTGGTCTTGTTGACAGTTACAACTGTAGAAAAGTTGAAAGTTAACTCTCATCCAGGACTTGATATCCGGCAGGCAGTCTGTACAGGACACTAGTGGTCCTGGAATCAAGGACAGAGGCAATTGAGGGTCAGAGAGGTAGAGTTGCGTGTCATCCACATAATATGGAAGTTGACCCCGTGTCTGCGGATAATGTCACCAAGATGGAGCATACAGATAATAAAAATAATTATCCTTCCATTTGATTTAGTGCTTTTCCACATCTTCTGGATGTCACAAAGAGCTTCACAGAATATACCGCAATTTGAATTGATTGTATATTTTAGGGCAAAATTAGGCAGCAGCCAATTGCGCACAACAGTGGCCCACAAGCAGTCGTGGATTGAAATGACCAATTTTTTTTGAGGGATTATTATTAGGCATGTGGAGTAAGGAAACTTGCCTAAGCTTTTGCCCTGTTCAGAATTGCAACTAACCACTGAGCTACAGGACTCTTCCTCCCCACACTCATGCTATCTTAAACTTAAACTTAAATTTAAACTTAAATGTATGAAATTGCAGGCTTCTGTTCATTTTCCATATCCTTTAATAGCCCTCTTTTTCAAACACACTTCCTTTTAAAATGATCTATTATTCAAAAATTTCTGATTGAATTTTTTATTTTATTGTCAAAACTATATTGCTTCGCTGCCTTTAAGGAGCTATCTACTGTTTGCACAGGTTCGCTTACGTAGAATTCTATTTAAGCTTTACAAGGTAGTAACAAGCCATTTGACCTCATAATTTGTGCTGGTGTTTATACTCTACAGTGCCTTGGGATGTCCTCCCGACATGTAAGTGCTCTAGAAATGTAATTTTGTTGTTGTTGTACTTCACATGAGCCTCCATTTTTCTACTACCCCCACTTACGATTACAACTTTCCCTTTTCTGTCATGTAGGGGTTTCTGCTGTGCCTATTGCAATCTTTATAGCATACTTACTCAGATTGATCACTTGTTTCTTCAGATTATCTATGCTAGACCCAGCTATCATATGGACTTGGTCCAATCCGTTCAAGCAGGTGCTTGTACTAGTGTCTGACTATTTAGAAATGCTTCCTGAATGGACAAGTTGTATTTTACAACTATAGTTTTCATTTATTTTGTCATAGAATTACTTATGTACGTCTTTGGACTTTTTGAAATTGTGAAAGAATACTCAGATTCAACACTGATTGCTATTTTCACAGCCAGAAGTACTTCATAATAGGTGCTGTGAAAATATAGCAAACAATACACTAGATTTCCTGCTTTCTCCCCATATCCTGAAACACGGTTTTATCCTGTTGGCAGTCAACTGAGCACACTTTCAAAAACACACTTTTAACCCAATCTAAAATAATTGATTCACTTTTAAGGCCCTCCATGGCCTTGCCCCCTCTTATCTCTCTGACCTGTTGATCTCCTATCAACCTGTCAGCTCCCTCCGTTCAGCAGGCTCCAGTCCGATTCACTCTACCATTGGCAGTTGAGATTTCAGCCACTCTGCTCCCACTTTTGGAACTCCATCTCACAATCTTTTTCCATCGTTCCCTCTCTTCAAGGCCTGACTTAAGACCCGCCTTTTTGACCATGCCTTCAACCACCCCCCACCCCCCCACAACTATCTGCCGTCCCTCATCGCAACACTGCCCCCCACCCAATGCTCGGGTCCTGACCCCTGACCATTCAGCACCTTTGGATATCAATGTGAAAGGCGCTTTGCAAATATAATTTTACCAGCAGAATTTCCAGTTAATGACTCGGGAGTCACTGTTAAACAATCCCATTGGGAATCACCATTTTTCCCAACCACAGTATGAATAGTGTGAGAATCTCTTCATCTTTATGCTGATGACTAATACATGATGAGTACAATTACCTTATAATTTTTAAAACATTCATTAAGTGTAACTTCAGAATATTGTTCCTGTTTCCATGTAAATTCTTAAGCTCACAAGGAAAGGTCCTCTGCAAAAAATACCACTGGCATTATATGGTGATGATAATTATGGTGGTGGTGAAATTTTCTATTTCACCACATGATTATTTAATATTTTGAATACATAATTTAATACAAATCTTGCAGGTTTTTTTTGTAACCAGGGGAGATCGATTCAAGATAATTGACAAACGAACCAGAGTAGAGATGAAGATAATTTTTTTTAGATAGAGTAGTTAAGGTCGGCAATGCACTGCCTGATACGGTGGTGGAAACAAATTCAATAACAACTTTCAAAAGGGAATTAGATAGGTACTTCAAGAGGAAACATTTGCAAGGATATGGGGAAAAACTGGGGGAGTGGGACTGATTGGGTAGAATTTGAAAGAGCTGGCATTGGCCAAATGGCCTCCTTCTGTGCTATAATATTCACTGATTCCATGATTCTTCTTAAGTAGAATTGCTGATGGTGTACTCATATAAACATCTTATAAACTTCAGTAGTGTAGTTTAAATAGTTTAAAGGAAAGTTCAGTTATGAACATTTTGAATCAGAAACTTACCGATCACTGTTAAATTGATTGTCTTCTTTGAATCCCCTTTCAAAGCACATATATATAATCCACTCTTTTCCGAATTTACTGAGCTAATGAACAGGTTAGTACTTGATCCAATCAGGTTTGCCATTTATGAGCTTTGATTCTTCAAATTTCATGGGTGAATTACTGTTGAGACAACAAGAACAAAATTACATTTGTAGAGCGCCTTTCATGTGGGGAGGACGTCCCAAGGCGCTGAACATTCAAGGGTTAGGAACCGAGCATGGGAGGGAGGGTGGGGGCAAAGTTAGTATGAGGGAGGGCAGAGAGGTAGGGGGGCAGATGAAGGCACGTTTGAAAAGAAGGGTCTTGAGACCGGCCTTGAAGGAGGCAAGGGAGGGAGCAAGGCGAAGTGATTGTGCAATAGATTTCCAAAGCGTGGGGGCAGAGAGGCTGAAAGCCCAGCTGTTGATGGTAGGGCATGTCAGGTGGGAAACATGGAGCAGGCTGGAGGCTGCTGAATGGAGAGAGTGGACAGGTTGATAGGGGGTCAAAGAGGTAGGATGGGGCAATGTCCTGGAGGCCCTTGAAAGTGAGGATGAGGATTTTGAATTCTATCCTCTGGGGGATGGGGAGCCAGTGGAGCTGGGTAAGGGTGGGGTTGATGGAGTCAAGAAATGTGGTGAGGCAGAGGACACGAGCTGCAGAGTTTTGGATGATCTGCAGTTTGTAGAAGGAAGAGTTGGAGAGGCCGACAAGTAGGGAGATATTGTTGTTAATATACATGTGACTTTTTGTTGCTTTGTCCATATTGTGATCATCTATAATAATGTTATTGACTGTACACTTTTGTCAGGGGGGTCAGAGAGATGTCTGGCGTGTACATAAAACCCATCATCATGTTTAATTGCGTTCAAACCAAATTGAGAATTTCATGTATCCGGCCTAGACGTGGAAATTCCAGAGAAAGATTATTGTATTTGAATGTGCACTCTCACCCTGAAGGGCAACATGCTGCTTACCTAATTCTTGAAAGTATTAGGCTCAGTTTGGCAAGAGGAAAGCTTGGAGACCCCAGAGTGTGGGTTAGGTTACTGCTGGAGTCTAAAACCACACAACCTGCCATTGATGTTGGCAAGCTTTCCTCCCTGCTTGTCTAGCTGGGTTCACCATACTTGTTAGAGCTATGCCTTGCAGGGTTAACAGGACTTGAGGGGATGGTTCCTTTCCCCCAGTGACTGGTCTGCTCCTCCAACTCCTGCGATGAGCCAGGCTGGCTGTGCTGTCACCAGTAGTGCCCCGGACTACTGAGGAGCTGCTGGCTCAGGAACTGAACTACCAAGATCACCACAGATTCTCGCTTGATCCCAACAGTCCATTGCTAAACATGTCACGTTGGAGCCAGTTCAGCTCCAAGACCCTGATTACAGTCATTTCGGATGTCATACAAATGACTATACACCATCAATACATTTGACAGCAATTACCTGTAAAACACTTTGAGATGTTTCACCATTATAGATGCCATATTAAATACAAAATATAGTCTTATGCTGGTACTATTATCTGAGATCTTGTGTCACATTTACCGTCAATCAGGAAAAAAACAGATCACTTTCTGCCTCTTCATCCCATTCCAGGATTATTCACTTTGTGGACTTCTGGGGGTGTCCACTTCTGTGGACAGCTGGGGGTCAGTTCCTCCTCAATCAGGTGGAGGTAGAGTCCTGTAGCTCAGTAGCACTCACCTTACAAGCAAGAGATCTGGGTTCAATTCCAGGCAGAGCGAAACCTTGGGCAAGTTTCTTTACTCCACATGCCTGATAATAATCCCTCAAGAAGACAGTAATAAATTGGTCATTTCAATCCATGACTGTTTGTGGGACACTTCTGTACACAATTGGCTGCCGCGTTTTATCCACATATATACAATCAATTCACTTTACAGTATATTTTATGAAGCGTTTTGAGACGTCTAGAAGACGTGATAAGGCGCTATATCAAATGCATGTATTATTATTATTATTAGTTAGTGTTACCACAGTAGAGTTTCTGATCGTTGTTTTTGTCTTTTACATCTTTTACATTTTTTATTTGTCAGTATCAAACAGTGTTTTGTGTGCATTAAGCATGACTTTTTGTGCAGTCTTATAATTTCTTACTACAGTATTTTACAATTTGGGGGAGAACAATGTGATGCATATATAAATAGAGTTCACTTGTGTATTTGAGATTGTATGCATGTAGCAGTCCTTCATTGGAACATATTGATTGGAGAGTTGAATTAAATTTTGGATCTATTGCTTTCAACTTTCTTGTCTCATCTACGTATTTTAATTTTTGTCATTAGTTCCTTGTTTACAACCGCATATGCATCTTCTTTATGTCTGAATGAATTTTTCATTTTTAGTTTCCATTTAGTTTCAATACAAAATCAATGTGAAATGCAAATTAGGGGTGCATGAAACATTAATTTTTTGTTACATTAACTTCTAGAAGACGTGAAATATGGTACTGTAAATATGGTACAAGGATTTTTTTTCAGCTAAGCCTGGTTATGACTGTAAAATGTAACCAGCAATAAAATTCAAATCATTGCATAATCACTTGCAAAACACAAACACTTTGCAGAAAACCCCTTGACAGATATTCTTGCGATGTGTTATATCAAACGCAAAGATTGTTTATTTATTGATAAATAATCCTTGCATTTGATGTAGCGCTTTTCACATCTTATCGACGTCTCAAAGCGCTTCACAGAATATACTGTAAAGTGAATTGACTGTATATTTGTGGGCGAAATGTGACAGCCAATTGTTCCATAAACAGTCGTGGATTAAAAATGACCAATTTTATTATTGTGTTTTTTTGGGGACGGATGATTGGTATGAAAAGAGGAAGTGTGGATCCCTTCCCCAGTCGTTCCTGTGTTACATCTGAATACATTGGAAAGCTAGCCACTTGTAAGCTTGATTGTGATATGTAACAGTGCACATTTAGAGATGATACGCTTTGGAATATTTGCAATAACATTATTACCTTTACAGATTTAACATTGGTAACGTTTTATGAAGTGTACCCAAAACAATGTTGGAATTCATGTTCAAGAGAGCAATTACTTTTGTGATTCTGCTGGTTCTGGGTATGTATATATTTCTTATTCACAGTGATGTATTTACCACTGAAGTCTACAGCCCATTTGCTCTAAAGTGATACGCTATGCTTGCAGTATTTGAATTGCTTACTAAATATATTTCTATCGTAATCTATGTGTAAAACGTCAAATCATTCCTTTCTTCAATTTACGATAAGTTTTAATTTAAATGCAACAGTAGATTTATAGTTGTATTTTCATCTAATGTTATATTCATTGCATTTATGCACCTAGATACTTTTGATCATGCCTCTTAAATAAGCTTCATTTTGTGAATACACATTTTCTTTTTGACATACGTTTCCATATTGCGCCTAACCTAGACAGTCAGTCTATGTTAATATTACAACTTTTGAAGATGTTTTCCGTCAGAATTTGGTCAACTTTTTCACTTTCCTATCAATTTTGCAAAACCAGGTACGATGGAACCGTCTCCATGGAAGGAATAAGACGACTTTCTATTCCATTCAATGGATATTTTGTGTGTTGTCAGAAACTTATAGATATTTATTTAGAAAACCATTTCTGACTACGTTCCGTTCATTCTACCTGCACTGAAAACCTTTGCTTTCCTCAATTTTATTTTCCGTTTTACTGATTATAAGGTGTAATGTTGAGTTTATTGCAGAATATACAGCTATCAAAGATTGTTTGCTTAATGGCAATGAGAAACCTGTTTGTGTCTAAGTCTGTATACATTTTAAGAGAAAGTAATCACATAGCTTCTAATGATTACAGTTTTTGTAAACTTTAATAAAGAAGCATGCGAGAATTACTGATAAAGAGAAATACAGGAGTTCATCATTCAATAATCTATTCATCTAACTATGAATGTCCAAATTGTGTGTGCGTGCTGTTTATATATAAAAATACTATAAAAATGCATATAGATCCTGGCTCCAGGACTTATGTTTATGTTTTCTACCTATCATTATTCAATATGTGTCATATCAGCTATTGAAATCAATACATTTAGTTGGTTTGCCATTGATACATACATTACTTTGAGACATATGTTTGGATACATTTAGATTGTGAAAAAATCATTCCCTGAAGTACTGTTGATTGCCAAAGCCTATGTTAGTTTTGTTCTGAATCTAGTTGGTTGAGGTTGTGTTTTGACACATTCTGAGAATCTAGTGTTGCTACATGGATTCTCGCCTTACAAGTGAGAGACGTGGGTTCGATTCCCGGCTAGAGCGAAGCCTTGGGCAAGTTCCCTTACTCTACATGCCTAATAATAATCTCTCAAACAAAATTGGTAATTTCAATCCATGACTGTTTGTGGGATACTGTTGTGCGCAATTTGCTGTTATGTTTTGCCCACAAATGAACAGTCAATTCAATTTGCAGTATAGACTGTGATGCGTTTTGAGATGTCTAGAAGACGTGAAAAGCGCTATACCAAATACGAAGATTATTATTATTATTATGTGGCGCTTGGTTGTCTAAGAAAAATTGCCAATTCTGATAGAGAGGAGACAAAAGGCAGCTTAGTAGCGAGCAGGGTAATATTCATATGGTAAGGTGAAGTGGTGTTTCCCTGTCAGGTCGGTAGTGCTCATTTTGTCTAAATGATCCATTTGTTGTGGTGGGAAGCCTGTTTAGCCTGTGAGGATATGGTAGATGCTTGTATTATACACTGGGGTTGTATTACCTGCTCTGTTGTGACTATTTTGTCTGCTGCTCAATCAAGCACATTTAATGCAAACAGAAAGAAAACAAAATATATTAACAAACCCGAAAGTCTAAGCGAACGATGACATTTTTCCCACTCCAGTTCTTAAACATCCCACCACTGTACAAAGTGAGCCGTAAGATGACTCCACAATGCACACAAAACACTGACCTTTGTTCATCGTGATCTTTCTCTTTGGATCTAAATAGGAATCACTGAAATATAGATTTAAAAAATCCGCGGTTAAACCCCCCAGGAATACTTATCCCCATGCAATTGGAAATCCCAAATATGTTTTGGAATTTTAAAAAAAAACTTTGCTGGGGACTCCACTTATTTAACCGAAACCCAAATATTATTTTCATGCATTAAATAAATCACAAGCTATTAATAATAGACATCATTCTCAGCCAAAGGGTCCTCTGAGACGCTGAGAGTATTTGACACATCCCAATACTGTATTACAGGGTGTATGTGTTTTGTTAACAATTGGCGGGTGTTAATTGTGAGCGCATTGATCTAATTAAGAGCGCAGCACTTTGTGAATGCATTTGTAAAGGAGTTTTGTTCCCATTAAGTAAACAGAGGTCTGTTAAGTAGAGTAAGCGAGGTTCTGAAAAATATCACAACAGCTCCACATGGTTGAGTGAAAACAGCCTTAAAAAACCATTCTTAATTGGTTGAAAATTATACTCATCAATCATCCCACTCCTTCCCCCCCACCCCCCACACGCACACACAAGTCTTGGATCAACAAGGAATGTCCATTTAGCAGTTGTTGCATTTACGAGAACTGGGAACTTGTATGAGGGTCACGACATCAAGGCAGCTTTAGGACTGAAGCGGGAGGATTACCTGTAACTGGATGTATCATCCAGTTACAGGTAATTTAGGGCAAGCGAGAGAGTTCTTGATACTTGACAAAGCAAGGACTTTGGGGTTAGAGTGAGAGTGCCTTGGGATGTCCTCCCTATGTGAAAGGCGCTCTATAAATGTAATTTTGTTGTGATATCTGGAGATCTAGGAATAATAAGACCAGAGCGAGAGCCCTTGATATCTATAAATCAAGGAAACTATGGGCTAGAGGCAGATCTCTTACCGTGTAGAGATTCGGGGAACTTAATGTTAGATCATGGGAGCTTAGGGCTGGGTTGAAAACTCTTTGACCATAGATATCCAAAGAAATTAGAGCTGGAGTGAGATCCAGGAAGTTTGGGCTGGTGTGACAGGCTTAATATCTGGAGATACAGGAGAATAGAGCTGAAGTCAAAAGCTTGATATATCTAGAGATCCATGAAGTTTAGGAGTTGGGTGGGACCCGAGAGCAAGATTTGGTATCTATGATTTCGGGATTACAATAAATGTCCTAAGAATTTATGGATAATAAATAAGTATAACTATAAAGAGGCACAGTACATTTCATTTTTCTTTTCAAATACCAGTGTGACAAAAGCACCAACTTGGATCTCTGTTCAACAAATGATCAAAATTTGAATTTGATAAACAACAGCAAACAACATTTGTATATTATACTTGCATGTCGGCAGGATGTCCCCAGTAAATCTTATTTAGTTTATACCATCACTACAATTCTTTATCCTTAAAACCTTCCATTTATTTTTCAAAATATTAATTATGCATGTTTCAGTTTAGTGCAGATTTCAGTTCAAGAGCCTCCTTCTGTTCCTATGCTACTGCAGCAAAGTCTTAACTCTGGCCATCTATTTGAATTTGTAGTAAATAAGGGGCAATTAACCAGTCAGATTCTATTACATCAACAGTGTTCCCTTCATTCAATGAACACTAAACCCTGAAGCGCTCTGAGATGCCGTGCGGTGTGGAGGGCGCTATGTAAATCAAAGATGTTGTTGTTGTTGCTTCATGTCCCCCACCTTATCATCTCCACTGTTGGCAGGTGAGCTTTCAGACACTCTGCCCCTGCTCTTTGGAATTCCATCTTTCCCCTCAAACTTTTTCAGGTCCCACTCCTCAGGATGCCTAGCCAGCAGTGTGAAGTGCTTTGAGATGTCCTCCTGATACCTAAAGCAAAATAGGTGTAATTTGTACTACTGGCTGCCGTATTTTGCCCATAAATCCACTTTACAGGATATCCCGTGAAGCACTTTGAGATGTCTCAACAATGTGATAAGGTATAATATAAATTGTGGAGATTATTATTGTAGTTTGATCATGAATGAAGAAAATTGCAACATGTGCCTGCAATATCAGTTTGTAAATTATTTCCCCCCCACACCACTTATTGCTTTTAAAAACAAATACATTGTAGTGAAATATTGCCATTGTGTGGTATTTTATAAACAAGGTGTTTTCATTTTTCTACCCTAAGAGGATAAATTTAATGCAGAATATAATAAAAGTTTATTGTGTATTATGTAATGAAGTTTCAATATCAAATATCCTAATTGTCTGAATGCTAAGAATTTCAAGTCAAGTTATCTCAAATGAATGAATAACTGTGCCTTTAGTATAGACAGATTATATCATCTATAAATGCAGCCTCCATAGTTTATAGTTTAAAAAGATTAGAAATGGATCAATCTACTAACAGAAGATAGATAGAGGCAGTGATTAGAACAGTTTTATAGAATCTTTCCTGTTCAGGATCCTTACTTTCCAGAATATTGATTTATGAATACTGTAGTTTTAAATTATAAAATATGAATGATGACACCAAGTCACATGTCCAAGGACAGATATAAGAAACACATAACATTTAAAAGATTCCAAAGCAGTTAAATGAAGCCCGTACAGATTGGCAGATGACTTTTTTGTAAGTGAGAGCCATTATGCGTCGAAGCTGTGGAACTTTCTCACTCAATACCTTCACCTTGTCCCCACCTTCCCCTTTTTAAGATTACAACTGAAGACCTTCCTCTTTAACCGTGCTTACGGACATGCCCTCCCTCCCCCTGTCTCGGCACCCAGGCTCTACTACCTTTAAGCACTCCGAGAGGCTGCCTCGTGTAAAATGCGCTATTTAAATGCAAGTTATTGTTTTGATAATAATTAATTTACAAATTGTCTTTATTAAATGCTATTTGAAGTATTTTATAATTTCCAAGAAGTTTGCAATTCCTATTTATATCTTTTGATTGTTTATTAAATGATGAAATATTGAGTCCAGGATGAGCTCTAATGTTTTGCAATTCAATGTCAGCAACACAAATGTTTCCCTACTCGGTTTTGTCAGCGCTTTCTCACCTCAGGCATTGACTTGCATGGTTCTCACTCCACTTCACAGAACTGGTGGGCTACTTTGTTGTGTCCAGCCTTCAATTATCCTTCAAACCCTACATCTGGGCTCGCACTTGGTCACCTTTCCCTCACCTCTGCAACATCTCCTGCCTCCACCCTTAGCCATTACCCTCATCCTTCATCCCAGTCTAAGCTGACATGCCAGTGTTGCCATCTTCAGACAAGATGGTAAACCAAGATCTAGTCTTCCTGTTCAGGTGGACATTAAAGATCCCATGGTACCATTTTAAAAGGAGAAGGGAGTTTCTTCCAATGTCTTGGCCAGCAACTGGTCATTCACTTCATGGCTGTTTGTGCGACTAGCTCTCCCTCAGCACATTGAATTCAAGATCCGCTTGATAACTTTCAAAACCTCCATGTCTAAAGCACTTTGAGACATTCTTCTGACATGAAAGGTGCAATATAATTGTAAATTGTAATTGAATTGTATGAGCTACTTTTGAATGCTCAACAATCCCTCCTAAATTCATCAAACAAAGGACAATGCAATCTAAACTTACAATTATATAGCACCTTTCACGTCAGGAGCACCTCCCAAAGTGCCAAAAAGTGCAGGATTTGTATCCAAGGTAAACTGGTGGTTGGGTGTGGGGGGAATGATAGAGGTAAGGGAAGGGGCAAGTTGTTTGTGAAGGGAAGAGGTGTTTAGGTAGCTAACAGAGAATTGGCATAATCTAGCTTGTACATGGTGAATGTATGTACAGTATCACACAGAAATGTCAAAGTATTTCATTTACAAGCTTCTTTAATACCTACATGCCCACATTGTCTCAACTGAGTACTGTTTTGAGAGATTCTATCCTTACGTCAACTATTACTGAGCCTCCAATATTCCCAGAAATTTAAATCTTTTGTATGAGTGGAAACAAATAGTTAACCATTAATTACTCACATGTCCACTTTTGGAAAGATATTATGTAATATAAATTTCAGGCCTTAGTTATGAGTGATGAGAATAATTTTGAGAGTTACAAAGAGACTGAGAGGAGGTTGGTTCTGGGTTCTTTAATCGATGATAGATATTGTTCAGTCCAATTATGAACAGAAAACATTGGTGAAAAATTAACATGCCACAAAAAATAACAATTGTGTTTCCGCAATGTGTAACAATTTGTAGAATAGATTCTTAGCAAAATCAGTTCATCATTACTGTATATAATAAATTGTCTGTCTGTCTGGTGTTAGTTGATTCCTGGAGGAATAGCTTCTTGGAGGTAATAATCGATAAATATAATTAAATAATAATCATTCGGTCACTGCTCCTACAAATTATACAGTTAATCCATTCTACAGTAGCGCTTTGAGATATCTCAACAATGTGACGAGGCATTATATCAAATGCAAGGATTATTATATATTTATTAATACATTTAAATTATATCTGGATGATCAAATGGTTAGGGTCAAAATTGAAGACCAATGAAAATAGGTGCAGATAGGAATAATCAAGTGATACCATGCGTGGAAAGTGATCATTCCTGAGGCGCTTTCACAGTGAAAATGTCACAACAGGAAAGACACGTTTGAGATAATGTATATAACAGTGGATGTACTCTAAGGATAGTGGTTTCTTTGATTTATTCAAAACAGTCAGATTTTCTTACAACCTCTTCATTTATGGAGAAGGATCAAGACTTGATAGAAAAAATATAATGAATAATTAAATGAAATCAATTTTTTACATTGATTTAAATTCTCATTGCCTGGAGGTAAATTCTGTGATACTATTGTGTGTCTAAGAGACTTGAAAAATGGTGGGAATAAATGCATCCCTTTGTGGTTCAAGTTGCACAGTTAGAAATCTGTTTATGAAAGTATACTGTGGGAATTCAGGTTGATACTGATAATTTGTAAATTAAAGCTATATATTGTATCATTTTGTGGTGTAAGATTGGATTTTTTTTAACCCACAAAAAGTGAAATGATTGCTTTCCATTTCTGAGCTTGATCCACATATAGATCAAGCACCATTTCTGTCTTTTATTCGGTTGAGGGGTGGGAGTGTCTGTGTCGTCTCCAGCTGCATTGCCAAACCAAAGTGCATGGATTTAATGTAACTTCTATTTCATTTAAAAATATAAGTTCAGAAAATATGAAGATCTTGCTGTGTGCAAAATTGGGTGCCATACTATCCTACTAAGATCTACCTTCTTGAGTGAATCCAGAGAAGTGCTTTGAGACATACTCCTATTTAATCTAATTGTATTTTTATATCTAGCAAAACAAACACAGTTGCAGTAATTCTATATTTTTGCGGAAATTTACTGAGTGTTGAGCTAACATATTATTTTCTGATGGTGAGTAAATTTACAAGAGTGCAATATTATTCAGATGAAGATAGCTTTTTAGTCCATCTGATCTCACCCAATTTTCCTCCCAGTTTAACATCAAGTAGTTACCACCAAAATCAGTACATACGGTTGGCAAAATTTACTGGTGAGTAGAGTATCCCACTCCAAATGAATGATTAATTATATCCACAACAAACTGTTCATGTTAATCTTCAAAGTACTGTACAGTAAAACCTAGATAAGCTGGCACAGTTGAGCCCACACACTTCCTGGATTTCGGAGTTTGCTGGTATTTAGAAACCTACCTAGAAATGGTTTGGGAAGCCCGACCCCAGGCTTCTTCGTTCCACAAAACAAATGTGGAGCAAAGAAATGCCCGAGCAGCAACCACAATGCCGGATGAAAGAGCGACAAAGCCGTGAACTACAAGCCACTATTCTTAACTTCAGAAGATTTGCCGGACATCAGAAAATAATGTAATACTGTATGTATTTTGAATCTTACCAGTTTTAGGAAGTTGCTGGCTTTCGTAATGTTGGATTATTAAAGCCCTGCTGAAATCCAGAATATTTTTGGTGTTCTTTTGAATCTTTTTGGTGTTCTATTGCATTGCTTTGTTTTCACATTACAGGAAATCGGTTAGCAATGCCAATACATTAATTAGCTTCTTTCCATCTGATAGCAGCATCAAGTATTTCTAAGCTTAGGCTGGATATGAATTAAATTTGGGATTTTTTTTGCTGTAAATTCATATCAAATACATTTTAAGATTGTGTTTGAGTACATGTACCAGTTATATCTATCACTTGTACCTACTTCCCTCATTGAGATACCATTTTAATGTTGGTATCGGTTACATGTTGCCTCCTTCCCTTTGTAATGCGGAGGGAGTTTCCTGAGCTAGTTTGCTGAAAACTGAGCTGATTTTTTAATTCAGTGGTGACCAATCTTTGCAAGAGGACAACAAAATAAATATTCTTGATTTAATATTCCTTGATTTATGCCATAAATGTTCCGGGCACTGTTTCTTCATTGCCCCACGAGGTACTTCTAGCTCAGGGGCCACAGGTTGGCCACCACTACTTTACATAGAGTGTCTGTTTCCCCCAAATCATGGTGTGCGAGGAGAAGTATGATTTATTACTAAAGTACATAGACAAAAGGAAACACTGAGGAAAACTTCTTGCACCAGATAAGAGTGGGCCAAAACATAATGACAAGTTGCAATGAAAACTTACCTTTCCACCAGAAATAATAAGTGATCTCTTGGCAGCTCAACATAAGTATTGCATGAAAGCATTATATCTATATAACATTATGTAACATCCAAACAACGATCATTGTTTTGTTGTTTGATCACTTTTACTGCAAGTGCAATATTGTTTTGAAAGAAATCTTGTTAGTGTACATACAGCTCTACCTGAAGGTACATTTTAACACAATGTTTTAAGTTCATAAAGTCAGACCCCATATTATAACAAGATGTGTTATAAAAATAGCCATTGCATGCTATGCAAGTATGCTTTGTGCAAGAAGGCTGCATATGTTACATAGAAGCTTGTCATTGAGGCTAAATAGACTCGGTATGGAGTATTTCAGAGCATGCAGACTTTGGCAAATTGTAAAATTCAAACTTAACTTTGAAGCTTGTTTACTGTAGGGAACAAAAAACAGCTTCAAAATCAAGACTGGATTTAAGAAATTTAAGCGCTCTGAGATATCATCCGGTGTGGAGGGCGCAATATAAATATTGTTATTGTTGTTGGATGAAATGCTACATAGGTATTTCACATGAAGGAGAGTGAAACTTCACATGAGGGAGAGAGTATAGAAAGGTATGGGAGGGAATATAGGAATGGGTGAAGACTTGTGTAGCATATAAGCACTGGCACAGACTGGTTGGGATTTCAGCACCTTGGGAAGTCCTCCCGGTGTGAAAGGCATTCCAGAAATCTAATTTTGTTGTTGTTGTTTTCAAGATGTACATTCTTTGTAAAAAAAACTTTGTCAATAAATAATAATAATCCTTGCATTTGATATAGAGCCATATCATCCTCGAGACATCTCAAAGAGTTTCACAGAATATACTGTAAAGACATTTGACTGTATATTTTGAAGGTGAAATGTGGCAGCCAATTGTACCCAGCAGTGACCCACAAACAGTCATGGATTGAAGAGACCAATTTTTTAAAGGAAATTATTCCTCTAGACTGAGGTGGAATTTGTCCATAACTGTTCTTTCATTGCTCTGACCTGCTTTCCAATGCACCACATACATTTCATTAGAAAGATAAATTGAAATTCTGTTCTCTATATTTCTTGGGTATTAAGACGTACTGTGTTTGGACATTTTCCATCCAAGTTCCTATGAGTATATCTCCAGATTCCCCTCTTTGACTATGCCTTCGGTCATCCTCCTACCCCTAACCTCACTGCCCTTCACCCCTCCCGATTCCAATGTCCAGCTCGGGTCTAAATGTCCCACTGTCCAGTAGGGTCCGTCGATATAGAAATTTTCCGATTCAATATATCGATGGGCTCATATCGAGATATACCGAAATATCGATATTTTCGGGTTTTTCGTACTGCGCATGCGCGCGTGCATTCGGAGTGCGCACGCGTTCCGGGTGCGCGCGCATCCTGGGTGCACGCGCATCCCAGGAGCGCGCGCATTCCGGGTGCACGCGCATTCGGGGCCTATCTTCTCAGGAGGTAAATATCTTTCTCTCTCTGTGTCTCTCACTCTCTCCATCTCTGTGTTTTTCTGTCTGTGTGTCTCTGTGTCTCTCTCCCTCTCTCCTCTCTCACATCCCCCCCATCTCTATCTATCTGTATATTATCACATCCACCCCGTCTCTCCCCCCCCCCCCCCCCCCCGTCGTCCCTCTCTCGCACCCCCCACCCCCGTCGTCTCTCTCCCCCAGCCGTCTCTTTCTCCCTCCCCCCCACCCCGCCTCTCTCTCTCCCTCCCCCCACAGCCGTCTCTCTCACCCCCCCAGCCGTCTTTCTCCCCCCACTGTCTCTCTCCCCCTCCCCCCAGCTGTATCTCTCCCCCTCTCCTCCCCCCCCCAGCTGTCTCTCTCCCCCCAGCCGTCTCTCTCCCCCTCCCCCCAGCCGTCTCTCTCCCCCTCCCCCCAGCCGTCTCTCTCCCCCTCTCCTCCCCCCCCAGCCATCTCTCTCCCCCCCCAGCCATCTCTCTCCCCCCCCCACCAGCCGTCTCTCTCCCCCTCCCCCCAGCCGTCTCTCTCCCCCTCTCCCCCCCCCCCAGCCGTCTCTCTCCCCCTCTCCCCCCCCAGCCATCTCTCTCCCCTTCCCCCCAGCCGTATCTCTCCCCCTCCCCCCAGCCGTCTCTCTCCCCCTCTCACCCCAGCCGTCTCTCTCCCCCTCCCCCCAGCCGTCTCTCTCCCCCTCACCCCCCCCCCAGCAGTCTCTCTCTCCCTCACCCCCCACCCCCCCAGCCGTCTCTCTCACCCCCCAGCCCTTGCATACCTGTATATTGTATTCGAAGACTGTGAATACAATATGGCGGCTTTGCACCTCGGTCTGTGCATTGTGTATAGAGATGAGCATTCTGGGTCTTGTAGTTCAGTGTGCTCGCATCCCGATTTTTTACCACAATATATTGTTTTTTCGATATATCGATATTTTTAAAATGTCTATATCGGCATATCGATATGAAAATTATATCGGGTTTCAGCGATATATCGATATATCGCTGGACCCTACTGTCCAGCACTTTGGGATGTCCTCCCAACGTCAAAGGTGTTATACAAATGTAAATTGTTGCTATAAATTCTCTCACATAGAACAGTCATGAGAACAGTTGGCTTGGAAAATGGAAATTTGATGGAGTTCAACAAGAGAGTGATTTTCTGCAGTAGAAGTTAAGACCTATTAGGGTTGAAATTCTAGCAGATGAGGGTGATGAGAGAAAACTGTACTGAGCATATGTCAAGTGGCTGCTGCTGAGCCAATCAGGGAAGAGAAACTAGGGCCATATAACAAGTAATCGGGCAGTGAAACAAGGAACTGAGCCACAGGCAGAGTGACTATGGCAAGCTGAAACATCAAGCAGACCCAGAACACTCTTTTTATGAGCATATGCAATTAGAGAGTGTCCTTGGTCTCTCAGAAGTAGCCATTTAGAATGTTATGTAAAGGAAACTGCCCCAGCTCATAGCAAAGCCTGTGCAATTCAAGCTGGTTGCCATCACTAAGTTACATTCCATCCTACAAGAATGATGATACAGTTTACAAAAAGAGTTGTGACTTTATTGTAAATGAAGGCTGAAACCTC
The DNA here is from genome assembly GCA_035084275.1 of Hydrolagus colliei. Lineage (NCBI taxonomy): Eukaryota > Metazoa > Chordata > Chondrichthyes > Chimaeriformes > Chimaeridae > Hydrolagus > Hydrolagus colliei. The sequence continues at coordinate 18,466,976 of CM068745.1, read as the reverse complement.
AAAATATTGTACAATTGCATTGTGAAAACCTTAGTTATATGGTTATAACTTTAACAGATATTTATTGCTCAATTGGAGCCATCAAAAGAAATGGAAGCAGCTAAGCACTAATCCAAAAAGAACAAATGTCACGCGTGGAACAGTAATCTCTTAAATGGCTAGTTTTAAATAAAGGAAAATACATGGTACAGATATTTTAATCATGGCATATATATAATCCACTTATGTTGACTGTGGGACACTGCTGTGCGGAATTGGCTGCCGTGTTTCGCCCACATATTTACAGTCAAATCACTTTAAGTGATTTGACTGTGAAGCACTTTGAGACAGCTAGAAGACTTGAAAAGTGCTATATCAAATGCCAGGATGATCATTATTATTATTGTAATGTTTAAACGGCCACTAATGTTTTGACATACGTGGGAAGGACTCTATTAGGAAAATACTGGGTGACCAAGAAGTTGTAATACCATTAAAATGTCTAATAAGTCTTAAAAGTAATTATTCTTAAATTAAATGGTTTCACATCTTTTTAGTCACCCTATATATCAAGGTCTACAATAGGAAAGTACATAAAGGCATAAAAATATAATGGGTTTATTGACTACATGTGTGGAAGTCTAAGCATCATTAGCTCCAATCTAACAAGCAGAATAGCACCAATCATTGTGTAAATAGCACTAATGAGCATTTTTAATGGGCCATACCATAATAGATCTGGTTAGCAGATGAACACCGAATTGTTTAGATTAAATATGCAATTTAAAAGGAAGGGGGTATTGACTGACGTATTAGAGGAAAGTCTAGCAGGCATCATTTCAATGTAGAGATAGTTATGGAAGTCCATTTAAACATTTTGAGATACCGTTCTCCTTTCTTTCTGAGGATCATCAAGTGGCCATTTGAGGTAGTATGTTTGCGCAAAGTCACATGGCTATAGTGAGGGTACCAGATGTTGCTCCACAGGATTGAATCTGTCTCCTCAACCTCCTCATATAGGTTACAACAACTTGCATTTATACTGTGCTCTTCAGACTGTGGCAGAGCACGACACCGAGCTGGGGAGGCTAGGTGCAGTCTTGGACGAAAGTATTAGATGCACAAGGGGTAGGAGGCTGCAGAATCCCCCATGTAGCTTGTCATACGATAACCTACTTCGTTGGTGAATACAAATTGATTTGTGGCACCCATCGTAAGTGAGCTCTGCATTCTAGTTTCTTCACTTCCTCTTTGTGAGTGAAGATCAAACCCTTTCAAGGATCAACTTCTATGATTCCTGATCTGGGGGTGAAACTTTGCTCATTTTCATAATTTTTGATGATTATCACACGGGATGAATTATGAAACGGTGCAAATTCCGGCCCCATTGTTCCACTGTTGTTCTTCTGTGGTTCTAACTAATGTGCAACCTGCTGGCTGCATGTCTCTTCTCTGGAGACCAGTGCCTGTGTCTTTAAAAGGAGAGTGCGGTATCAAAAACGGGAGCTTCAAGTTGTTAGTTAACATAATACTGAAGAGAAAGACCTGGGAATTATACCGCTGTGGGTACAGCAATGTAACGATATTGTACAATGCCCTTTGAAATAATTCAACAAACAGCCCACCACATGCATTTCAGACACTCAGCCTTGAAGCACTTGAAACCAGTCATAAAAAGATTATATCTGGATGCCGTATGAATGGTATGTTCTTTCCTGGCTTTGGTCTCTCACAATTTTCAACTGAGACTCCTTCCTTCAACAGGATGAGAGTATGCCATTTTGAAGGTACGAGAAGCTGATTGTGCCACTCACTTCGTTTCAGAGTAGAGGCTTCAGGGAAGTACAAACACTGATCAGTTTAGCCACATCAGCTGTTTCTGCAGTCAATTCACTTTACATTATATTCTGCGAAGCTCTTTGAGACATCTAGAAGACGTAAAAAGTGCTATCAAATACAAGCATTATTATATTATTTCTGTGCTGCAGTGCTCTGTGTAATCTATATGTCTGTGTTTTTCTGTAGAATTTAGGTTTTTATGGCATCTTAAGCATTTTTGCAATACACTTGTGGCTCACGTAGGACAACAGTACAGCAGCTTAGTGAAATGTTGCATTTTGGTTGGACAGCCAAGCCTCTGACACCTGCAGAAACCCACCATCATGCTTAAGACTATCCAAAGCAGGCTGAGATTTCCATGCAACCCTATACATGGAAATCCAATGGATAGATTGTTGGAATGGAATGCACACTCTCTCCCTGGAGGAATGTACTGTATCATGTTTACCTAATTCTGAACAGTATTAGGCGTAGGTTGGCAAGAACCAAGGCTTGGGGACCCCAGAGTGTGCATTGGGGACACAGTTGAACCAGCTAAAACTGCATAGCTTGCCATTGATATTGCTGTACTACAAGTTTTCTCCTGCTTGTCTAGCTAGGACCACCTGTTATCAGCTTGTCCAGTTGATCTCCCTGTTAAAGATTTGGCTTGCAGGGCTACCAAGAGCTGAGTGGGTTGACTCCCTTCCCCCAATATCTGGTCTATTCTTTGAGACCCCCACAGAGGATTGGTTCAATTCCAGTTTAGCTCCATAGAGTCCATGGGGGTGTGGGGGAAGCGAGAGAGAAAGCACAACTGTGGTCGATCACTACTTATCAACTGTGTTCAATTAATGACTGGTTTCATTGATCACATTTCAATGCCTTGGGACGTCCTCCTGATGTGAAAGGCGCTCTACAAATGTAATTTTGTTTTATTGTTTGTTTGTGTATCATTGATATTCTAATTAGCACCTGCAGTAATTAGCATGTCTTAAATCAAATTTTTACTCTTATCTGTTTGTTTTGTATGATACATGGCCATTAAAATTAAAATCCACCAATAATTAAATGGAAAGTCTGTTCTACAGAATTGGCCATAATACTGAGTACAGTATTAAGATATCATATAATATAACAAAATGTGCTCATATTAGCGCTTCTCAAACCACATAAGTTCTCTTATTTTTTTACCGTGAGCAATCTGAAAAGAGACATTTAATGTAGGACTTCCCCTCTTGTGAATCGTGAGTTCTGCTCCCAATAAGATCATGAATGGAGTAGAACAGTGGATTATGGGCTGAGCCAATAAAAAAAAGTGGAAATATTTGCGTCAAATAGTGGGAAAAGTTGCTGAAATTTGCAGGTTGGTTGGTGCTAGTGAGGTGCATTTTAATGCCAACCTGCATTTTAATGATACTAAACCTGAGGAAATAACATATTAGATTTTTTTTTAATTCTTCTTTGATTCAAAACTGGATGGCCCATTTGGGTGGGGAAGGTGGGGGATGCACATCAGTGCAACTCTGAAGGATAGAGGATGCAAACACACTCACACAGAGACACCCACACCAGGCACACATATGAAGGAACAGAGACACACTCACACAAACACTCACAAACACATCGGGAGAAAGCGACACACAGACACACTCACAAATACATACAAAGGAGAGACACACTTACATAGAGACACTCACAAACACTTACAGAGGAAGGAGATACACATCCTCAGTTAGAGACACTCACAAACACATATGGACATACAAACACACTCGCAAAGAGACACACAGAGGAGAGAGACATACACAGACGCACAGTTGTGTTGGTTAAACAGCACGAGAGGCCCAGGGCCCCAAACATTATTTTTTCGCTGGTTTATAGCAATGAAAAAATTGTAGCCGCATATTATAGGTAGAAACACCCATTCATGTTATCATAATCTTTTCCAATTAGTGACATGGGACCATATTATGTGACAAATATAAATATATAACAGCTAGATATTTCCTACTACTGTAAAAATGTTTCCAGGCTACTAGATTCTCATCTATTCTGCCCATTCCATCTGCAACCAGGGCTCCCTGTGCCTTCTCATCCTCCTTGACCTCTCTGCTACCTTCAATAACGTTGACTACTCTGTCCTACTCAACCGCCTCTACTCTCACCTCAACCTCCTTGGTTCTGTCCTTGAATGGTTCAGATTCTACCACTCACACCATCTCCACTTCATCTCCACAAACAGTTTCTCCTTTAGCCACCACACCATCTTGTGTGTCGTTCCTCGGGGCTCTGTCCTTGGTCCCTACCTTTTCAATATCTTCACTGGCTTCCCATCCCCCAGAGGATAGAGTTCAAAATCCTCATCTTTGCCTTCAAGGCCCCCCATGGTATGCCTCTCCCTATCACTGCTAACACAAATCAACTGCTGCACCAACAGTGGCCAGGTCGCCAGCCTTTCCATCTCCACCCTATAAAACTGCCTAACTACACATATCATCAAACTTCCATATCTTTTGAATATGAGTGGAGAAAAATATGAGAGGTATTGAGGAAAAATACAACTCACTAAAAGCTCAACCAATACTATATTTTTTATTAACAGTTGCCAATGCTGTTATCTCTGAACAAACAATACAAGAAACAGCATCTCAAATTGAAGGCATTTTGGTCTACTCCTCTAAAAGAAAACATCTGGAATCAGAAGAGATATTAAACACGGTAAGGCAATGTTGATGCAACTGTAATTTTTAGAATCAAATTATAGAACTATATTCATTGGAAAGCTTAGGTGCTCATGTCTCTGATCATTTGTATGGTTGTTAGGGTCGAAATTCTCGTGGATAAGCATTGAAAGAAATTCCTCTTACTGCACTGGTTGAGTTAGGCTCAGATATTCTAGGAGAAATATATCTTACCTTGCATCATCTAGCAAATTGGAAGAGGTAAACTCAGGGTCTAGTATGTAAGGACCTCTGATAATGTAGATAGGGAGCTGAACAAGACCATGGCACCGAGCAACATGAAAGGGGTGTACTGTCCCAAGCTTAGAGCATGGAGTGATCCACCCTGCCTAGAAATCAATACTTTATTAACCTGTGAGTACATATACCATTGAATTTTGAATTCCCGGACACGTTCTTGGGTAAGTTTCCTTATTCTACATACCTCAATTTCCCTAGTAGTAATTAGGAAACCGATTGTTAGTCGATTGGCGGATTGCTTTCACAAGGTAATAATCTCTTTAAAAAAATGTGATCCCTCAATCCACAACTGTTTGTGAGACACTACTGTCTGCGATAGGCTGCCGCATTTCACCCACAAAATATACAGTCATTGGACTTAAGTAGTGCATCTTCCTCTCAATTTGTACATCAATACAAAGAACATTAATGAAAATACCAATGAGAAAATAAGGCATTTTCCATAATTTGTTTTCTTAATCAGGAATCTAAGTAATACAAATAGGGACACCTACTGATAGCCTGAACTACGTTGCACTGACCTATCTGAAAGCAACTGTAACCCAATACAGTTTTGAAGCAGAGTTCATAAGGGTAATGGGAATTCTAAGGAGATTTCCAACAGGATTTCTTATTAATTAATTCTTATAAAAAATATTGTAAATTACACCTCTTAGTTCAGTACAGCCTTAATTCAGTTACTCCTTGAGGATTTATTTGCATTTAAATCTTTACATTTAATTACATACTTTGTGGTACAGTATTTACAAAAGGGGAAAACATACGACTGTTTATTATGGTGACAGTCGTCACCATAATGGTGTCACCATCATTTAGTACACAGCACTAAATGACAGTAATAAGAAAATCCATTAGAAATTACAATAGAATTCCCATTGAGCTGCAAAAACTCTGCTAGAGAAATAGAATAATCCTTGCATTTGTTATAGCCCTTTTCACGTCTTCCAGATGTCTCAAACTGCTTCACAGTATATGCTGTAAATTTGTGGCGGCCAATTATGCAAAGAAGTGCAAGAATAGTGTTCTTGCAGAGTAAATAGTTTACTATTTACATGAGTAAATAGTATGGATTCAGTACATGTGTTATAAGTAGTCATAAATTGAGCTAAACTGCCTACAGTTGACAATTGATGATGTAATATCAAGGCATTAGTTTATATATTTAAGAATAGAAAATCTGATCTCTGAAATTGACCCTTAAATAACAGTGAGTAGATGTTAATTTGGCTATTTCTCAAAATTTATTTTTGGTTTGAAATATACATCACAGTGACAAATATAAAAAGAAGCATATAGTAGTACATATTTTAACTTTGAATTTTCTTCATACAGACCTTTGCCACAAGTGAAAATCTTGCTCAAAACCAATTCTGCTTACACAGCAAAGGGTTAGCAGATAGACACTTCCAGTCTTACAAAACCAATGGTAAGCATCAAGTAATTTCTGTGATGAATTGATTTTAAGCAAAAAACAATACTACTGGACTTCATTTAATGTGTTATATAACTGAAACAAGTTTCTTTCCCATTGAAAAGAATTTCAGGTTAATGTCAGCCAAATGGAAGTGGATGTACTGGATACCCTAACACTGAAAATGACCATGAATATTTCTGGGAAGCTATCCTGTCACCTGCCCCTCAGTTACCTCCGAACTGAATGCAGTGTGAATGACTGCACAAATAACAGGTACTTGCTTTGCTTTTTGCACAGTAGAGGTACTGTGGTGATGCTATCTAATCATCAGTAAATATAGAGACAAGAGGTTATTGCCATTACAGTATAATGTTTATTGCACATATTTGTAGGTTCTAGTAGAAAACAAGCCCTGCCAAACATCCATAGTGGGTGAACACTTGATCATAGAACCATAGGAATTTGTAGCCCATGCAGCCCATCTTGTCTGTGCCAGCTTCCTCAAGAAAAACCCTTTCAGTCTCATATACCTGCCCTTCCACACTAACCCTACAGCAGACTCTTTTTAAGGTAAACAAGGTTACAAGCATGTTCATACTAAGCCCCACTCCATGTCTGCCGATGTTTTTCTATCAGCTCATCTGACAGACATCAGGGCCTGGATGAGTGCAAACTTGCTGCAGCTGAATGTAGACAAGACCGAAGCCATACTTTTTGGCTTCTCCTGCAGATTCACCAAACCAGTGCACAATCTAGGCATCCGGTTTGAACCCCCCAGCTATCCTTCCTTCTCCACATCCAGTCCCTGACCACAATTGCATTCTTCCTCCACCGCCACATTGCCCGCCTCCGACCGTACCTTCCCCCAAATGCAGGCAAAACCCTTGTGCATGCATTTGTCACCTCCAGCTTGGATTACTCAAACGTACTCCTCACCAGACTCTCCAGCTCCACTATTAAAAAGATCCAGCTCATCCAGGACTCTGTCACCTGCATACTGGCCCAGACCAAACATAACACCCACATCTCACTAGTTCTGGCCAGGGCCACATCACCGAATGGATCTACTTCAAGATCCTCACACTTGTGCTCAGATCTTGTTACTCTCTGACCTTCCTACTTATCCAACCTCCTCACTTGGAGTCAGGCTCTGCCACTGTTAAGCACTTTGAGACACTACCCTGAATGGAGGGAGCTGCACTTGTTGTTGTAAGTCTATTGTGGAAGATAGTTGCACAAATAATAAGTTGATCCCATGAAAAGGCTGAGGCTGTAAAACATGGCAATTTCAAATGGAATTTTGTAAAAAAGTATTCCAAACTACCAAGCTCTTGCAACAAGAAAAAATATGTCCCACAGTTCCATGTCAACCCTATTCTAAAACTAAATTTTTGGACTAGTGTCTTTCCGTAGGTCAGTGTGGTGTGTTTCCAGTTGCCAGAAGGAACTCCCATTTATGGCTCTGAGTAAATATTGAGAAATCTTTTGGACCCCATATTTCCATCTGATGTTAAGATGGTTCAGTGGGTAGAACACTCATCTCTGGGTATGAAGCGCCTTGGGACGTCCAGCGCCTTGGGACGTCCTCCCGACGTGAAAGGCGCTCTATAAATGTAAATTGTTGTTGTTGTTGTTGTTGTTGAAGCATGTGGTTCAGGCTGTTAGTTTGGACCTTAAACTTGCAATCTAGGTTGACACCAAAGAGTCGTAATGGAGGAGTGTTGCATTATCAGTAATGCATCATTTGGATGGGGTTAAACCCAGATCTCATCTGCTTGTTCAAGTAGACATTAAAGGTGCCGCTGCACTATTCTTAAAGAAAAAAGTTTCTCACAATAGTCAACCATTCGGAATTGCTAAGTTCACATGCAAATACACAGTCATACACTGTAAAAATACACTGTAAAATTCCATGAAGCACTTTGAGCTGTTGCAATGCTATAGAAAATACAAAGATTATTATTTCTGAAATTATCATTTTGTTATTTGAAGTATTGGAGCTATTTCAAGGTTTCCCTGAATTAATACAGTGTATGTCAACAATCAGAAGCCACTACCTTCCACTCTTCCCACAAATTATAGCATGTAGCTGAGATGCAACATTCATTAGGCTTCAGGTAATACTCTGAAAGTTAGTTAGCCTTGTTAGATTTAGAGGTATCAAAGGAGTATTGTGGGAAATTAGACAGAGTAAGTTAGATGTTCCAATCTAAAACAGTCTGGTATTGTTGCCATATTACTTATGTTATGTTAAACAGGGATGCTATCAGGAAACACCTCCATAAAGGGGAAAGGGTGGATCAAACTAAGTTTCATTTTGTCTCAACTAGAGGAATGAAAAATAAATGCTTGTTTTCAAAAAACAGAAAGTAGTTTGAGAACTAATTTCACCAGTTCTCGACAGTTCTGGCCAGGCTTCACTGGCTCCCCATCATCAAACGGACCAACTTCAAGTTCCTTACACATGTTCAAATCCACTCACTCCCTATCACCTCCCTACCTCCCTGATCTCCTTACTCTCCAATCCATTGCCCGGCAGCTCCGCTGGACTGGCATCGGCCTCCTGTTCGTCCCTCGCAACCTCTGCCTTGCTCTTTCAGCCACTATGCCCCCAAACTCTAAACTCTGCAAAACTCTCCCTCAATCCCTTCGGCATGCCCCCTCTCTCCCCTTTTCAAGTCCCACCTGAAAACTTTCCCCTATGACCATGCTTACGGCCACCTCCCCAAACTCCCAACCACCCATCCAGCTCAGAGCCAGGCTCCACCACTACTAAGCGCTTTGAGACGCTATCCGGCATGGAGGGTACTATACAAGTGCAAGTTGTTGGTGTTTTGGTAATTTATCAACAATAAAAGTGAAATGTGTTTCAGCGCTGTGAGACGTCCTCCTGACGTGTAAACTCCATATAAATAATTTCTATATAATTTGTTATTGTTAATTCTTGCTGATATTTCTTTACAGTCTGGGAAATTTGACCATAAAGTAAAAATGTTTTCTTTAGAGGAAATGTGTAGACTCATATGGCTCCAGTGACATAAATTGTCAAACTGTTCAAGTTGTGGGTTTAAGCAAACCATTATCTTCCTTCCCTTTAGTTTATTTTTATCAGTGATTGTTTGGTCAGAGAGATGTCAGATATATACAGAATTCCACATATGTAAAATAAAATATATTATTAGGAAAATATAAGGAGCAGGTTAGCAAGAACCAAGGTTTAGGGAGCTCAGAATATGTGTTGAGGTACTGCTAGATTTTAATCAAATAAAAATACATAGCTTACCATTGAAAGTACTGTCTAACAAGCTTTCCATTGCTTGTCCAGCTAAGATCTTCAAGGTCCAGCAGTTCTTTGGTTTGAGAGATTTGATGGGAACACCCATACCACCAACACCACTAAAACAGTAATATTCTGAATTCTGGTTACTTTGTTTAAAATTAGACATAATCATATGGCTATCTTATTAATAAATATTTTTCCTAGTGGTTCACACTAACTTTGCTCGTAATTTTCACTTTGTAATACTGTACACAAAGGATAAATCTATTCATCCACATTTAATGTACTGGTTACCATTATTTTATATGAAATGTTGGCTATTTGCAGTGAAGGTACCTTTCTAAAAAAAAGGAGAAAAAATTGAATAAGAGTAGGCAGGAATGTTCTAATAAAGATCAGTTTTCAGAACCACATGTCACATTAAGATGAAATTTAGCTTTGCTGCATTTTGACGTTTTTTTCTCTAACTCTTCCTTTTTTACAGTCAAATAATTACTTTCACAATTTCTCGAGTGACAGAAAAGCACAGAGGGATACACATACTCTTAGTTGAAAGTGCAAGCGCTACCTATACAGTTAGATTCACAGTTTTTGTCCAAGGTAAGTCACAAATGAAATCGATATTTTTCAGTATGTGAAGATTTATTTAATGTTCGTGTTTCTGTTAAACCACTTAACCAAATCTGTAACATTTCACTTCCTTAGACTGACTGCACATATTCCCAGATTTTACGATACACATTTTCCCCTAATTATACGGTCATTGATTGTAGGCTGAGCCAATAGAATTTATGGCTGCTACAAGCGTCCTCCTCCTCTACAAACGGAGTACAAACACTGTCTCTGCTACTAATCTGTACACTGTGCGGTAGGCCTCGAGCTACTCGCGCTGTTTGCTCAACAGTGCTTCTGTTGGTGGAGTGGGCGCGGGGGGCGTTGGGATCGCGGAAGTGGCATGAGCGGAAAATCCACTTCACCCGTTGCCCACGCCCTAACCCGATCTCCTGCGGCCAATTCTTGGTGAGTGCTGTAAACATGCCACCATGGAAAGAGGTGTCCTTGCATGAGAATGTGGACTTAATCAAGAACAGTTAGGGCAAAAGTCATAGACAGTCAGCTGTGATCTATGGCACTGGCAGAATACAGTCAATCAATAATTATCAATAATTACATTTATATAAGTTGGATACATTCTCAAAAGTAAGGCTGAATACACGACAGCTTTTGAAGCAAATCAACAGCCTGCTAGAAAATCTGTGTGTTTGAACTCTCAGTATGAGGACATTGATAAACTGACATGGGAGTGGTTCCAGCAGGTCTGTGGTCTCAACATGCCTGCGTCTGGCTCTGTGATGCAGGAGAAAGCACTCAGCTTTGCAGCTTCATTTGGCCAGACTGGCTTCAAAGCATCAAATGGCTGATTTGGCCGTTTCAAGTCCAGACACAACATTGGGACTGCAATTGTTTTCTAGGGAAAAGGGTGATCTTGAACCTGGCATTGTTGACAACTGGAAGGAGAAACTGTCTGAGATTATGATGTACCCAAGGACATCTTTAACATGGATGAATCCAGTTATTTTTAACGCTTTCCCTGACAGAAGTTTTTCAGTTTGTGGTAATAACTGTGCTGGTGGGAAGAACTGCAAACACAGCCTCACCATGTCTTTGAAACTCAAAATGGAGGGAGATTTTGAACACACAGCTGTGACAGCAAAGGCTGCCGAGTCCTATAGCTTTAGGAATTTGAATGTGAAGACTCAACTTCAAGTCACGTGGTACAGCAACAAAAAGACATGGATGACCAGTGCTATTTGGCTTCAGAACTTCAATAGAAAGATGTGGGCACAGACCAAGCACGTGCTGCTGTTTCTGGACAATGCCCAGCTCACCCTCTTCGAAGCAATGTTATGCTAGTGTTTTTCCCAGCTAACACCACATCCATTCTCCAGCCCCTTGACCAGGGTATCAAGAATGTCAAGATGCACTACAGGAGGAGTCTTCTACCCCATGTTTCTTTGAGAGATGGCCAAAGGTGCGCAGGCTTCACAAGTTGCCAAATCCATCAATGTTCTTCATACAGTCACCTGGATTCATTCAGCAGTCAACATAGTGCACGTAGCGCAACAGTAACCGCAGAAATACTTTGCCAAGGCTGACTTTAGTGTGGATGAACCTGATGCCCAAGCGATGATGTGCCACTTACCCAGTTGTTGTCTCAGGCAAGTGACTGCCTGTCACTGGACACTCTTATCCTCCGTGCCCAGGAATACGCAGCCATCAATGGGTGTGGCCTCCCTGAGGACCCAAATGAGGAACCAGAACAGTGTCTAATGGAAGATCTACCATGGATCAGGGACACTGAGGAACAAGACACACAGGAGAAAGAACAACAAGAGCAACCTACAACATCAAAGTCCCCTCTGATTTATGCTTATGCACTGGGTCTGTTGGGACAAGTTTGGACTTCTATCTTGATCATGGAGTAGAGAGGTGGGAGGCTTAGGTTGATGCTGAGAGTCAGCTGCAGGCCAAGGTAGTGCAAGTTAAATCAACAGTCTGGCAAACAACACTGGACTCTTTCTTCAAGAAATGAACATACTGTGTAAATTTAACTTCTCCTCAATAATGGATAACCAGTACCATTTTTACAGAGCGGCTTCAGACCTTCAATAGAAAGATACAGCCATGGAGCCTGATGTTGTTGTTGTTTTGTAAATATTGAAACTTAAGATCTGTTTTAAATATGCCAATGTCTTTATTTTAATTGAGATTGCAACAAACAAACGCAACAAAATCACATTTCTAGAGCGCCTTTCACATTGAGAGGACATTCCAAGGCGTTGAAGATATGGCTGTTGAATGTTCATCACCCTTTCCCATTACCAATGTTTTAAATGTTACATCAATGACCTGAATCACCGACCTGTTTCAGTAATCAGGTCACCCGATTAAATAGGTCACTCTTGCCCAGTCACTTAAATGACTGGATTAGTGAGATTCTACTGTATAGCACAAAAGACACCTGCATTCACAAAGGGGGACATCCTCTGGATAACATATTAAGTTGAGCTTGAACGATTTTCTTCAAAGGAAAAATAAAAATTTATAAACTAACAGTCAAGGTATCTATCACAAAATATTGGCTTCTGGTATCTTAAAATAGTGAAAGGCCTTTAATTTGACCATTTGCCTCATTTTAAATGTTGAGATCTTAGCAGAAGCCTTAAGGATCCAACAAGACTCAAATTCAACTCACTCACCAAATAGTTAAGTCAGGATTTATAATTTATAATGTATAATAATTACTGTATAGTGTAATGCTCCTGGAAGGCCTTCCAGTGCCTTGGAACGTCCTCCCGATGTGAAAGGCGCTCTATAAATGTAAATTTGTTGTTTGTTATTGTTGTTAAAAGTTGCTGCATTTGCCAACAAAAACACTACACTTAACAGTAATAACAGTAAAACACTTTGAGATGTTTTAGCATGATAAGCTGCAATATAAATTTAAGTTCTTTCTTAATGCACTAAAATAGAACAATATGGTTGTTGGCTGCATGAATAAACTAAAATAAAAACTTATGTAGTTAAAGTTTATCCAGCAGAGCAAATCAAAATGCTTACAACCTAAAGAGTCTAGCTCACAAACTCACAAATTGAGAGCCAAATATTCAGAGATTACAATTGCACAGCATTCCAGTGATAAATTATATTAATCTCCAACAAAATGTACATACAAATGATCAACTGGGAAATCTACGGATCTGTACAGTATGAAGTTTGAAATGTTAATTTAATGTTTAAAAGACTTACATTTGGTATAGCACCTCACAAGTGTGAGACCTGTGTTTCGAATCCAGGCAAGTCAGGGCGAAACCCTGGGCAAGTTTCCTTGCTCCACATACCTAATAATAATCCATCCAAAACAAACCTATGATAAATTGGTAATTTCAATCCATGATATTTGTGGGATACCGCTGTGTGCAATTGACTGTGGCGTTTTGCCCATGAAAACACACAATTCACTTTACAGTATATTCTGTGAAGCACTTTGAGATGCCTAGAAGACGTGAAAAGCACTATATCAAATGCAAGGATTATTATTATTACAGTTCAGGACAAAATCTCCAAATGCTTCACAGGTTATATTGTAAAGTGAAGTGATTGTGTTTTTGTGGGCGAATGCAGCAACCAATTTGCACATATCAGTGTCGCATAAACAACCATGAAGTGAATGACCAATTTTATTCAGGAAATTGTTGGCCAGGATACCAGGAGAAACTTCCTTCCCTTTCAAATAGTGCCATGGGATGTTTATCACCCACCTGAACAGGCAGACACGGTCTTGATTTAACATCTCATCGAAGGACAACGCTAGCATGTCATTGGAGTCTTTAGACTATATAACTTTCAAGTCCTGACATGAGGCTTGAAACAACATCCTTTTGATTCAGAGAGTGCTACCAACTAAGCCACTTGTGACTGGCAAGTAGCTTGATGTGCCTTCTGAAATTTTATAATGAAAATAATAATCCTTATCATTTTGTTCTGCAGCAAAACCTCAGAAACCAACAGTGATGGTGAAAAAACAGAAAAAATATGTCCTGGAATGCGCATCGAAAGGTTACCCTCCACCTAAGTTAAGATGGAAAGAAGATTGTGCAAGGGAATCTGACAGGTATGACAGCAAAGTTAATCTGTTACATAACGTTTTCCATAAATTATAATAACAGAATGGATCAGTATGGCTTCGCTTCATAATATATAAAGATTATTGCTTTCTTGGAAGTAAAAGATTTGAATAATTATTACGATCAATACAAAATTGGAAATGTCAAAGTTTTAGTTTATTTTCTATGACCTTTGGATTACTTTTATTGAATTTATGAAACTGTTGGGCAATATTCCCAAACACAATATTCCCATCAGTATTTTGTTTGTGGGGGTGGGGGGGTGGGAGAAGTCAATCTTACTGTCTTAAAATTAAAGCTGGGTCATTTAGGAGTGAAATCAAGCAACATTTTTTTCACACAAAGGGTAGTGCAAATCTGGAACTCTCTCCTCAAAAAGGCTGTGGATGCAGGATACATTCAAATTTTCAACACTGAGGTGGATAGATTTTTGTTGGGTCAGGGTATCAAGGTATATGTCAAAGCTTTCCATTAATAATGCACTGCTTGGTGATTTTATATATATATATATATATATAATATATATAATAAACAGAGCATATGGAATTTTTTTAAAACGCTCTTCAGTTTCCAGAGCCCACTCTTTTCAACAGTCTGTGTATAATATGCACTGCCATTGCCACTACCACATGTATTCAGGGAAGTCACTGGGGTTGAATTCGAGATACTTTTAACAGATTTCTGAAGAATGCATTCTTCGGAAAACTTTATATTTTAGAAATTCTTTAATCGCAAATTTCCCAAGAAAATCTAACAATTCCTCTCGTTATTTTAAATACTTGATCTAATCACCCCTTGAGCTTCTCTATTCTTAGGAACAACACCCCCTGTCTCGTCAGCCTCTCGTCCTAATAGTGCAGAGCCGACAGTAATCACCACTGTTAGAGAAATGAGCAATGAGTAATGGTTAGACAAGCCAGGGCTCTTCAGTCTTGAGAAAAGAAGACTCAGACTTCAGTCTGGAGTCAATTGCAGTCATGTTTAGATGCTACCCTAGTAAAAAAAAGTACCATGGTAATGGTGGTAGTACTATGGTAATACCATGGTAGTACCACCATAACCATGGTACTTTTTTACAAGGGTATAGAGATCTAAAAATGGATTGTTTGATATTTCGGTCACATGAGGTACTTTTTCCTGTGTTGCTTCATTAGTCAGATCTGAGAGAACTGGTCAGTGTGGCACAAAAGTGTTTTAATGCATTTTGTCAATAACTAATCTATTTTGTTGGTTTTATTTCATAAAATAATACTATAAGCTTTAAAGGAACATAATAGTCTGTACAATAACAATATATTTTGAGGTTACAGCTCTTCAGACACTTCAATAGAATATACCAGTCCCATTGAAACCTTTGGAGTGACAAGAATGCAATCAATCATTTCCACCGATCAATTATTTCATCGTAATGTATGTTGCTGTGCAAGTAATGATCTAGGAAAGGAGTGTTTAATCTTAAACACTCAAGGTAATTATAAATCTGCAATGTATTTAATATGGAACAATAGATCCTGAGAAATATGTTAAAAGATCACACCTACATTATGTTTACACTGTCTGACCTGAAGTGAATTTTTGGCAAAGTCACAGTGGCTCACCCGCTAACATGCAGCCCAAACATAGCATCATAAAATGCTGTAAACCACAACAGATAAACTGAAATGCATCATGAATGTCATTTAAACATGCAATTTAACTGCCGTCTTTAGCTCATATCCTGGCATTTTTTTATTCCGCACGATGCATTTTCATTCTGCTGCACACTTCCTGGATACAGAATGCAAAAAGCCAGACATCAACTGCAATCTCTTTTGCAAATGCTCTAGTGTTAAAACATGCACAAAGTAGTGAATGCTGACTGGCAGGCTTCCTGGTCCCGTCCTCGCTGTTCAGCGCTTTGGTTCGTCTTCCCGACATGAAAGGCACTCTATAAATGTAATTTTGTTGTTGTTGTTGTTGCTGTTCACTGGGCATCGGTGCTGGAAGCAAGCATTGATACCAGAGTTGATCTGATGAGTCAGAAGGCTGATCACTTTTTTCACAGGCATTATAATGTACAGACTCATTTATGGATCCAAAACGGGTCCAATGCAGGGTTTTAATGCATTTGGTCCTTGAGTTTAGAAGGCTGAAGAGTGATCTGCTTTAGGTTTTTAAAATAATAAAGGAATTTGACAGGGTTGTTGCAGATAAACTATTTCCTCTGGTAGGGGAATCCAGAACAAGAGGATATAGTTTAAAAATTAGAGCTATTTAGGAGTGAAATTAGGAAGCATTTTATCACACAAAGTGTACTGGAAATTTGGAACTCTCTTCCCCAAAAGGTTGTGGATTCTCAATCTATTCAAATTTTCAAGGCTGAGGTGAATAGATTTTTGGTAGGCAAGTGTATCAATGGATATGGGGCAAAGGCATTGAGGTACAGATCAGCCATAATCTTATAGAATGGCAGAAAAGGCTCGAGACACTGAAAGGTAATTACACTTGAAGGTAATTAATTATCTGTGAAGTGTTTTTTAGTTATTTCAGTGTCATAGGCCAGCTTGACAGACCCCAGTTTTAGCAACACAGCAACTGTTGGGTATTTGCTCCTTTCAATCCACATGTTTTGCCACTTTCAATCCCATTCCCAAACTTGAACTTTAACATTTCTCGTGGGTTTAGCCTTAATCATTTCCACATATGCATTATTCAGGTGGAAGTGTTTCCTTTCATTTAAAGCCCTTCTTTTCTATTTTCAAATCACACATCCAATCTCCTGCAAGATTTCTTACATGGATACATTAATTAAATCTATAACACTGGATTCTTATACAGTCATTGGCAGAAGTTGTTAGGCTTCTTTCGGTACTTCCCTGTTCTACCTTTGATGATGGTTTGTCCCACATAACCATGATCTTTAGTTGAAAACGATTCTGCATTTCCTATTTTGTTTGGTTGGTCTTATTTTGAAGCTATAACTACTTGATCAAGAATTTTAGATACAGAAAATATATTTGAGTCAAAATTTTCCAAACACTTTATAAGCTTAAATCTTGTATGTCTATGAAATCCCCACCCACTCACCCAACCCACCTCAGTATTCTCTGGCCAAGTGAGAAAGGTTACAGAGTAATTATCCTGGCACTGATTAGTTGATGTTAGTTGAGCTCCGAGATGCTGTAAAGGGTGCCATATAAGTAAAAGTTGTTGTTGCTGCTGGGATCACCCACAGGCTCTGTTCATACATGTAAACTGGACTGGAAACAAGTTGGGAATTGGGAGAGAGGCTAGAGGGGACTTGAGGGTGATGTGGGATGTTGCTACTCGGATGACTGGTTGTTGTCCTCCTCAGGACCCAGGCTTTTGCCTCTGTGACCTGTAGCTCGGTGGTTAGAGCATTCGCCTTACAACCGTGAGACCTGTGTTTGAATCCAGGCAGGTCAGGGCGAAACCTTGGGCAATTTTCCTTACTCCACACGCCTAATAATAATCCCTCCAAACAAGCCCACAAAAATAAATTTAGTAATTTCAATCCACGACTGTTTGTGGGACACTGCTGTGCGCAATTGGCTGCCTTGTTTCTCCCACAAATTTGCAGTCAACTCACTTTACAGTATATTCTGTGAAGTGCTTTGAGACGGCTAGAAGACGTGAAAAGCCCTCCTCTGTGCCGTAACATTCTATGATTCTATGATTCTATATCAAATGCAAGGATTATTATTATCATAAAGAGATGAGCTGTAGCTGAATTTTGTGGTTGAGCCTCCTCTAGTCCTAGCCACCCACTGGCTAAATAAAGAGTGCAAATAATAGTTTAGAAAGTTTTTGTCAAACTAAAAGCAAAGAACAATACGTTAGGATACATTTGTCTTAGGATCTAATCACCTCACAGAACTTTCTGCAAAAAGTTGAATTGTATATTTGTAGGCTATCACAACAGACAACTTAACAAATTGCATTTTATATAGTGCCCTTCAAGTCGGGAGGATGTCCCAAGGTGTGAACAGGCAATTCTTTGAGATTTTTAGCCAGGACACCAAGAAAAACTCTTTTCAAATAATGTTATGGGATCTTTAACATCTGAACGGCTAGACAGAACTCAACTTAACACCTCATCTGAAGGATGGCACCTTTACAGTGCAGCTCTTCCTCAGATTTGACTATAAGCTCAAAATGGCTTGAAACCACAACCTACTGATTCAAGATGTGAAAGCCATAAAAACTCAAGCTGACAGCTGCTGTTATCACACTGTTCAGATATTTACTCATAAGGCAACCATAATTCAATCGTGTGTTTGAAAACCCCTTCTTAGAATTTGTTTTCTGTTCACCCAGCCTACTCCTTTCCGACCACTTCCCTTTTCTGAACTCCTTTCCGTCCATGGAATCACCTCTGCTGTTCTGTTCTTCCTAATCGGCACCACTTCCTTCTGTAACATTGCCTCCACTTCTCCCTCCAAGACCACTTCCTTCCATGAGATCACCTCTGGTGTCCTTCAGTGAGGCCACCCACATTTTCTTAGTTGGTACCTGGCTGTTAACCTGCTGTACAAAGATAATTGACAATTGTGATCAAACATCTGAAATATGATTTGCCACTGGGATGGATAATAATAATGATAATAATCCTTGCATTTGATATAGTGCCCTTTCACATCTTTGAGATGTTTCAAAGCACCACACAAAATATACTGTAAGGTGAATTGACTGTATATTTTGCGGGGGAAACGTGGCAGCCAATTGCACACAGAAGTGTCCCATAAACAGGCATGGACTGAGTGACTAAGTTATTATTTTATTTATTTTGAAGAGATTATTACACCCAGAAAGGCGATCTGCCAATTGACTAACAACCAGGTTTCCACTTACTGCTTGGTAAACAGAGGCACGTGGAGTAATTAAACTTGCCCAACATTTTGCGCTGTGGGAAGGTCCAATAAAAAGAGGATGAGGATGACTGTAAAGGGATCACCTAATCATACAAATTTACATTTTGTGGAATCCTGTAGCTTGGTGGTTAGAGCATTTGTCTTACAAGGGAGAGACCTAGGTTCAATTCCAGGCAGGGCGAAACCTTGGGCAAGTTTCCTTACTCCACATGCCTAATAATAATCCCTCCAAAGAAAAACAATAATAATTTTTTCCTTGAGGGATTATTATCAGACATGTGGAGTTAGGAAACTTGCCCAAACTTTTGCCGTGCCGGGAATCGAACCCAGGTTTCTCGCTTGTTATCAACTAGAGGCAAGTGCTCTAACCACTGAACTACAGGACTCCACTTGTGGTGGTTGTACATTGTGTTGTGACTGGTATGTCTAACAGAAGTGTATTTTTATTCATGATTTTTAGATCTTGATAGCAAATCGAAAAACAAAAACTCTGCTCTGAATGTTGTACTCAAAATTGGTGAACCTTTCCTGGTAAGGTGTGTTGCTTCATTTGGAAACTACAGATTCCACATAGACTGGACTAACGAGACAAAGGCATCAAATATCAAACAGGTATAGTGCAGCATCTGATTACAGTCATACTTAAATAGAACTGTATTATAGAGTTAGGGCATTTAAAGCAATGAGAAGATAAATGTACTTTAAGGTGAATGATCAAATGTTCAAACATAGATTATTCAACAATAACATTAACAACTTGTATTCATATAGCACTCTTCATGTGGGGCAGTATCTCAGTGCGCTTAACAGTGGCAGAGCCTGATGCCAAGCTGGAGGGAGGGAGGAAGTGATTGTCACACAGAGGATTCAATTCAAGATCCTGGTCCTCACCTTCAAAGCACCTTCATGGCCTTGCCCAACCCAACCACTACAATCTCCTAACTCCCTACTAACCTGTCTGTTCCCTCGACTCAGCAGGCTGTGGCCTTCTCCATGTCCCCGGATCCACCCACCCCACCATCGGCGGGAAAACCTTCAGCCACTCCACCCGCAACCTTTGGAATTCTATCCCGCAATCCCTCCCCCTCCCTACCACCTTCAAGTCCCGCCTCAAGACCTTCCTCTTTAACCGTACCATTGGTCATTCCCTCCCTTTACACCCTCTTCCCTCTACCCTTCCTGAGCCTGACGCCAACTCGGGTCCAAAACATTGACTGTCCAGCACCTGGGGACGTCCTCCTGACATGAAAGGCGCTATACAAATGTAATTTTGTTATTGCAAGCATGGTCGAAGAGGAAGGTTTTCAGTCGAGATCTAAAAGGAGGAAAGAAGGCGGTAGCAAGCCAAGGGATTAAGGGTGAGTTCCAAGCTTTGGGGTGTAGTGACTGAAAGCACAACCTTTTTAAAGGGTTTTGAAAACAGGGAAATAAGGAGCAAGGCAAATAAATTTGGGGAGACAGCATCAGATAGCAGTATCATGGCTAAATACTTGGTCACTAATAGTGGGACAGAGGAAGTTAGAAATGGGCAGTAGGCCAGAGACAGAAGAACAGAAGGCACATGTGGGAGAACAGATGTGAAGGAAATTGAAAGGCAATATTTAGAAGATGGTAAATTCGATCTCATACTGATAACTAATGGAACATGGATAGATTGGAGAAACAAGCCTATAGAGTTTAGTACAGGATAGAATAACAACCGGTAGGTAACCAGAGGCGTGTGAATACTAATATGTTATCAACTAAAGTTTTATTTGGTAAATTTAAGCATTTGTCTTTACTGGGTTCAACTGAACTCCTTCCAGTCTGGCCTATCTTGACTCTCACCAGCACCTCTGCGCCTCAGGCATTTGCAGCATCAGCATCTACAGATGCACACTTCACCTAACTAAATGAGTCCAGAACCTGGGCATCTTGTTCAACCTTCAACTGTCCTTTCTCCCCCAAATTCATGCCATGACCAGCACAGCCTTCCATCACCTTTGCAACATTGACCAACTTCATCACTGCCTCGCCCCTCAGGCCGCCAAAACTCTCATACACACATTTGTCGCCTCAAGACTCGACTACGGAAATTCCCTCCTTGTCGGCCTCCCCAACTCTTCCCTCTACAAACTGCAGATCATCCAAAACTCTGCAGCTCGTGTCTTCTCCCTCACCACGCTCCTTCACTCCACCCTTACCCGGCTCCACTGGCTCCCCATCCTCAGAGGATAGAATTCAAACTCATCCTCACATTCAAGGGCCTTCATGACATTGCCCCATCCTACCTCTCTGACCTCCTGATCCCTTATCAACCTGTCCACTCCCTCCATTCAGAAGGCTCCAGCCTACTCCATGTCTCCCGCCCAACACGCTCTTCCATCAGGCTTTCAGCCTCTATGCCCCCACGCTTTGGAAATCCATTACACAATCCCTTTGCCTTGCTCCCTCGCTTGCCTCCTTCAAGGCTGGTCTCAAGACCATTCTTTTCAACCATGCCCCCCATGATCGAGTCCTGACCCCTGATTGTTCAGAGCCTTGGGATGTCCTCCCCATGTGAAATGCACTCTACAAATGTAATTTTCTTCTTGTTGTTATTTCAACACTAACTAGCTTGTGAAATTTGAAGAATCAAAGCTCATAAATGGCAAACCTGATTGGATCAAGTACAGTTACCTGTTCATTAGCTCGGTACATTTGGAAGACAGTGGATTATATACATGTGCTTTGAAAGGGGATTCAAAGAAGACAATCAATTTAACAGTGATCGGTAAGTTTCTGATTTAAAATGTTCATAACTGAACTTTCCTTTAAACTATTTAAACTACACTACTGAAGTTTAAAAAATGCTTATATGAGTACAGCATTCTTCTTAAAAAGAATCATAGAATCAGTGAATATTATAGCACAGAAGGAGGCCATTTGACCCATTGGGCCTGTGCCAGCTTTTTCAAATTCTACCCAATCAGTCCCACTCCCCCAGTTTTTCCCCATATCCTTGCAAATGTTTCCGCTTGAAGTACCTATCTAATACCCTTTTGAAAACCGTGATTGAATTTGTTTCCACCACCATAACAGGCAGTGCATTGCCGACCTTAATAACTCTCTGCCTAAAAAAAAATTCTCCTCATCTCCACTCTGGTTTGTTTGTCAATTATCTTGAATCGATCTCCCCTGGTTCCAAAAAAAGACTGCAAGATTTGAATTAAATCATATACAGTATTAAACAAATATTAAACAATCATGTGGTGAAACTGAAAATTTCACCATAATTATCATTGGAAAATCATGAGAACATAGCTATTCATTTGGTTTGGAAATAAAGACTGGGCTCCCCAATTTTGAAAACACATTGTTGCTATCATAGTAGCCTCATTTTTTGTCCTGACTCCAAAGCCAAGTATTGTTCCACAGGATCCCAGTTATTTTAAGCCAGCATCTTTATTTGGAGTACAATGAAATATTGTTGTCTACAATTATGGAGAACTGAAACCTTCGGGCTGAAACATATTGCCAGTCAGGGCGGATTGTGCTGGGGAGGGGTTTACAAACCTGTTGGTAAAAGCCCCATTGGATCACAATTTTTTGGTGATGGAATAATATGTACATCAAATTGCACCTTTCATTCACTCATTGCCAGGATAAAAGTTTCTTATAGTTTGCACTTCCCTGAATCTCAATCTTGCCTGCTTTCAGAGCTGTTTCATTTAATGTGTACCTGACAAGATTATGACTTTCTTAGGTAGTGTAACATACCTGTAACTTTAACAGTTAGTCAATTTCAAAAGCTGATAGGTGAATGCAGTTTAATGCAGTTTTTAAATATACAATATGCAGTATATATATTGATTCAATCTAAAATTATTATGGACATTTAGCACATAGGTTGTATTTTTTTTCTTTCAGAGAATGGATTTATTAATTCAACAACTGAAAATAAAATCTATGCTATTGGTAAAGATGACAATGTTTGCATTGAGGCCACACTGAATGCATATCCACTCGTCAACTGCCAGTGGTATTTTTTGCAGAAGACCTTTCCTTGTGAACTTAAGAATTTACACGGAAACAGGTACAATATTCTGAAGTTACATTTAATAAATGTTTTAAAAATTGTAAGGTAATTGTACTCAACATGTATTAGTCATCAGCACAAAGATAAAGAGATTTTCACAATATTCGTACTGTGGTTGGGAAAAATGATGATTCCCAATGGGATTATTTAACAGTGACTCCGAGTCATTAACTGGAAATTCCACTGGTGACGGTTGACTTGTGGGAATCACCTTAAACATGCTATTGCGTCTTATCCCGGTTGTCAAAATATTCCAATGCGCTTCACAGGATTTTTCTGTAGAGTGTTGTGACTGTAGAACATCTCTTTAAGAAGTATAAGGCATTTAAGAAAGAGCCAAGATAAATATAGGAAATACACAAAAGAACATTGTGAGTGGACCAAATAGGTGTGGTTACAGTTAATGGATTGGAATTCTCTAAATTGCTCATAATGAAACTTACCAACACATGAGTTTTGGATTGAGAATTATTACAGTGAATGTATATTTTTGTAGATGAACGCAGCTTCCAATTAGCCCTCAGCAATGTTCTGCAAACAGTCATGAAGTGAATATAGACAATTTTATTTAAAGGATTGTTGGCAAGGACATTGGGAGGAACTCCTTGTTTGAATAGTGCCAGATAATCTTTAGCATCCACCTGAACATGCAGATCGAACCTTAACCTTAACTAAAATGTCTCATCCAATGGATGGCACCTCTGATAATGCAGTGCCAGCTCATAATTGGATTGTAACCTATGCATCCAAAATCCTGACTTTCAACCTGTACCCATAGCATTTATTTGTTCCAAATCATTTTGTAAATCACCCGTTGTTAATGCTTATCCTATTTGATAATCAATAACTATATAGTTGATCAAGCATACACTGGACATGTTTACTGTACATGGCTGCTATATACAATAATAACAACAAAATTACATTTGTGTAGCGCCTTTCACGTCAGGAGGACGTCCCAAAGCGCTGGACAGTTATTGATTCAGACCCGAGCTAAGCACAGTTGGGTGGGGGGGGGGTGCGTGGGGAGTTGGGGAAAAGGAGTTGCTGATATCCTTACAAATACAGCCACTATACTCTATGGAAATACTAAATGAAGAGCTTTGGGATGTTTTCACATGATACTATATTAAGTGCAAAGATTATTATTTTGTTATTGGGCACAAACTTTTGCACCCCAAATTTAATACAGTACAATATATTACAATTTGTGGAGTGCACAAGGAACAGAATACATAGTGGCGGATTAGACCATTCAGCCAGTTCTGCCAAGATTCATATCAACAGTTACAGATATGTAATGACTAACTGACCTCAGTTTCATCATCTGCCCAACTGCAGACATTCAAGACACCAATTTAAATTGAAAAATAACTTGACTGACATATATAAATATATTGTATATATACAGTATTAAGCTTTTGTAGACTTTTTTTCTCCCATGTTATTTTGATGCATTTTTAATATGGTGTTGAACAGTTTTGCCTTTAATATATACTTATATTATTACTATATAACAATGCTTTTATTGTGTTTTTGTACTCCTATCAGTATCTCTGCATCACTCTGCAATCATGGACATAAACCAGGAATCTATGAATTATTTGCAGTCAACCATGAAGCAGAACTTCAGATTTTCTTTACCTTATATTTGCAGAGTAAGTAAAAGTTACAGAAACAAATAATAAATGTTGTTATTAAAGTATGTGTAATGTTGTCATTAAAATAACTTAGCGAGTATACATTTTGTGTTCATTTCAAGTATGGAGAAGGTAGAATATGCAATGCCTGCCAGGTGCATTTGTCAAGGCAGAATCCACATTAGCTTTCAAGTGAAAACTTGTCTGGTATCTAAAAGAGATTATCTTGGGCAATAGAGAGAGAAAGGCAGGTAAATGAAACTGAATAGATTGTATTTTCAAAGAGCCAATGCAAAACCATGGGCTGAATGACTTTTTTCTGCGTTTAATTTATTTAGTTCTTTAGTTCCATAGAAAACATATAACTTTATCTCTCCCTCCAAAAATATATATATATCAGATTAGAAGGCAGAAAGTCCAGTGGTATATGAAGATGAGATCACCAGCAATTTATGGTATTCAATTTGGTCTTGAAAGATGCTTATTTTTAAAGCCAATTATTTTGGCAAAAAGTGCCAACTCATATTCACAAGATGACAAGAGAGGTTTGGGTAAAGAACATCATTATATCTGTTTCATATCACCCATCATATCACCATTTACTGTTCTTTGGATTCACTGCATTTTTTTTCTGAGAAAAAAAGTTTTCAAGAAGGCAGACAAACAAAGAATATCTTAATAATTTATGAAGAAATATAAATACAGTTAATTATTATTTTAATAAAGTCTAAAAGAGCATTAGAATGTTAACAATTCAAGGGTTGCACCTGTATCACAATCACTAGTACCTTCCTGAAAGCAAGTACTGAGATTTTCCCTTCCCAATTGTCCAATCATCAATATGGTATTAGGAACATAGCATTTTTATACCATGTTCAGTTACCAGAAATATGTTATACTGCACTTATATCTGTTAAATTATTTGTTTAGCATCAAAGTGGTTCAAATGAACATGAATGATCTTATGATTCACTGAATTTCTAAATTGCACTTTCTGCAGCTAAACCAGTTCTCGAGATATCCTCAACAATAAAACATCTGTCATGCACGGCTGAAAGTTATCCTTCAGCTGAAGTGACGTGGAAACTATGTACTAACAAAGTGAACAATGTGAACAATCAGTGAGTAAATGCAACGAGCACAAGGAAACGACTGTCATAATAATAGGCTAAAAATCTTCAGAGAAACTGATAAATTCCACTCATTTTAATTTTTAGCACAACAATAATGACAACAACAAATTACATTTGTATAGTACCTTTTATGTCGGGATGAGTTAGAGATTTGTACAAATATGCATGCTAGTAAAAGTATCTCTCAACAATCCATATCAACAAAATAATTATCTCTATAATCACAGACATACACTGTATTTGGAAACATAAATGTTTGTGTATTGTCTTGTCACATTCCCTTCTCCTCCTACCCGCACCCCGACCCCCATTCTATTGATTGCCCGTATATAGAAAATCCGATTGTAGAAACCTTTAAAAAAAACTTTAAAACAATTTTCTTGTCATAATTTGTGAATTGTGAGTAAGATGCAACTAGTAATTTGCCAGAACAAATAAACTGATGGATGATCACCTCCAATAACCCTCCAGAATGTATTAGAGCAATGGTGGTTCCACACCTGTAAATGTTGTCATCTGTCAGCTAAATCCATTTGGGTTAAAAAATGTAGAATGTTCTCAGGCTCATCAGCATTTGATGAGCAAACCAGCCTAACTTTATATGCAGACTGAAGCATGTCAATGTATTTGCTTTTTATGTTTATTTTTGCACAAGGGTTAATGTCATCCTCCATAACTGCCATTACAGAAGAAAAAACAACAAAGTTACATTTGTACAGTCCCTTTTATGTAGGAAGGACTTCCCAAGGTGCTGGACGTTTATTGAATGCATGGTTGAAGAGGAGGGCCTTGAGGTTGGATCTTGAAGGAGGCAAGGGATGGGGCAAGCCAGAGAGACAGCAGGATGGAGTACTGGAGTGTCATGATAGAGTGGTTGAAGGCCCACTCGCTAATGGTGGGGCGGGCGAGGCAAGGGATGTGAAGCAGGCTGGAGCCTGCTAAATGGAGAGAGTGGATTGGTTGTTAGGGGTTTAGGAGGTTGCAGAGGTAGTGGGAGCGAGGCCATGGAGAGTTTTGAACGTGAGGACCAAGATCTTGAACTGTATCCTCTGTGTGATGGGAGGCCAGTGGAGTTGGGCGAGGATGGGGATGATAGGGTCATGGAGTCTGGTGCGGGAGAATACACGCCAGTATCTGGATGATCTGCAGTCTACGGAGGGAAAAGTTGGGGATGCCGACAAGCAGGGAGTTTGCATACATACATACATACAGACAGACAGACAGACAGACAGACAGACAGACAGACAGAGAGACAGAGAGAGAGAGAGAGAGAGACAGAGAGAGAGAGCCTGGGTTTTATCAATGCACGTATGAGAGTATCGGCGGCCGGCCGTATGAGACAAAAACATCAACAAACAACAAAATTATACTTATAGAGCGCCTTTCACTTTGGGAGGATGTCCCAAGGCACTGAACAGTCGGGATAGGGGAAGGGGGAGGGAAAGTAGGAGAGGGGGGAGAGTTAGGAGGGAAGCAGAAGGCACTGTCAAAGAGGAAGGTCTTGAGACCAGCCTTGAAGGAGGAAAGGGAGGAGGCGAGGCAAAGGGATTGCGGGGTGCAGTTCCAGAGTGTGGGGGCAGAGAGGCTGAAAGCCCGGCCACAGATGGTAGGGTGGTTCGGGCGGGGCACGTGGAGCAGGACAGAGCCCGCTGAATGGAGGGGACAGGCAGGCTGATAGGGAGACAGCAGGTTGGAGAGATAGGCCGGGGCAAGGAGACAATCAATGATTTGAAGTTTGCATCTGAAAGAATCTCACATTTTAGCTCTTATCCATCTGCACCTAATTTGGGGGATTAGGTAAGCAGGGAATTTCCATTCAAGGTATTTTCACGAAGGGAAATTTTCATGCCAAAGTGGCATGCTCACATGGAAGATACTCTTAAAAATTTCTGAGTCAGACACCCAATAATCCCCACCCCAATAAAAACGTCCGTTTTGTAGAATATCAAAACACTTCACTGTCATGTGCCGTGCCCATTTTCGGAAGATTAGCATTTGCACCAGCAATGTACCACAAAAAACAAATGAAGTGAATGATTAATTATTCTAGAGGCTTATTGGCCAGAAACTCCCTTCTCGTTTCAAACAGTAATACAGAATGTTTAACGTCCACCTGAATATAGGCAGATGGGACCTCACTTCAACATCTCTGAAAGGCTGCATATCTAACAATCCAGCATCTCTGACAATGCAACACCATTGACAATACACCTCCCACCACGTCCCCAGAATGTCAGTGTAAACTCGAGTTTTAACTTGAATCCAAACCTTCTGCTTTATCAAGCCAAACTGACAGCCAAACTGAAAATGTGGGCAAATTTTGAAGATAGGAAGGTTAAACTTGTTTGAAATAGCGTTTTTTTAAAAAATAACATAACCTTTGTTATTTGATGTGGCTTAAGTTGTCAAGGAAACATTACTGGAGGCATTCAGATCATGGTGTCACAGAGAAAAGAATTTGGGAGCGTACAAGTGATCAGTCAGCTGGATACCAGCACCATCAAGGCTGGGTACAGTGTACAGTGCTGTGCATTAAATGCCATTGGCTCAATCTGCAAGCAACATTTTGTGCCAAAGAAAGGTAATGTCATGGTTAAATAATCTCTGAAACCTGGTTACTTAGAATATCTAATTGTCTGGTCTGGTTAATCAAAAATTCATTTCAATAATTGGTCACAGGATTTAGCAGTGAATAGTTATGCATATGGGAAAAGATGTGAAGGGTCAGTAATATAGGGATGAAATTCGTAGCAGTTCATAACATGTTGCTTATGATAACCCACACAAGGAATGGATTACAAAATGCCCTAAATGTTTTTACCTGTAATATTTTTGAATAATATATTTAAAGGAGAGGTGGATATTTATTTGGGGAGGATGGATTTGAGGTTTGCGGGGTTATGGGGGTAGAGCTGGAGAGTGGGATTGACTTTAAATAGCTCTTTTCAAAGAGCCAGCACAGATTTGATGGACCGAATGGCCTCCTTTTGTGCTGTAAAATTCTATGATTTTGGCTTTGTTTTCGAACATAGTGGACTGTGAGTGGTGGATCAAATGTAAATATTATGTGTAAATTAATGAGTTGCTGTGCAGAAGGTGCAGTTATGTGAAATTGAATTGAATTTCACCATGGAAAATGTATGGCTAAGTTTGGTACTGTCGTGTTATTAACATCTATTTTTTTTTTTCCAGAGATCAATCAAACTATCTACACGACAATTGGAGTTATTATTTTGTTTATGCTCCTGCTGTTCTTAGCTACGCTGATGCTTGTTTTGTACAAGTATAAAAAGGTAAGTGTGCTGGTTTGTTTGTTAATAATTTATATTTAATATATTATTATTAATATTCAATATGCAGGGCCCAAAAATAGATTAACTATGCAAGCACTCTGATATGCTTATATACAGTGGAATTCTGATGAGACGTTAAACCAAGGTTCCATCTACCTGTTCAGGTGGATGATAAAGATCCCGTAGCACTATTTTGAAACAGATAAAGAGTTTTCCCAGTGTCCGGGTCAACAATCCCCCAGATAAACTTGGACACTCACTTTGTAGCTGTTGTGGAACCTTGCTCAGTGCAAATTTGTTGTTTCATTTAGTCCCCAGCACCATGGGACGTTCTTCTGACATGAAAGGCATTTTACAACTGTAATTTTGTATTAGACAAATAACAGTCACTCCCATTGAAACACTCCCTCCCAGGCAAAGGTGGTATATCAAAAGCTGGGTTTCTTATTATTTACCAGGTGGTAGAGACTTGGGAACAAATCACCTATTTTCATCATTTTGGTCTCAATTCTGCAACATCTAAGGAGACAAGAAAATAAAGAGAAAATAGCAGGAGCCTTAATGTCATTATTAAGAAGAATGTTTAGAGCATTGTTGTATACGAATAACTTTCTTTCATAATACTTTATTCTTTTTTTTAATAAAATTTTGCAAAATTGCCTCTTTGGATCAAAATGGATCTGAACAATCTCTTTATTTCTCTTCATTCAAGGAACCTGGCTATGAAAGACATCTCCATATGATACAGAGTGTTGGACCGACTGACAATGACTACATTTATGTTGATTTCAGTCACTTTGATTATGATCTAAAATGGGAATTTCCTCGAGAAAATTTAACATTGGGTAAATATACCAAATGCAAGGATTATTAGTATTATTATCAATATGAACATAGAAACATAGGAACAGAAGTAGGTGATGAGGCCCTGCTGTTCTGTTCTGCCATTGTATAAGGTTATGGCTGATCTGTACCTCAAGTCCAGTTTTCCGCCCTTGTCCTATATCCCTTAATCTCCTAATCTAGCAAATATCTATCTTCAGATCGTCTACTCTTGCAACAAAACAGTCCAATTTATGGAGACTTCAGTTAAGCCTGTCAGCAAGAAATCTATGAAGGTGGCTGTTCCATGTTTGACTCTGGGCTGTATTTGCTAATATTTACTCTGAAAGTAATTTCAACTGTATACATAGGTGGCTGGTGGCTCAGGCAAAAGTGGGGTAAGATTCTTCCCCCCACCCCCCAACCCCAATCTATTTGTAGCTCACCTCATTTCAAGGTGATAGCACAGCTGAAGCAACATTCTATGGCACTCTCTTGCCCCGCTCTCAGCTCACGCATTGTCTGATCTGACGGCTTGTCTGGGGCATACTCATCTCTGATTAACCAATGGATCTGAACAGCACTCAAAAGCAATCCCAGTTTCCTTTAAAGTCCAATTTTATTTTAAAAATTAATCGTAAAAGTCCTTATCTAGTATCTTATGAGCTGGGCCACTAGAAAAGTGCAGAAATGTTTGCTAAACATTTTGGGGAGATTTTCAAATTTTGCGGGAAATTGCGGGGATTTGGTTGGTGCAATTGAGGTACATTTTACTGCCAACCTACATTTTACTGGTAAAAACATAAACCTAAGCAAATAACAGATACTAGGTGGTTACAAAAAAAATTAATTCATTCTTCAACATAAACTGGGTGGCCCTTTTTTTGTGGAAATGACACTAGTATTGTTACAGAAGATCACCACCCCCTGCCTCTCAGGGCCAGCAACACACCCACACATGCACACACACAGACCCAGAGACCCAGTGAGAGACACATGTATCGACACAGAGAGAGAAACACACGCACCAACACTGAGAGACACACATACTAATCGAGAGAGTGAGACACACAGAGACACATTCTCGCAGAGAGAGAGACACACACACATACTCATAGACACGGAAACGTACAAACACACAAAGGAGATACAAATATACATATTGATACAGACACTCCAATACGCACACATGTAAAGAAGACACATGCAGACACATTCAGAAGCATACATACAGACGAGAAAGCCAGACAGACACACTTAAACATAGACATTCACAAACACACATCTAGAGGAGAGAGACACTCACAAACACACAGACACTCACAAACACATAGAGACACGGACATATAGAGATACACAAACACTCACACACATATAGAGACACACACATAAAGACACACAGACACTCACAAACACATAGACATACAGACACTTACAAACACATAAAGACGCATAGACATTCACACATACAAAGAGACATACAAACACTCACAAACACATAGAGACACACAAACACTCACACACATATAGAGACACACAAACACACACACATAAAGACACACAGACACTCACAAGCACACAGAGAGACACACAGACACTCACAAACACATAGAGAGACACACACAGTCATAGCAACTGGGCTCGGCCCACAGTGACATCAGGTAACTAGAGAGCTGCCAACGGGCTAGAACCTTTGTTTATGGCGGATTCTGCGGAAAAAGTCCAGCCGCACTTTTCTATTGGTCCAGCGTATTACTCAGTTTGCATTCAGTTATTCACAGAATATGGCACAGTTCTGGTTTATTAACGCAGTTATATATACCTTAGGGAACATACTTGGATCTGGTGCATTTGGGAAGGTGGTGGAAGCCACAGCATATGGAATCACCAAAGCAAATGTTCCTGTCCAAGTGGCTGTCAAGATGCTGAAGGGTAAGTGAAATTTACATGAGCTGGTGGCACAGATATATATAGTATTCAACAAATATTGGGGTAAAATTTGCAGTTTTATTATTACACACTGCATTAATTATCACCATTTAAGTCCTCTGAGGTGGTACCTATGCGAATGTTAAGGTAGGAATGCTAGTTCACACTAAACATTACAGATTTCAATGATAGTTAACCTTTGCTTGAAAATATCAAATGTTGCAAATTTTAGCCCATTGACTCACACTCAGGCAACTTTAGGTAATGTGCGGAGTCCTGTAGCGTATTAATTAGAACACCCGCTTCACAAGCGAGAGGGCCTAGATTCGATTCACAGGCCGGGCAAAACATTAGCTGAGCTTCCTCACAACTCTGTTTACCTATCAGTAAGCAGGAACCCGATTGTTAGTTAATTGGCACATCATTTTTCAAGGGGTATTAGTCCCTTTTTAAAAAAATAATAATTTGGTCACTCAATGCATAACTGTTTGTGAGACACTGCTGTGCGCAATTCATTATGTTTCGTCACCAAAACATACATTTTACAGTATATTCTGTGTGGTGCTTTGAGATGTCATGAAGACGTGATAAGGTGATTTACCACGTATCAAATGCAAGGATTATTATCAGGATTAACATTATTAATGGCCTCTTTTCAATTTATTTTCATTGAAAATGGGAATTAGAAAAATACATTTTCACCCTATTAGTTTGACATAATAGTTTGAAATAATGCCAATATACTGGTAACTCACTTATCTTTTAATCTGCACAAAAGAAAAATGTGAACCTTCTGAAAAAGATGCCATAATGTCTGAACTAAAAATGATGATCCACATGGGCAACCATGAAAATATCATGAATCTGTTGGGAGCTTGCACTCTCTCAGGTAAGAAACTGCTATCTAAATATTTGCTTAGGCATCAGAAGCAAATTTGCATTTAACCTGTGCAATTTTCATTTTACTGCTAACTGTGTTTAATCTTGTAATCCGTTAGGTCCAGTGTACTTGATCTTTGAATACTGTTGCTATGGCGACCTTCTCAATTACTTAAGAAATAACCGGGAAACGTTTCACAAGACCTTGACAGATGTCTTTGCACAAAACAATTTTAGCTTCTATCACAATCTTCACACTGATCTTCAATCCAGGTATTAAATATATTTCTGATCAACGCAGTTGTTCCGTGCCGTTCTATTTGTTATTTCAGTCTGATCAGTCGATCCGAGCACATTAAAGAACATGGTAATAAGAACGCATCTTTTACTTCAATGCTCAGCACAGTGAAGGCATGGCCTTGGGATATGCTGATATAACCAAATCTTTTCAAGGTCCCAAAGTCATCTTAGATCACATTTCACAGGTCTCAGCACATTTTCTGTAAATGTCATGTGCACTGCTGAAAATGAGCTGAAAACCATTCAGTTGTTCTTCACCAAGGTTTTGCAAAATAGACTTAGCTGCGATTATGTTCAAGAGGAATATGCACCCTAAAGTGAGGCTGAAAGAATCATTTGAACCTTGGTACTGCAAATAACTTGCAATATAATGCCAAGAAGTGTTTCTTTCTGGAATGATGTTGTCATTCTGGACAGATGGTCTATGTGCACATGGTTAAACCCAGGACATTCGCAAAAGCCTGTTATTCAGTCAAATGCATCTCTGACCTGCTGTCGTTTCTGGTCTGGAAAAATCAGGTAAATAACTCTCATTCTAGGCAAGATTGACTGCTGCATATCACCCACAAAATATAGTCAATTCACTTTACAGTATATTTTGTGAAGCGCTTTGTGACGTCTCAAAGGATTGATAAGGCGCTATATCAAATTTAAGAGTTATTATTATTAAATTCTAAATTTCTGTTTAATCTCAATCTAATGTAACTGTTTAGTCCCACTTTAGTTTTCCCTTCATGTAAACCTCACCCTCATCCAATCATTGCGGAGTCCTGTAGCTCAGTGGTTAGAGCACTCACCTTCCAAGTGAGGAACTTGGGTTCAATTCCAGGCAGGGTGAAACCTCAGGCAAGTTTCCTTACTCCACATGCCAAATAATAATCTCTCAAAAAAAAAGCAATAATAAATTGGTCAATCCATGACTGTTTGTGGGACAAACAATTGGATGCCGCATTTCGCCCACATATATACAGTCAATTCACTTTACAGTATATTCTGTGAAGCGCTTTGAGACGTCTAGAAGACGTGAAAAGTGCCATATAAAATTCAAGCATTATTATTATTATTAAGATCAGCACCCAAATGTTAGGGCATGGCATGGTCACTGAGATGATGCCAGTTATATCATCATTTTGTTGTTGTTATATCCCCCACACTGTTGAATCGGTAATGGAATCAATGTTAAATTGTCTGTAGATTATTTATAGGAGGTAGAAGCTCCTGTCATTTGTTTCACTGCAGTAAACCACTAATGCTTAATGAAATTAATTGTAAAAATGGGAGGAAATGTTAGGAAAGATATTTATTATCAGCCAGAATGACACAGACTGAAAACCATTTTCACATATTTGAAGCATATGTGAGGCATTTCTTAATAAACTTCTTAATGAAGAAATCCGAGATGCAACAACAACAAAATTACATTTGTATAGCGTCTTGCACGTCAAGAGGACGTCCAAAGGCACTGGGCAATCAATGTTTTGCACCTGAGTTGAGGGTCGGGGAGGGTGACCAAAAGCATAGTTAAAGAGGAAGGTCTTGAGGCAAGGGACGGGATGAGATGGAGGGACTACAGGCTAGAGTTCCAGAGGATGGAGGCATAGTGACAGAAGGCTCACTCGTCAATGGTGGGGTGCATGAGGCAGGGGATGTGAAGCAGAGCGGAGCCCACTGAGCGGAGGGAGTGGGTTAGTAGGGGGTAGAATCTGGTGAGGTTCAGGGTGATTGTGGAACCAGGTGCTGGAGAGGACACGGACAAAATTTTGGATGATCTGCCTCTTACGGAGGGAGCAGCTGGGAAGACCGATAAGCAGGGAGTTTGTGTAGTCGAGCCTGGTTGTTATGAATGCATGCATGAGGTCTCGGAGTTCTGCAGTTTAAGACAGTGGCCGAGCCAAGCGATGTTGCAAAGGTGGGGGAAGGCAGAGCAGGTCATGGCACGGATGTGGGGTAGAAAGAATATTTGACAATCAAACCAGACGCCAAAGTTACGGACTGGCTTAGGGAGATGGAGTGTGTATCCATGGATGGTGATGTTGTCAGGCATTCTGTCAGGAAAGCAGTGATCCTGGCATAGAGTGTGAAGGCAGGGACACAGTTGGAAATTGACCCCATGTCTGGGGATGATGTCATCAAGAGGGCGCATATAGATATTGTAAAAGGAGGGGACCAAGGACAGAGCACCGAGGAATGCCACACAACACAGTGTGGGGGCTGGAGGAGAAGCCGTTTGTAGAGATGAAGTGTGAGAGGTGGCACTGTGAAGTTTGAGAGGAGAGGCAGTGGAGGAGGATACAGTGGTCAATGGTAATAATTGACCCAATAAATTATTAACAAACCTGCTTGTGGTGAACAGCAACCTCTTGCTTTGCAGATTGGGAAGTTTCTGCCTCAGTAAGATTTGCTTTTCCATATTCACATTACAGTTGGTACAGCAATGAGATTTGAAGTTGAATTTTCTGATAGAAATACCCTCTGTTCAGCAATGTAGCTTCACAGTGCATTTTGGCATCGTCTCAATAATGTATTCTCGATTGAGCTGAGCTGTCCTTCTTTACAAGCTGCAGTGGTTTCCAGTCTACAGATTGTCAGTAATCTCGTGAAACATGATTGAAATGTGTTTACTGTACAATTGCTAATCACCAGTTGCATTCCAATTTTATTAGCATCCTAAGTCGGTGTTTTGACAGCTGAGGGACATTCAAATGTTCCTCAAAATATTATAGGATAATAAATATACTGTACCAACAACAACAAAATTACATATGTGTACCGCCTTTCACATCGGGAGGACGTCCCAAGGCGCTATTTAAACATAATCAATTTTACATTATGTGCATGTACAGTGTACGTAAATATTTATACATTGTGCTTTAGATCTGTTCCGTTTCATAGCCTCATTGCTGCCAAATCTCTTTCCATCGAGATTCTGCTCTCAATGCTACTTCATGAATAATGAAGTGCAATGGTGCAATTCCGTTGAACCAAGTTCAATCCTTGCTCTGAACTGGAGCATATCACTGTGTTGCTCTCTGGTGGCTACAATGAGAACTGGCAAAATTCTGCATTTTTATCATTTTTAGTTGCAGGCTCTGACCACTCCCCTTTGGTGGCGACTACAAAAAACTATCATGTCTGCCCTGCATGTTACTTTGGTGTATCAAAATGTAAAACTAAATTTATTTGTAGTGGTGCAAGTGGTTTGCTACAGCCAGCATATGTAATCGAGTGAAAAATTTGATCTTTTGCAATGTGATAACTATCATATTGAGTTGCATACGGAAAATTTGAAAAAAACTCACTTTTTCACTTCTAAATTGAAACAAAAAAACTTACAGCTCACAAGACCTACTTTTAAATTTAGACTAAAATGTCTCTAGCACACTAGACCCAGGTGAAACACTGCATTTGGTTTTAGGTGAGTTTTTTAGGTTATCCATTGGAAATCCGAGCTGCACATTGGGAATTGATGATCGAGGCAGATTTAGAGCTTGTCTAATAGGAGGTTAGTGTGCCTCCACTAAATTGCACCAGTCTAGGACCATTTATAACTTAATTTGAAGTGTCTTAAAAGGAAAATCACCCAACTATACAATACAACGACAACATGCATTTTTATACCCTCACGCACGGAATGTATATGTACAATATATACTGCATTAAAACATATACAAATATAATGTGTATATACTGTAAAGGTTGATTTGAATTTGTGACCCTGGGGTGAATGAAGGACTGACACAAATGTTGTACAATTAGTATGCATATTTATTAATTCAGGTTAGTAATACTTATAAGTAATTAAAAGTATTCATCACAACAATGCTTACATATCGACACATAGCTCACAGTGATTTATGTTGACTGTGGGAGAGATAGAGTAGCAAGGTCCAATTTATTCTCCATATTAATCCAAATATAAGTCCATCAAAAGGTATCCAAGCAATAATAGCTGGATACTTTTGGATGTCTAACTGGAAACTGGGCGGTTTCCAGTTCGAGATCCAAAGGTATTCAGCTACTATCGTGCCGTTCCCAGTTCGATATCCAAGTACCACTGTACATATAGAGTTGCTCCACTCATGGTCTTGATTTTCGCATTCTCCTGCAGCTGGAGCATGGATTCACAATTCCAAGTTCCAATTCCTCCTTTCTCCCGTTCTTCCATGAATGGATCTCTCTTTATTCAGTTCATTAGGTGACCCTTCACCCACTGTCCTTTGCAAGATTGTTCCCGCGCAAAAACAAATGCAATGCAGCTCCCTCTCCAGCTCCATGAGAAAATCACTGATAAGGACGAAAAATACCCCGCTGTTTATACACAATCCTTTGTTTCCTCCACAAAGCTAGTCACAACCAGATCCTATCATGTGCAATTCACTACATATGTCTCAAATATATGTATATCTCCAATATAATTTGAGATATTATTTAATACATTAATTACAGAATCCTACAATATTTATTTTATATGAAGCAATAAAAGATAAATATACAAATCATTGCTCAGTAAATCCAAGATTAAGATTTTCCTTCATTTTAGATTTACTGATCAATGATTTGTATATTTATCTTTTATTGCTTGATTTAAAATAAGTATATGCTCACCTTAAAAAGAAAAAGACTTAGAATAAAAGTTATTTAGTACTATATTTGCTCATAATTGAAACTACAAATACATTGTATTCGTTTTGTATTTTCAACAGCTGCCAAGTTGGAAACTTTTTGCAAAATGAATCCTACATGCCAACGACTGATAGGAGTGATCCTGGCACCATGTCACTGATGAGTGAATGTGATTTACTGTTTGCCCAAGATGAACTAACAGGCCCATTAGCTACAGGTAAGAAATGTTGATGTAAAACAGATGTTGATAATGTAGGCATAAATTTTGAAAAGTAGAACATAAACAGAAAGCAATTCTATAAAATCTGCTCTTATGTTTACTTATGTTTACTTGTAGGAGTTCCAAAAAGCAAAACACCACAGTCAAAATCATGGCTCTGAAATTGGCAAATGCAACCAAATACAACACAATTTACATTTATATAGCGCTGTTTGACAGAGCAACTGAAAATACAAATGGAGGAATTTTAAGGATTGTTCTTAATCAACCACAGACATTTGCTGACAGCCGGTACTGTTGTATTTTTTTTACAGAGGAAACTAATGTTCAAAATGTCATGAGATATGATGATGAAGACTTGCAGATTCTGACGTTTGAGGATCTTCTTAGCTTCTCCTATCAGGTTGCAAGAGGCATGGAATTCCTTGCTTCAAGAAATGTAAGCTGGTTTATGAACCCCAAGATCTAGCAGCCAAAGTTCTGAATGTGTTCAATAGCAGTAACAACAATAAGTTGCACTTATGTGGCATCCTGAGGGATTGGACAGTGAAGGGTTTGTACTCGATCTGGGGTTCAGAGTCAAGAGGGGTGGAGGGAAAGGGGGTGGCGGTGGGAGGATGAAGGCACAGTTAAAGAGGAAGGTATTGAGATGGGCTTTGAAGGAGGCAATGGAAGGGGCTAGCTGGAGGGATTCTGGGATGATGTTCCAGTAGGTAGGGGCAGAAAGGTTAAAAAGCCCGACTGCCAATGATGTAGTGGGCAGGAAGGGGACATGGAACAGGCCATATTGGTAGTAGGTTGCTGAGGTAGGGCGGAGCACAACCATGACAGTAACGGTGACACTAGGTTAATAATTGATTTTTTTCAGTGTATCCACAGAGACCTAGCAGCCAGAAACGTGCTAGTGACACATGGGAAAGTAGCAAAAATCTGTGACTTTGGACTGGCCAGGGATGTTATGCAAGACTCCAACTACGTCATCAAAGGCAGCGTAAGCTCATTTATACACTGCTTTGTATTTGAATGTAAAGTTAAATTTATTTCTTTGACTCATTGTATTCTCTTTGCTTTTCAAAGTTGAGTCCATGTGTACCCTTGTACAACAGTCAAGCCTTTGTTTGCTTCTCTATAGCTAATATTGCATTTATTGTTGGAGCACACGGAAAGGAAATCAAAATGACCTTGTGTGAATACATGCAGATGTGTAATGCTGATTAGCTGAGATATAATGTGTGCTTTTAAATTTAGACAAGTTGCACTTTCCCTTGTTTTAGAGGCACAATAGCCTTGGAAGCACAAAAACTCTTCTGAATAGACACAACTGGAAGCTTATATTTAGGTAAAAGTTAACCCTGTTTATAGCAGAGGATAGAAGTTACTGAGTTCTAATGAGTTAGGCTGCCTGCCTGATGTTTACACCACAAAAAATACACGTAATTACCATGGGCTTGTTGACGCCCTGATCCCAATTGGAAAGTATGTGATCCCTTCAATTTTGGGTCTAGAGTCCACTTAAATATGGTGTTAATTTGTACTCTCATGTCCTGAGGACTCCAGACTCACAGACTCCCTCATCATGTTTGACAACAGACATGGATGATGGCAGCCTGCTTGGTTTATGGCTGTTTGAGAATGAGACTCTAAATATTGTATCTTACAATATGCCCCCAAAACATTCTGTGCTTGACGTAATAATCCTTCCGTTTGATATAGCACCTTATTATGCCGTCGAGGTGTTACAAAGTGCTTCACAGAATATACTATAAGGAAATTGGCTGCATAAGTTTTCATATGAAACGGACATAGCAAGAAAACAGAAAGATCAGGGGGAATAAAAGAGGCAATATGTTTTTACATAGAAGCCTCGGACAATCTGGCAATCCCCCAGAAACCCAAATTATCAAAGGTCAAGGAAAGGCTGGTAAGAAAACTTTTGGGGATAACAACTGGCATTTCCCCAACATCTTTTTGGGGGGACTTTGCCATTTTTTATGAAGTCTTGTAACATATTCATCAGAGCAGTTGCCTCTTAATTAAGAGGACTTGGTTCAATTTCTAGCAATTTCCTTAACTGCACGCGTTTCTGTTTAACCAGCAGTAAGTAGGAAATCGGTTGTTAGTTGATTTGTGGATCAACTAATTTAGGGGAAATAATCTCTTTAAAAGAGTGTAAAAATAATAATAAATTTGTCACTAAATCCACAAGAGTTTGTGGGACACTATTGAGCACAATTGGCAAAAATCTTGCCCTCAAAATATACACTCAATCTTTTGAGATATCTCAATGATGTGATAAGCCATTATATCAAATGCAAGGATTATTATATTATTACGTTTCATGATTATGTAACTGTAAATCTCATATTAGAGTATTTGCAAAGCAGAAATCGCAATTGATATAAAAAGTCCAGTTTATAAATATCGCAAAGTGGATAATAACGTTTAAAACACATTTGTTATTCTGAATAAAAATGATTTAAGTCCTTGGCCACTTATCTCCCAAATAAACCGTTATTCACTTCATAGATGTTTGTAGGATATTACTGTGCACAACTGTTCTGTCATGTTCATCTCCAAATTACAGTCAATACAATTTACAGTATATCCAGTGGAGCTCTTTGAAACGACCTTCAGACATGAAAGGTACTACAGTACATCAAATATTAGGCTAATTATATTTTTATGAAGTTATCATATTATGTTATACCCTTTATTTTTTATACTCTCTCATGACTCATGATACCACTAGGATCCAAGACCAGCGATACTTATTAATCTCTCAAACAAAATATTAATCTCTCAAACAAAATGACAATGAATCTGCAACATAGGGGAAATCCTAAAGTATGATTTAACAATCTCTAATACTGTAGTTAACTAGTTTATTCTTCAACTATTAGGCACGGCTGCCTGTTAAGTGGATGGCCCCTGAGAGCCTGTTTGAAGGCAGCTACACAATTCACAGCGATATCTGGTCGTATGGAATCCTACTGTGGGAAATATTCTCCCTGGGTAATTATTTATCTTTCATATTTAAAATAATAAATGCATGTCCGTGAATCCTGACCAGTTATGTTTGCTAAATGAGTCTTTCTAAATGTGTTCAGGAGTCAACCCATACCCAGGCATTCAAGTGGACGCATATTTCTATAAACTGATCCAGAGCGGTTTTAAGATGGAACAGCCATTTTATGCCAATGAAGAGATGTAAGTTTGTCTTACTTTAGAAACAAAAGATCGTTTGGTAAGCAGAGTCCTCCTTGGAGCTGAAATGACTCCAAGGTGACATGCCTGGCAATGGGCTATTGTAATTGAGCCAACCTTCTGTATCTTGGTTGTCCAGTACCTGTGCCAGGCAGGTCTGCAGTATTCCAGGGCACTGCTGATGGCAGCTCAGTCAGCCTGGCTTATTGGCAGGACTTGGAAGGACAGATCGGTCACTGGGAGCAGGGAGTCATCCCACCCAGTTCCTATAAACCCTGCAAGCCAAAGCCCTAACTGGTAACATGGAGCTGGACAAGCAGCAGGAAAGCTTGTCAGACAGCGATATCAATGTATTGTGCAGTAAATTATATTCAACTGAGGGGATTTAGATAGTGATTTTCAAGCATTTTGTTGGTTTACAAATGATTCCTAAAAGCTGTCAAAAACATAATCAGAGCCTCATTCATTATGAACATCCCTAGTACATAACTACATTCGCCATCATTGCCAGCTTGTATTATACAGTATAAATAACCATGAATTTTAAGAATAAATCTAGAGTCTAAAATGAGAATGAACTCTCAAAGGGATAAAAGATAAAAGGGATGCTAAAGCAAATATCTCAGAATTGGTTGATTGCTCTTCTTTTAATACTGTTTGTATTTCCTAACATTTATTTCTATGGCCTTGTAGCTACCATGTGATGCAATCCTGCTGGACTAATGAACCTAGGAAACGACCTACATTTCACCATTTAGTTTCCATTTTTGAGAAGCATCTGACAAATGCTGAAGTTGCTGTAAGTCAGAGATGTGCGAGAGTTCCTGGTAATACAATTAGAGTATTTGAAATGTGCAGAATTATGTTTGCGGCTTCTGTAGCTTGGAATATTAGTACTGTATTATGTTTTAAATTGCCATTATTGTCCTCTACATGCATTTCATGTTACATCACCTAGAAATTGATACAAATGTCCATCCATTTAACCAAAAATGTTTGTGGGCCGCTGCTGTGCACAATTGGCTGCTGCATTTTGCCCACAAAATATACAGTGAATCCACTTTACTGTATATTTGGTGAAGCGCTTTGAGATGTCTTAAAGATGTCGTAAGGTGCTATAACAATGATTATTATTATCTACCCAGTATTATTTGCTCTACCCTGTTTTTCACTTTAGTTATATTACAATATATTTCTTC
Organism: Hydrolagus colliei; assembly: GCA_035084275.1. Classification (NCBI taxonomy): domain Eukaryota; kingdom Metazoa; phylum Chordata; class Chondrichthyes; order Chimaeriformes; family Chimaeridae; genus Hydrolagus; species Hydrolagus colliei. Next base: position 18,424,643 of record CM068745.1, on the reverse strand, counting down.
AGGTTTAAATTGTTTTTTTTTAAAAAGTGATTAATATTTAAAATTTAATCTGAACTCTTAACTGGAGCAGTTCTCTTGATTCATTTATTGCATTACTTTAATTCTAATTTTGTTTTTATTTAGCTTTATCGCAACACAAACAGCAAGGCGTGCATAAACAATTCCATCTATAAAAACATCTGCATTGGTCCTCAAGAGAATGCACCCTTCCAGCTTTCAAGCACTCTATCCTCCGTGAATAAAAGCATTTCAACGGCTTAAGATCCAACAATCTGTCTTCCCCGATTCCCTGAATTGTTGGATGCAGATGATTTCACTGGACTCTTGACTGCTTTAGTACAAAACTAATCAACCTCTATCCAAGCTGCTAACAAAGAAAGCTGCAGTTTGTTGAAACCTCTTGATTTCCTTATGTCGTACGTAGTTCAGTAGTTTCTCAAATTACTTGATCTCAGAAAGTAATGTTTTTGACTTTAATGACAAATAGGACATCAGGGTGAGGAAAGGCTACTGTACTACACAGGGTTAATATTCTGATCCTTCACTTCCGAGGCCCAGCTTAGAATCTAACTCAATAAGATGAAAGTTTCCTTTCTCTATTAGACATAAGCGTTTCATGAATAAATGTTTGGTTGAGTCTCAGTTCAGTTCTGAATAGCCTGGAATTTGAGGCTATCTTGGCAAACTAACTCCTATAAGCCAGAGGAAGCCTGGTATACCAATTTGAAAAGCTTCACACAGCTGCAGTAAATGAGTGCTCTTATTGTATTGTGACATATTTTACATAAATTTGTGCTACATTTATATTGCTTGTTTGGTCATGCTGTAGAAACAGTGCCAAATGTATTAGAGATGACAGAGGAGAACACACATGGACGGGTGAGTCTCACTGGGATTGCTCCCTGTGGGCTTTTCCAAACTCTTAACCAAGTCTTCTTAAAAGATCATTTTAACATAATAAACAGCCAGTCACATGACCAGACACTCCTTAATATTGACTCAATTTTTGGTGTCCTGCACATTCGCTGAGGCATGCATCACACTTGTTCTTAATAGAGTTGTGTTGTAGATATTTTACCAATGGCTACAAATACTCCAATTTAGAAACAGGATTATTCAGCATCCAATCTCAGAATATTGAGATGCGACCTTTGTTATGTATCAACTCCTCAGAGGACTACTTTAATTGTGCAGTAAAATTCAACCTTGAGCAATCAGATTCCTGTGTTACAATTTATAAACTGCCTTTCATTCAAAGATTACTGACTAAACCTTTGCAATGTCATTTTATTTTAAATATGAGATCAGGGTGTGGGTGGGGGGAGGTGTGGGGGGTGCAGGGGGTTATTGCTGCTCACTTCGCAAGCTTGATATGGGCTTATGCTTCTATATTTTTATATTGTTTCGATCGTATTTATATTATTTGCCTATCAGTATTTTCACTGTTCTCGGGAAGTACTTAACTATAGCAATCATGTACACAGCATCTATCACCGATACATCTCTTCAGAATGAGGATGAAACTATAAGGGAATAGAGTGATGTAGACGTAAATTCATTACCACACAAGGCAAATAAAGGAAAGTATCTTCAATTTGAATGCTGAGCTTCCCAAGTAAAATAGGTTAGTTCATCTGAATCCATAGATCGAATGAATCCAATGACAAATTGTTGTACCTATTGGTACATTAATTTGCTATTTCCATTTTTTTTGGTAGTTGGGTGTCTGACACATGCCAAAACCTTTCACCTTGTTTAAGAGTACCCAGCGCAAGCTGAGAATTCCACGCTTCCCATCTACAATGGAAATTCCATGGATAGATAGATTTTTGGAATAGAATTCCATTTCCATTATTATCCTTTGTAGTTTAGGATTGAAGTACACTGTTAAGTAGCATGGTAATTGTGAACAGTATTGAGTTGGTATGGGACACTGATTCACATCTGTGACTTCTCTTTTTCACACACGCACACATGCACACATCCAGTGAGTTCCTGATTCTGGTCAGGGTGTTTGAAAAAAGGCACAGAGTGGAACCTAGTTATTTCCCCACAGAATAGGAGGAAGAATCGAGAGTGTAGATCACGCATTCATTCCCTCCCAGGCTGTTGGACCCAAGAGAGAACAGAGTTACCTACAGGGTGACTTGTTAGCAATCTTACAGAGGTGAGGCCTCACCCAGGGCCTCAGGCTGACCAGGTTAGCGAGGCTGACCTGAATGAGATGCAGTGGAGCTCTGTTTGGTTAGATTGCTATGTGACATTAGACTGCTCCGATTTTTTTAAAAGTAAATGTGTGCTTCCTTATTTCTACTCTGATAAAACTAGTACAGTATTTATATTAACAAGATTATGCTGAAAGTTGTAACTGTTTGTAAGTTTCCCTTTTTAATACATTTAAATAAAATTGGAACTTTATATATGATGCCTCTTTTTGTTGCTGTTGTGACAATGTATTTATTTGATTGGTAACTTCGAGAGAGAGAATAGCCAGATGGTCAAATAAGCAATAAATTGGTTAGCAAGTCTATATAAATAGGTTTTCGTGTTAAACTGTTTGTTAAGTCAACACAATTTTGGCACCTGCTACGGTATTTCCAGCTTGTAAGGTCTCAGTAGTGAGTCAGGAATCCTACTATAAAGATGTCAATGTAAATGCCACGTGTAAAATATGTCCTGTTGATCTGCCTTGCTGGTAACAGATAACAAATATACAATTTTTAACAGGGTTTGGCTATTCTCTGTTTGTCAGTAAACTTGCAGGCAAGTAAAACAAAAGGTTGCTCAACACCAACAAGTTTGCCGACAAATGGAGAATAACCCATGTTACCGCCGAGGAAGGTGAGGGAAGCGGTGAACCAAACGCCAAAGTCTTTGCACTCCATTGAATATTCACAGACCAATGAATCATCTCATCAGTAGTTTTCTTTTAAGGTCTGGTCCTACAAACAGCCATGAAATGAATAAGCAATTTAATTGGTGGACTGTTGGCCATGACACCGGGATAAACTCTTTTAAAAAAAAAATTCATATAATCTTTGACATCCATCGGAACAGTCACAGGCACCATCTCGGATGTCTCATCCAATTACATCTCAAACAATACAATGCTCCCCCAACACTATATTGGAGTGAAAGCCTACACTGTGAGTACAAAGTTCCAATGTCGGGCATTGAGAGTGTTACCAACTGAGGCAGGCTGGCACCTATACGTATCTCTTAATGCCTAAATTAGATAGTTCACTTAGATCCGAGGCACAGGCACTTTCATTTAATGACATAATTTTCATAATTATCCATAACATAATTTTCAAGTGTTCTTTTTGCCTCCATGAAGTCAATCGAATATAGTATTCACAGTAAAGTACTTTGAATCAGCTCATGGACTAACTGACGCCTCTTAAGGATGTGGTTTAATTACAGATTATTACTATAATTATTAATTAATAATAATGATCCTTGCATTTGGTAGCATTTTTCACGTCTTCTAGACGTCTCAAATGTTTCACAGAATATACCTTAAAGTGAATTGACTATATTTGTGGGCGAAATGCGGCAGCCAATTGTACACAGCAGTTTCCCACAAACAGTTGTGGATTGAAGCACCAATCTTTTTTTGAGGGATTATTATCAGGTGTGTGGAGTAAGGAAACTTCCTCAAGGTTTAATTGAATTGATTGAAATTTAATTAATTGAAATAATGTCAAAATCACAATATTGCAAATTCTTAGACAATATTTCTGCGCCTTTTACTTTGCTGAATACATTTTAAATCAATTTCCACATTGTTTTTATAAGGAACAAATTTTATATTCAGTCATATCAAACATAGTTATTGCCTAACATCCTAAAACACTGAAGTGGATTTTGCATCTAATAAGCAGAGAACCTTCAGACATTGACTTATAAACAGATCATGTCAACTTAAGCCAAGTGTTCAACAAGATAGGGCTGTCTTAAAGAACAAAACACGGGAAAAGGAGCTTGAGATTTGAATAACTTTTCTGTGCTTGGACAGACACCAGTAACATATTCTTCTAAATGCTTAAGACAAATTGACTGTCAAAAGACTGAAGCGTAGGAATAATTTTATTTTTTCCTGCTAATTTTTCTCTCATCATTTTCTCCACTTACCTCCTCTCATATTTGGCTCCTTTTCCCCTCCACTGGGATATGGTCATTTATTTATGATTCTTGACAAAGAGGACATATCACAAAGGGGCCTAGAGCAGAATTTCTCAAACAAACTTCTTGTTCTTGGTGATCTCAGAGTGTGACTATGAACACTTGCTTATAATCAGGCTCCTAGTTTTTTCTTAGAAACATGCACACATCTCAAATGTTTTTTTCATTTATTTCTATACATTTGACAAACCACATTTGAGAAAACACTGTTTTTACAAAAACTTTGCACATATAGTGCCAAGATTAGAACAGCACGGTGGATGAAAATCATTTGAGATTGATGAGTAGAGCTCTGATATACTAGCTTTGAGGGATAAAAAAAAGATAGCGTACATTTACTTTGGCGACACCAACATTGGGTAAATACTTTACCAGATTCAATCAGATTGGAAAAGTTGGCAAAGGAGGACAAAAAGGGAATTATAACCGTGGGATGTGGTAAAGGTGTTCTGACTCACAGAGATAGCGTGAGTCTATGGGGAAACATGGAGAACAAAAACAGGATGTGGAAACAGACAACATCTAAAGAACTAAACCTGAAAAGGTCAATGAGCAATGGATACAGTTAGGTATATTGATGCTATATAAGTATAAATATATAATCTGTTTATTTTGCATTTGGTAATGAGTTTTACTGACTGAGTGTCCAATTAATATGAAAGATTGGCAGGCAGGAGAACCTCATCTTTTTGAGTTCTGACAAAGGGTCGTGGACCCGAAACGTTGACTCGTTTTCCTTTCTCCATGGATGCTGCCTGACCTGCTGAGTTTTCCCAGCAACTTCTGTTTTTGTTTCAGATTCCCAGCATCTGTAGTATTTTGTGTTTTGTTTTGGGTCATCTTTTTCCAATAGTGTTTTTGGTTCTTCACAGTCCATCCACTAAACAGGCAATACAGAAAATGGTTTGACATCTTATCCAAGGCCAGCACTCCAACAACTCTGCGCTTCCCTAATATTGCACAAGTTGGCTCATTTGGCAGAACTCACACCTCTGAGTCAGAAGATTGTGGATTCAAACCCAATGTTGGCACTTTGCAATTACAGTCCAGGCTGACACTCCAGTGCAATTCTGTGAGCGGGGGCGGGGGTGGGGGCGCTGCTGCATTGTTGGAAGCACTGTCCTTTAGATGAGCTATTAAACCAACCACCTGTATTTTCAGGTAGACATTAAAGATCCAACGGCACTAATCTAAGAATACAGTGTGGTTAATTGAATACCAGATCTACAAATAATTCAGTTTGTTAAATAATTTTCCTGTGACTATTTGTGTAAAAAAAATTGAGCTCCTGTGGCTCAGTGGTTAGAGCTCTTGTCTTGCAAGCTGGGGCGATCAAGCTGGGGAGATCTGTGTTCGAATCCAGGCAGGTCAGGGCGAAACCTTGGGCAAGTTTCCTTAATCCACACGCCTAATAATAATCCCTCCAAGAAAAACCACGATAATAAAATTGGTCATTTCAAACCACCACTGTTTGTGGGACACTGCTCTGTGCAATTGGCTGCCGCGATTCGTCCACAAATATATACAGTCAATTCACTTTACAGTATATTCTGTGGAGCGCTTTGGGACGTCAATAAGACGGTGAAAAGCGCTATATCAAATGCAAGGATTATTATTATTATTAAAACCAATCAGTCTGGGCCCAGATAAATGAATCATCACAAAACATTACTTTGTAGAGTACAGTGTTTATTAATCTGTGTGAATTGAACTCCAGGAGATGAGTCTCCTCTTATGTTTAGTCCAGTGATTGAATAATTTTCGATGGCAAATTGATTGTGCAATTAACAGAACTTCGCTGTATTCAAAAAGAGAAGGGAGTTTCTCATATTGCCCTGGCCAACAATCCCACAGATAATATGGGATTTACTGTTTGTAGGGATATTGCTGTGTGCAAATTGACTGCTGCATTCACCCACAAATTCCCAGTCACTACAATTGACAGTAATTGCTGTGAATCGCTTAACACTTCTCAACGATGTGATAAGACACTGTATTAAATGCAAGGATTATTAAGGGGGCATCAGACAATGACCTCAGGTTCTTATGTTGAGCTTCAGCCAGAGAGTTCTAACTCAGCAATCAGAGTAGTAAAATGTGAGCCAAACTGACAGCACACTTTATATTCTACAATAAAATATTTTTTTTTATTGATGCTGTAAAAATTGACTAGGTACACCTGTATATCACTCAATAAAATATTTATTTATCTTGATAGTTGTGACACAATATTTTAAATATGTGATTACAAATGGTTGCTTTCTGCTACCAGAAAGACTGGTATCTGCTAAGAAGTGATCTCAGGGCCTAATGCCTTCTTTTCTGTCATTCAAAATTGAGCACATTCAGTGCTCTGAAAAGGGTACTGTATGAATGCAAGTTGTTGTCCTTTGGATGAAACTTTAAACCAGAATTGCATTGGAGTGTGATTGCAAAGTGCAATTCAGGTGGCAGTATTCTAGGGCACTGCTACTGGCAGCACGGCTAGGCTGCCTCACCAGCAAGATTTGGAAGGGCAGACCAGTCACTGGGGCAGGGACTCTTCTTCCCACTCAGCTCCTGTTAACCCTGCAAGCCAAAGCCCTGAGTATGGTCCTTGTTTGACAAGTGGCAGGAAAGCCTACCAAACAGTGCTTTCAATGGCAGTCTATGCAGTTTTAGCTAGGTTTCAGTATCATCCCAATGCACACTCAGGGATCCCTAAGCCTTGGCTTTTGCCAACTTGCACCTAATACTTTGCAGAATTGGGTAAACAGGATATATGCCACAATTCCAACAATCCATCTCTGGAATTTCCAACTATAGGTGGGATGCATGGCTCTCTCAGCTTTTTTGCCAACTCTTAAGTATGGTAATGGATTTCTCTGGCTGACCAAAAGAAAAACAACAGGTGTATGTTGTAGATCCCAAGAACTTCAAATAAGTTCCCTATGGTGTAAGATTCTGTAATTAATGGATTAAGTAATATCTTAAATTATAGGTGCGATGTTTATATTTTTGAGATTTATGATTAATCTCATACAATGGGAATTGTTTGTGACTAACTTAGCAGAAGAAACAAAAGACTGTTTATAAACAACGATCTGTTTTCAGTTCTTATCAATCAATTTGTCATGGAAAAATGGTCTGCAGCCCAGAGAGAGAGAGGTGTGTTTTTTGTTACAAAGGAACCATTTTGCAACATAATACAACAACAACAATAAAATTAGATTTCTATAGTATGTTGAGAGGACAATGTTCCAAGGTGCTGGACCGAGTGGGAGATAGGTGAAAGGTCACCTAGATATTCCCTGGCTCAGCCTTGGGCTCTACATTGTTAAATGCTCTGAGACATTGCCCAGCATGGAGTGCGCTATATTGTTGTTGTTCCAAATACTTTTAGATAATAGAATTGGACATGCCATAATACCTACATACTTACCTTTGGGTGATCATACTGAGAAATATACAAAGACATTTGGATAGCTTTTGAAGAGCCATTTTTGTCCAACATTTGTATTAGTCCTTACATCACCGCAGGGTCATAAATTTGAATTAACTCTTATGATGGTTTGGGGCTTGTGGAGGATGGAGCTGGGAAACTGGTGTGCAGGATATTGGAAACATCAATTCTATAGGTGACTGATGTAGCGTTTAGAGATATGAAAATAACAGAGGTGGGCAATGCTGTGAGGATGGAAGAATGTGGACTATTCTATTAATCTCTATTATATTTGTCATGCTTGAGGTTCATCACAGCATTGGTTTGTAATTTTGTGTATGAAATTGGGCAGGTGGAAGGTAATTGTACATAAATGTACACTTCCAATTTGCATTGAATTCAAATTTTGAACTCTTTGACCATACTTTTAGTCATCTTAACCCTCCCACCCCACCTCGGTTCCCACCTCCAGCTCAAGTGAATAACTTACAACATCAAGTGGTTTATGACATCCTCCCAGTGTGAAAGGGGAAAAAAAAACTGTATTGTATTAAAGCCAATTTTCCGTAAGCAGAAGTCTAATGTATCGTGCAACTGGTTATTCAACAATCATTGAGAATGATGTCTGGTGGAGTGTTGTTTCCAGCACACACAGGGAACCGGTTAGTGTTAATTAGAATACACACCCAGAAACTTCACCTGGAATTATTCTGCTTTTATTAATGTAAGAATTGTAAACTCTACAATATAGCTCTAAACAGCAATTAATGCCTCTAAATCTCTCTGTTAATGTCTCCCACTTTCTCTCAGCAGTTAGTCTAAAAAACCCAGTAGGTTTTCAATCAATAAAGATCAATGACCGAGAGCTCAATACCCAAATAAATATTATAATTTGGAAATGAGTTGCAAATCATCGTCACTCCCTCCATTTTATTTTCTGTGGTAGTTGGAAAACTTTCTGCTAAAGCCATGGACATACAGTATGTTAACTCCATGAATTATGAAGAATTTTGCCGTGTTTTTGAAAATGTGATTGAGAAATGCCCACTGATTGCAGCCGCAGTTTGGTCAAAACACCCATTTAAAGACATCCTTGCATTAGAAACCAACATAGAAGAGTTTATAGATTCTTTGCCTCAGTCAGGTAAGAAATTGAATGCTACTGTATGTTTGTGGAGTCCTGGGTTTGATTCCCAGCAGGGCAAAATGTTAGACAAATTTCCTTACTCTACATGTTTGATAATAAAAAACAATAATAAATTGGTTACTTCAATCCACGATTGTGAAGCGCTTTCAGATGTCACAAAGACATGCGAAGGTTCTATGAAATGCAAGTATTATTATAATTTAGTAAAAATGTAATTAGCATTAAGCAGAGTTGAATTGTGCAATATCTATCAGACTTTGCTAACAAATCACTTGTGAAAAAATCTCTGGATCTAGAATACTTCTATCATCCAGAATTTATCAGTTTTTGTGGTTCTTAGAAAAACTTTCAAAATCTATCTCACAGTGGCCCTGCCCACAGGAACGAAACTTACGTGGTCAAAGTCACAAACAATATTCTCTTCATCTGTGACCAGTGCTCTCTCTGACTGCTTGTCCTTGATCACTCTGCCGCCTTCTACACTGTTGACCATTCTGTCCTTCTCCACCTCCTCTCCACTTACTTACACATTCACTGATCTGTCCTTTCCTTGTTTTATTCTTACCGATCCCAACGTCTCCACTTTGTGCCTGGCTTTTCCCAGTCATGTGTCCCTTGGGACGTAACTCAGTGAGCCATCTGTAGGCTTCAGATTCAGTTCCATGTGTATGTGTAGATGACACACAACTTTATAATAATAATCCCAGCATTTAATACAATGCTTTATCATGTCTTCTTGATGTCTCAAAGCACTTCACAAAATATACTGCAAAGTGAATTGACTATATTTGGTGGACAAAAAGCAGCAGCCAATCACGCACAGCAGTACCCACAAACAGTCATGGACTGAGTGACCAAATTCTTATTTTTAAATTTTATTTTGAAGGAATTATTACCCCAGGAAAAACGATCCACCAATCGACTAACAACCAGGTTCCTATATACTGCTAGGTAAACATACGTGTGCGGAGTAAGGAAAGTTGCCCTACATTTCATCCTGTTGGTAATCAAATCCTGGTCCTCGCACCTGCGAGGCGAGTGTTCTAACCACTCAACTGCAGGATTACACTTTGTCCTTCAATGTCTACACCCTTGATTCCAAGACCACTGGTGTTCTGATGGATTGCCTGTTAGACATTAAGTCCTGGATCAGAGGTAAATTTTTCCAGTTGAATGTCAACAAGAAAAAGGCTCTCCTCCTTTTCACCTCAGGCAGTGTTAGCATCAATTTGCATAGATCCACACTCCACCTCACAGAGTCAGTGTGCAACCTCAGTTCAACTCCCTTGTTCAAGTCTCAACTGGTCTTTAAACTCTACATTATGCTTTGAAGTATTCAGTCTTCCTCTACGTCTACAACATTGCCCGCCTCTGCCACTAGCACTATCTTTGGGTCACAGTGACCCTTATCCATGCTTTTATCATGTCTTGGCTAAGCTATGCTAACTTTGTTCACCAGACTTCCCAACTCTTCCCACTCCAAGCTGCAGACTATCCAGAACTCTGCAACTTGTGGTCTCTCCTGCTCCAGGTTCCACAACCCTATCAACCCATCCACGGCTCCACTGGCTTCCCATCTCCAGAGTTCAAGATCCTTGTTCTTAATTTTAAATCCCTCCAAAGTCTTGTCCATTCTTGAAACCTACCAACCTGTCCCTCTTTTTTCTCAGCAAGCACTGGTTCCACACCCCCAACTCTACCCGCTTCACCAATAGCGGAATGTCTTTCAGCCTATTTGCCTCCACTTTCTGAAACTCCATCCTTCCTCTTTGACCGTACATTCAGTCATTATTCCCCCACTCTAATTTCCTCTCAACCAGGCCGTCAACCCTCCCAAATCCAACCTTCTGTTTGGGTGCAACCCCTCGACGAACCTGTGACATAGGACATCCTCCCAACATGAAAGGTTCTATATAAATGTAATATGTTCTTGTTACTCTGAATTAAGGCTGAATTTAAGATTTTTTCCAAATTCTGGAAGCTCAATAAATAGAATAAATCTGATTCAGTTACATTTTTCACCACACATTTCTCAGATAAATACTTTATTCAGTTTAAAATGTCTCACAGCTAGGCACATATATAGAATCATAGATGGAATCATAAAATGTTACGGCACAAAAGGAGGCCATTCGGCCCATCGAGTCTGTGCCGGCTCTTTAACAAGAGCAATTTAATCCCACTCCCCAGCTCTCTCCCCATAACAACACAAACCCATCCTCCCCAAATAAATGTCTACCTCTCTTTTAAAAGTTGGCCTTCACCACCTTTTCAGGCAATCCATTCCAGATTCGAACAACTCGCTGAGTACCGTATATCTCAGCGTATAAGGCGCACTTTTTTGCACGTCGGAAGATCTCAAAAGTTGGGGGTGCGCCCTATACGCAGATACAAGAAATTTTGAGCCTCGGAAATACAGTAAACAGGAGGGGCGGCCAGCGCGCTGCCAGCCGGGGTTTGGTCAGTGTCCGGCGGGGGTTGGGAGGAGCGGGTGACGGGGCTTCGGCCTCGGCCGCCCGGGCAGCGGCAGCAGCAGCGGACTTCAGTGCTGTGCCTGCTGCCTGCCTTCTGCCTAACCCATCCCTCCCTCCATCCCTGCCGCTCTCTCTCCCTGCCTGCCTGCCTCTCCCTCCCTCCCTGCCTGCCTGCTTCCCTCCCTCTCTCCCTCCCTCCCTGCCTGCGTGCCGGCCTGCCTCTCTCCCTCTCTCTCTCCCTGGCTGCCGGCCTGCCTCTCTCCCTCTCTCTCTCCCTGGCTGCCGGCCTGCCTCTCTCCCTCTCGCTCTCCCTGGCTGCCGGCCTGCCTCCCTCCCTCCCAGCCTCCCTCTCTCCCTCCCTGCCTGCCTGCCTCTCTCTCTCCCTACCTACCTGTCTCTCCTGTCTCTCCTCCCTTCTGCCGGCAATATCATTGAAAATGCTTCCGTTTTGTTTCACCAAGAAAAGGTCAAAAGTGGGGGGTGTGCCTTATACACGGGTGCGCCTTATACGCGGAGATATACAATATCTGACATAGATTCATAGATTCATAGAATTTTACGGCACAAAAGGAGGCCATTTGGCCCATCTAGTCTGTGCCGGCTCTTTGAAAAGAGCGATTCAATCCCACTGCCCTGCCCGCTCCCCATAGCCTAATAGACCTGTTCTCCCTAAATAAAGATCTAATTCCCTTTTAAAAGTTGTTATCGAATCAGCCTCCACCACCTCTTCAGGCAATGCATTCCAGATTCGAACAACTCGCTGAGTGAAAAAAATTCTCCTCAGCTCCCCTCTACTTCGCCTTGAAACTATTTTAAATCTGTGACCACGAGTCACAGATTCGCCCACGATTTTTGACACGTAGGATCCAACAACAACAACTTTGATTTATATAGCGCCCTCCATGCCAAACGGCATCTCAGAGCACTTCCCAATAATGGATCCTGGGGCCAAGCCAGTGGGAGGGGGAAGAAGGTGACTGAAAGCACAGTTGAAAATAAAGGTCTTTAGCTGAGACGAGAAAATAGGAAAGGAGGGGGCAAGGCAAAAGGAGTGAGGGAGGGAGTTCCAGAGCCTCGGGACATAGTGGCTGAAGCTACAGTAGCCAATGGTAGAACAGAGGATTCGGAGGACAAGGAGGAGGCCAGACCCGATGGAGTGAAGGCAACGGGTATTGTTGTGAGGAGAGAGGATGTCAGAGAGGTAGAAGGCTGCAGAGGAGTGGAGGGATTTGAAGACAGTACAAGCATGAGGATCAGTTTCAGAGGGTGAGGGCAGAGTGACTGATGGCCAGCCTACCAATACTGGGGCAGCCAAAGTAACAGAACGTGGAGCAGGCCAGAACCCACTGAGCAGAGAGCGCGGACAGGTTGATAGAGGGTTAGGAGGTCTCAGAGGTAGAGGGTTGTGAGGCCATGGAGGGCTTTGAAGACGAGGAATAGGATCTCGAACTGTATCCTCTGTGTGATGTGCCTTGGAACATCCTACTGACGTGAAAAGCGTTATACAACTGTAATTTTGTTCTTGTTGATGGGAAGCTGGTGGAGTCGGGAAAGGATGGACACAAACCACATCCTGTCTATCTGTGACCAGCACGCCCTCTGCCTCCTCATCCTTCTCTGCTGCCTTCGACACTGTGGGTCACTCTATCCTCTTCCACCGCCTCTCCGCTCACCTCAACCTTCAAGGTTCTGTCCTTGACTGGTTCAGGTCTCATCTCTCACACCATCTCCAATTTGTCTCTGCTCACGTTTTTTTCTTCCAGCCACCACACTGTCTTGTGTGGTGTTCTTCAGGGCTCTGTCCTCGGTCCCCGCCTCTTTACCTTCTACATGCTCCTCCTTGGTGACATCATCCACATTACCCTCACGCTTGCCTGGTTCCAGTAGCTCCCCATCCCTCACTGCATAGAATTCAAGATAATTGTCCTCACGTTCAAGGCCGTCCACGGCCTTGCCCCCTCCTACCTCTCTGATTTGCTGACCCCCCTGTCAACTCCCTCCATTCAGGTGGCTCCAGCCTGCTCCATGTCTCCTACCTGACCATTTGCAGCCAGGCTTTTACGTGAAAGGCGCTGTACAAATATAATTTTGTTGTTATTGTTGATGGAGGTAATAGAGTCACGGAGCCTAGTGCAGGAGAGGACACAGCTGCAGAGTTCTGGATGATCTGCAGCCTGTGGAGGGTAGGCTGGAGAGGCCGCTAAACAAGGAGTTTTCTCAGTCAAGCCTGGATGTTATGAGAGTTTTGGCAGGACACTGCGAGACAGTGACGGAGCTGGGCAATGTTGAGGAGGTGTGGTCATGGCACGGATGTTGGGTAGAAAGGATAGTTGAACTGAAAATGAAAGAGCAGCAAGGTGTCTACCCATGAACACAGTGGAGTTAGGGCCTATATTCTTGCTCCACAATGTATTGGGGTTGTAATAAAGTAGCCTCCTGATTTCAGTGTTCTGCATATACACAGCATATTTCTGCAGTGGTCTGCATATTTTAAAGCCCCAGTGACATTCTCCACAATATCTAGGTCACAGAATTATGGGAGAAGTATTTTTAAAATACAACTGTATTAAAGAGGCGATCATACAACTGTTACATTGATATCTTTAAAGGTTAGGAAATGAGACATATGCAAAGAGGCAACTGATAAGAGACAAAAGAATGTTACAAAAGAATCAAAAGGAGAGATATGTTCAAAGATCCAATGCATCTTTCTGAGATTGTAAAATACTGTGAAGTACTGTAGTGTGGGGTTATGCAAACAAGAGTGAAGCCTTTAAAAGGCATCCAATTTGAGTTCAAGTTGGTAAAAACAGCTAAGGTTTTGGTTGGTATATTTCATGTTAGGGTCTGTTGGGTGAAAGGTGCCTTGCATAAGGTAAGTCCCTGTTCCTGAAGTTTGCACTGGGCTTGGCTGGAACACTGTAGAAAGTCAAGGGTAGAAGAGGTCAGAGTGAGAGTGCAGGTGAGAGAGTGGGAGTGGCAGCTGAACCATCTAGAGGTCAGGATCATGTTGATCATATGAAGTGAGTTGTTTGATAAATTGGTTACACAATTTGCTTTTGATCTTGATGACATGGAAGAGATCACAACACAATCAATAGATATTGTACATGAGAATAAGCGAAGTGGTGTGAATCGCTGTCTCACATGAAAAGAGAGTTTAGGACAACAGTGAAGGAGGATCAAAAGGACAGATGTTGAATGTGCTCAGTTGCAAACAATGGGAGTGTTTGGGAGGAGCAAGTGGGAGTTGGCTGAGGTGTTTGGGTAAATGAATAACAACAACAGCAAAATTACATTTGTAGAATGCCTGTCGCATCAGGGGTCAGGGCTCGAGTATGGGGGGGTTGTGGAGCAGCAGGATTGGGGTGAGGGGGTGGCAGAGAGTTGGAGGGCGGCTAAAGGCGCGGTCGAAAAGTAGGGTCTTGAGTCAGGCATTGAAAGAGACAAGGGAGGGAGCAAGGTGAAGGGATTGTGGAATGGAGTTCCAAAGGGTGGATGCAGAGAGGCTGAAAGCCCGGCAGCCGATAGTAGGACGAGTCAGGTGGGAGACACGAAAAGTGAGGATGAGGATTTTCAATACTATCCTCCGAGGGAAGGAGAACCGGTGGAACTGGGCAAGGGTGGGGTAATGGGGTCATGGAGTTGGGTGTGGGAGAAGATATGAGCTGCAGAATTCTGGATGATCTGCAGCTTGTGGCGGGAAGAGTTAGGGAGGCTAAGAAGGAGGGAGTTTCCGTAGTCGAGCCTTGAGGTGACAAATGCATGTATGAGGGTTTCGGCAGCCTGAGGGGTAAGGCAGTAGTGGAGTCATTATTGGTTTCCTAAAAATAGTCATATGTGTCGGGTGCATGAATCGAGTTGAAGAAGCAGATATGGTGGTGGAGAATCTAGTGGAATCTGCTTTGATGGAAAATGAAGGCAACAGCAACAACAACTTCGATTTATATAGCGCCCTCCACCCCGATGGCATCACAATGGACTTTAATAATCCTTACATTTGGTATAGCACCTCTCACCAGGCTGACGCACAATCATTTTATGTCTGGCAATTTGATGACATCGTTGAAATGAAGATAAAAAGGTACAAGATAATGTGTTTCATGGTAATGTTACCAACAGTTTATTGCGACAATTGCCTTTCACAAATATTTGAATTGCACATATCAATTGTCATTTACAGATATAATGGTTAAGATTTAGCATCAACCTCCACTTATTTCTGTAGATTAGGGATAGCAATGTCATCCAACATCCAAACAGCTTGCGGGCATTAAGCAGCCCGGTGAGTGATGTTGTCCGGCCCACAATCATTTACATGCCAAGTTCCACTCCCTCCCTCCCTCCCTGGTGAACAGCTTCCAATAGTAACTCCGGCCCATGGCAGCCCAAAGGCTGGTTTACCCTGAGGTACAGTATTGCATAAGTACAGGAAAATCACATTATTAATATTGAATGAAATGAATAATTTATTATATTGGAAAATCTAAGCTCCAACATAACTTCACATGGGAGGGTATTATCCACAAATGCATACTTTACAATCAGGCTTGTAATATTACCCGACTGATGCGTTTATGCCATGCTCAAGTGACTAGAGCAACGCTGAAAAATATAGTACTGTACTCTGTGTATAAGTCAGTCGGTAGCTCTCTTGCCTCTGAGTCAGATGTTTATGGGTTCAAGCCTCATTGGAAGTCACAGTCTAGGCCGATACACCGTGTTTCCCCAGCAATGTATTGCAGTTACATCCTCCTGATACTTTATAGATGTAAACTATCTCACAAATGAGAGGGCTGGATTTTGATTCACAAGCAGGGCAAAACCTTAGGCAAATTTATTTACTCCACACCACCTTGGTTTTCCAAGCAGTAAGTAGGGACATAGTTAGTCAATTGGTGGATCACTTTCTGGGGTAAAGAGTCCCTTAAAAAAATAGTAATAATATTATACCAAATACAAATCTAGTATGAATACTAAATCATACTAAAGTTATTTATAATAAGAAGAATAATCCTTGTATTTGATATAGCGCTTTGCACATATTCTAAACGCCTCAAAGCGCTTCACAGAATATACTGTAAAGTGAATTGACTGTACTTTTGTGAGCGAAACACAGCAGCCAATTGTGCACAGCAGTGTCCCACAAACAGTCGTGGATTGAAATGAATAATTTCATTACTGCATTTGATATTCAGGCACACCAAAATTAGCAATGAATGATCATCGTTCAGACAAAAAAATTAATACCCAGCTTTGCTGGTTTATTTGTACTATGTTAGCACAAAAACACTCGTAGTACTGTCCTATTTAAATGTTTTGTCAATTTAGATGGTCCACAATCATTATTTTCAGTGTGTACATTCTTATGTTTGATTATTGTCCGGGTATCTCTTAGGTTATGTAGCAGCTGTCACTTCTATTGCTGTAGAAACTGCCCTGTTTACAGCTTCGGGTGGTTTCTACGGCACCTGTATCCATGCAAGCTACAGTACATGCAAACAGTAAAGTTAACTAGGGTAAACGTTTTTTTGGTCAGCCAGGAGTCAGACACATGCAGAAATGCAACACCATTGCTGAATAGTATCTTAGCCTTGTTAAGAATTCCACATATGTATACCACTTAAACATAGAAATTTCCCTTTGTCTAGGATGGAACGCTCATTCAGTCCCTGGTGGGATACAGCCAGCTTACCTCATATAAAAAATAATCGGTTGGTGAAAGCCAGGAACTGAGGACACCAGAGTATGCATCCCTGCACTGCTGGAGTTCAATTGGCAAACTTCGCCCTGCTCACTAGTTGTACAGCCAGAACCACTCAGTGGTTAGAGCACTCGCCTCGCAAGCGAGAGACCTGGGTTTAATTCTGACCAGGACCAAATGTTAGGCTAGTTTTCTTACTCAACACACCTCTGCTTACTTAGCAGTAAGTAGGAACCCTGGTGTTTGTCGATTGATGGATCACTTTTCCAAGGATAATAATAACTTAAACAAAAATTGGTCACTTCAATCTACGACTCTTTGTGAGACGCTGTTGTGTGAAATTGGCTGCTGCATTTCACCCGCAAAATAAATAAATAAATAAAAACTTACATTTATATAGCGCCTTTCACGTCGAGAGGACATCCCAAGGCGCTGTACAGTTAGGGGGGAGGGGTCGGGGCAGGACGAAGAAGAGTAGGAAAATTGACTGTATATTTGTGGGCGAAACGCAATAGCTAAATTGCGCATAGCAGTGTCCCACAAACAGTCATGCAAGTGGGACTAGGTGAAAAAGGGAGGGAAAATGGCAAGGGGAGGGGTCGGGGTAAGGAAAAGGAGAGCAGGAAAGCCAACTGTATATTTGTGGGTGAAATGAAAATATATAGTCAATTCACTTTACAGTGAAGTGCTTTGATACATCTGAAAGATGTAATAAGGCACTGTATTGAATGCAAGGATTATTATTTTTATATTGCTTATATTACTTCAGTTTAGGGTTAACAAGAACAACAACAAAATTACATATAGATAGCACCATTCACATTGGGAGGACATACCACAGCACTGGACAATCATTGTTTTGGACATAAGCTGTGGGTTGGGATTGGGAAGGGTGGATGGAGGGTGAACGAGGAAGAATTGGAGGGTCTTAAGATGGGTCTTGAAGGAGGTAAGGGAGGGGGGGGTGAGACAGAGGAACTGTGGGATGGAGTTCCAGACGGTGGGGGCAGAGTAGCTGAAGGTCTATGGTGTGGCAGGTGAGGCGGGGGACATGAAGCCAGCCAGAGCCTCCTGATGGAAGAAGTGGGCAGGTTTGTAGGGGGTTAAGAGGTCCCAGAAGTAAGGGTGGAGCAATAGCATGGAGGGCTTTGAAGGTGAGGACAAGAAACTTAAACTGTATCCTCTGTGTGATGGGAAGCCAATGGAGTTGTGTGAGGATGGGGTGAGTCACAGAGTCTGGTGCGGGAGAGGACACAGGTTGCAGGGTTCCGGATGATCTACTGCCTATGGGGGAAGGAGTTGGGAAGGCTGACAAGCAAGGAGTTTGCAGCTAAACCTGGATGTTATGAAAGCGTGTAACAAATGGGAAGAATCCTAGTCTACAATGACTAATATGCCCCTCGAACCTCTGACAGGCTGGATGTCTGTCATCAGCAGTGTCTTGTGGTATTGTGGACTCAGCAACCATAAAGAGAACACCATAAGGGATTTACTTCACTTGGAAATCCACTGCCGACTATGTAACCTTGTTGCCAGGTCAACACCCAAGTAGACCCTGCTCATCTCCTACCCTAAATAGGAAGACAGTCACAAGGTAGTCATTAGATATTGGTAAAGGTTTGAGCACTCACTAGATGCCACTTTTTAAACTTTTTAAACTCCCTGCAAGCCACTTTGTGAGCAGCACAATTCAGATAAAATACATGAGCGTATTGTCACAAGCCTCACAGCTCAAACACATAACTCTATCTAATGAGCAATGGTTCTACCAATTGGAATTAAAGAGAATTAGATAGCACATAAAGAGGCCATTTGGCTGTGTCATGTCTGTGCCGGCTCTTTGAAAAGAGCTGTCCAAATCAATCCCACTCCTCCGCGCTCTCCCCATAGCCCTGCAAACCTGTCCTCCTCAAATAACTATCCACTTCTCTCTTAAATGTTCTTATTGAATCGGCTTCCATCACCCTTTCAGGCAATGTATTCCAGATCCAAACAATTTGCTGCGTGAAAACATTTCTCCTCACCTCCCCTCTGTTTCTTTTAACAACTATTTTAGTGTCCTATCGAATCCCCTCATAATTTTGAAAACTTCTGTTACATCTCCTCTTAAACATATCTGCTCCAAGGAAAATAATCCTAGCTTCTCTACCCTCTCCTGGTAACTGATGTCCCTCATTGCTGGTACCGTCCTTGTAAATCTTCTTTGCACCCTCTCCAATGTCTTGACATCCTTCTTAAAGTGTGGTGCTCAGAACTGAATACAATACTCTAGCTGAGGCCTAACCAGTGTTTTATAAAGGTTCATCATAACTTCTTGACTTTTATATTCTATGCCCCTATTTATAAAGCCTAGTATTCTCCATGCTTTTTTTTTACAGTTTTATCTATCTACCTATTCTGCCACCTTCAAAGATTTATTTAAACGAACCCCAAGTCTTTCTGTTCCTTCACCCCCTTTAAGATTCTACCATCTAGTTTATGCTCTGTCTCCTCATTCTTCCTTCCAAAATAATAATAATAATAACCCTTCCCTTTGATATAGGGCTTTTTATGTCTTCTAGATGTCTCAAAGCGCTTCACAGAATATACTGAAAAGTGAATTGACTGTATATTTGTGGGCAAAACTCAGCAGCCAATTGCACACAGCAGTGTCCCACAAACAGTCGTGGATTTAAATGACCAATTTTTATTATTGTGTTTTTTATTTGGAGGGATTAGAATGTATCACTTCACATTTATCTACATTAAACTTCATCTGCCACATGGCTGCCCATTTTTACCAGTCTGTCTATGCCCTCTTGCAGTTGATTACTATCCTCCTCACTGTGTACTACTTTTCCCAGCTTTGCACCATCTACAACCTTGGAAATTGTATTCCTTATACCCATTTTGATAACTCCTTATCACGTGAAAATGTCTCAAAAAATGACTTTCAAGTAGGTTTGACAGTCTTTATAGAAAAAATAACAGCTTGAACCCAGGTCTCTCGCTTGTGAGGCGAGTGCTCTAACCACTGAACTACAGGAATGAATAATTCACTTTACAGTATATTCTGTGAAGTGCTTTGAGATGTCTCAATGACATGATAAGGTGCTATCAAATGTGAGATTATTATTATTACTGCTGTTAGGGGACCTTGCTGTATGCTATATGGTTGTTGAATCTGCTTATCAAAATAGTTATTAAACTTGACAGCTATTACAATAAATCACTTTGACACACTTCAGCATAATATAGTACTATAAAAAAATCTTCCTTTATTATTATGTGAAGTGCTTTTAGATGTTTTGACGTGATAAGATCACATAAATATCAGTTATCTCTTTTTATTGTAATAGATTTGTCTCATCGACAAAAGCATATTTTGTGGAACTTCTGTGGCTTAGTGGTTAGAGCTCTTGTCTTGCAAGCTGGGGAGACCTGTGTTCGAATCCAGGCAGGTCAGAGCAAAACCTTACTCCACATGCCTAATAATAATCCCTCAAAAAAACCCACAATAATAAAATTGGTCATTTCAATCCACGACTGTTTGTGGGACACTGCTGTGCACAATTGGCTGCCACAATTAGCCCACAAATATACACTCAATTCACTTTACAGTATATTCTATGAAGCGCTTTGGGACATCGATAAGATGTGAAAAGAGCTACATCAAATGCAAGGATTATTATTATTATCTTGAATCTGTGATACGATACTCAGTCGGTAGATGGCGCCATACGCCATATCTTGCATCGAGGTAGCTTTGTGTGTTCCACTAGTGACTTTTGAGGTGCTATCTGTACTGTAGTAATTTAAACTAATTAGGGTAAGGGTTCGTGTTATTTAATTATTTTTAAATGATTGCCCGAATACAACTGTTACTCACATTCAGACATTTTCAACCATTCACTATTTAGTCAAAATACATAAATAATTTTCGCCCACAACATATACATATGCGTGGAGGGCGCTATATAAATCAAAGTTGTTGGTGGTGTTATTCACTTTTACAGTATATTCTGTGACGTGCTTTGAGATATCTTGAAGATGTGATAAGGCATTATATTAAGTGCAAGGATTATGATTATTTTTTAAACTAAACAACTTTTAGCCTGCTGGTAACTGTATTTGCTGTGACATATAGCATTGCTGTGAAGTATGAAGATATGGATAACTGGTCTATTCAATTTCTTCGCAAAATCCTCTTGTTTGATTTTTTTAAAAAGTTCTGTTAAATAATCACCCCTCTCCCCAAATTAATACATTTTGTTCAGTTAGGGAACATATCCAATGTTTAAATAAAAGATATGTCTGCCTGTTCTGGTTAGAACTAAAAATCTAACTTTACCAAGGCACCCTGACAGGAGAGGTGAATAGGGAAAAGGCAGAACTTCACAGTGAGCAAATGTCTCTGGGCGGTGGCTTAAGACTTTCTCTCCAGATTCCACGAATCATTTTTGCCTCTATGATGAGCAAATTCATGGTGGTAAATTGAATCACACACCAAATACAATTCCATTTAACATTTCTAATGAGTAAGAGAGGAACCATTTGATCAATATAAACGACAAAGGTATCATAGTATGACAACCACAACAAAATTGTATTTATAGAGCACCTTTCATGTCAAAATGCCAATGAGGGAAATTAATGGGGAAATCCAGATTTACAGCATGACATAAAACTGGTTATCGATTATTGGTCTGAAGCAATGGTTTATTTAGCTGCATTTATAGATTTTAATTGATTTAACATTAAGTGAGAAGAGCATTATTTCTGGTAACTGGTATTCTCTTTCTTGGCCTGACATATGACGAACTCTGTCACCATACTTAGGTGTATCAGCCTCTCTGCCCTCACACCCTGGAACTCCATCCCACAGTCCCTTCGCCTCGCTCCCTTCCTCGCCCCCTTCAAGGCCAGTCTCAAGACCCTCCTCTTCGATCATGACTTCTGCTGCCCTCCCAACTCTCTCCTGCCCCTCCCCTCCCCCCTACCTTGCCCCTCTCCCTTGCTCGGGTCCCAACCTGACTGCTCAGTGCTTTGGAATGTCCTCCCGATGTGAAAGGCGCTGTATAAATGTAATTTTGTTGTTGTTGTCGTTAGTATCCAAAGCAAGACAGAGAGTTTGGCATATGTATGGCACCTTCCCATGGAAATTTCCATGTGCCTGGAATTGGATATGCACTCTCTCTCTCTCCCCACTTGAAAAAACAACAACTTGCATGTATATAATCCTAGTCTTCACACAGGCTAGTCAAGCCTTAACGTGATGAATTCTTGGGTGAGGGTTTTGGCAGCCTGAGGGCTGAGGCAGTGGTGGAGTCTGGCAATGTTACGGAGGTGGTGTAAGGCAGTGCTGGGCATGGCCTGGATGTGGGGGAGAAAGCACATTTCGGGGTTAAACAAGACACCTAGGTTCCTGACTGGATTAATGAGATGGCGTGTGCAGCCGTGGATGCTGAAGCTGCCATTGCCTGAGGTGCGGAGGTGCCGACACAAGCCAATCTGATGGGCCTCAGTCTTGCTGACATTCAGCCGGAGAAAGTTGTCCCTCATCCTTGACTTGATGTCAGACAGGCGGACCTCCCATTGAGTCAAAAAATGCTTCCTGATTTCTCTCTTAAATGGCCTGGTTCTAATTTTAAGACTGTGGTGCTTTGTGTTGGATTCCCCACCAGAGGAAATGGCTTCTCTGCATCTCCCTCCAACTCCGCGTTGATATGTCAGCCCAGACTGTGGGAGTTCAAAGTCCTGACGTGGGGCTCGAACACAACCTTATTTATTATACTTTAATTGTGGGCTAGTGCACCTTGCACAAAGGATTGCACTCTCAGAGATAATACACCCCAAGATATGCAATCTCGCTGTTTGAACTGGCTCTGGGGAAAGCATACCAGGAAAAGCCAGGCAAATCCGCCCTAATTACCAGTATACCTGACTCACTCCAAACTTGTATTTTTACACATTCCCCTCAACTCTCGGAACCAAAGATCTCACAGAGGGAGTGGTCTTACGTGGACAAGTCCAAAGATACTTGTGAAAGTGTTTTGTGAGCGCTGAGGTTACTGCATTTTGTTGAGGTCAGCTGGGTGTCTGACACATCGGGATATCATGCTTAAGAGTCCTGTAGCTCAGTGGTTACAGCATTCGTCTTATAATAATAATAATAATCCTTGCATTTGATACAGCGCTTTTCACATCTTGTAGACGTCTCAAAGCGCTTCACAGAATGTACTGTAAAGTGAAATGACTGTATATCTGTGGGCGAAATGCAGCAGCCAATTGCGCACAGCAGCGTCCCACAAACAGTCATGGATTGAAATGACATTGTTAGTATTGTGGGTTTTTTGTAGGAGAGATTATAATTAGGTGTGTGGGAGTAAAGAAACTTGCCCAAGGTTTCGCCCTGACCTGCCTGGATTCGCTCACAGGTCTCACGCTAGTAAGGCAAGTGCTCTAATCACTGAGCTACAGCGAGAGGCCTGATAATAATATGATACGTCTGATAATAATCCCTCAACACAAAAAAAATTGGTCATTTCAACCCACGACTGTTTGTGAGACACTGCTGCGTGCCATTGGCTGCCATGTTTTGCCCACAACGTAGTCAGACAATTGAGTTTACAGGATATCCTGTGAAGCGCTTTGAGACAATGTTAGCAAGTGTGAAATTATTCACCTAGGTAGCAAGAATAAAAGAATGAATTATTTTCTAGAGGGGGAAAAGTTAGATAGTGTTAGTATTCAAAGGGATTTGGGTGGCCTTGTACACCAGTCCCAAAAAGTTAGTTTGCAGGTGCAGCAAGCAACTAAGAAGGCGAACGGCATGCTCGTGTTTATTTCAAAAGGTTTAGAGTATAAGAGTAGGGAAGTCTTGCTGCAACTGTATAGGGCTCTGGTGAGACCGCACCTAGAGTATTGTGTGCAGTTTTGGTCTCCTTATTTAGAAAAGGACATACTTGTCTTAGAGGGGGTGCAGCGTAGATTCACTAGGTTAGTTCCTGGGATGAGGGGACTGACCTATGAGGATAGGGTGAATAAACTAGGGCTGTATTCTCTAGAGTACAGAAGAATTAGGGGGGATCTTATTGAAACATATAAGATTCTTAAAGGGCTAGATAAAGTAGGCGCTGAGGGACTGTTTCCCGTGGTAGGAGAATCTATAACCAGGGGTCACAGTCTGAAAATTAAGGGTCAGCCTTTTAGAACAGAGTTGAGGAAACATTTCTTCACTCAGAGGGTAGTGAATTTAGGGAATTCACTACCCCAGAAGGCTGTAGTTGCTCAGTCCTTGAACATTTTCAAGGCTGAGACTGATAGATTTTTGAAAAATAGAGGGATTAGGGGATGTGGGGATACGGCAGGTAATCAAAGTTAGGTGAGAAGATCAGCCATGATCTTGTTGAATGGCGGAGCAGGCTCGAGGGGCCGAATGGCCTACTCCTGCTCCTAATTCTTATGTTCTTATGTTCTTAAGACGTGAAAAGTGCTTTATGAAACGCAAGGATTGTTATTAAGAACATCCGAACCAAACCGAGATTTCCGTGGATCCCACCCACACATGGAAATTCCAGAGACGGATGGTGTGTAAACTGTACTCTCTCCCTGGAGCCAGTTTAAGATCAGGATCGGACTGTAGGCGGCGCTGCAGGACCGCGATTCCCACTCACCCATAAATTGCTGATGTTATATCATTACAGTGACACCTCGAGTGCTGGCAGTCACTGCCAATTGCAATCACCTAGATTTTTTACAGCCCGTTTTATAACATTTCTAATTACATTTTTGATCGAGTATTGGTTAGCAGATGGACTGTGTAAACCAGCCGGGCTGCGGGAATCAACCCACAGACCAGATCAGTCTGAGTCTCGCCTCTGCCTTGATTTACACTAAAGGAATGAGGAAAGTGCAGATCGCAGGCGGGAGTTCAAAACCTTTAACAGGCATTTTAACACCAGCGAATCGTGTGTGTTTGATTGGAAACATGTTTATAAGTACAGCACTGTACTCAACACATCGCTGAGAATAAAAGTCAACTGTTTGGAGACTGTTGGATACAGACCCGAGCCTGTTAAGTCTTTTCACTGAAACAATCCGTGATGTTTGGCAGGAATTGGGATATTTGCAATAAATAAATGAAATTTGCTGAGAGAGACCTGTCGATTAGCAATTAAATTAATTAACTGACAAGGCAGATTCCCAGGACCACAGTATATTACCCGCGTGATGTTTCACTAATTGACTGATATAACTGGTGATTAATATATGATTATATTATTATTTATTATAACACTAGAGACTCTACCCCCTGGCGTTTTATCGTCTGTCTCCAAAACGACTAAAATAGCAATTTCGTTTCAAGAATTTAAATCTAAGGAGAAAATATCTAATTTACCGTGAGTTTGAAAAAAAGCGTCGAATTTGATTCGTTTATTTACCCATTTCATTTCATTATTAAAATTAATTATTAAAATTAATTATTCAATTAAAAAATATGATTATTAATTATTATTATTATTATTCCCGTTATTACCTCTGGAGAGGTATAATATCTTCTCTTGAAAGCCTTAAAAGGGAGGTACAAAGGAAGTTGATATTTCTGAATTGATACTTGATAATTGATAGTTCTTTTATCTGTGTTTTCTTGTGGGAAAGAAAGAGGGAATTATGATATTTAATATTATTTCGATGCCCTGGATATTTAGCGGAGTTTCTCTCTCAATCTCTCTCTCTCTCTCTCTGTGTGTGTTTATTTTTTTCAGGGAAAGAGGGTATTTTGAGATGCCACCCTGACCTGGCGGGCAGCGAGTTCCTGGGCGGGGATCTCACGGTGGAATCCCTGGCTGAGCAGAGGAGCGCTGGGCTGACCAGCCTGACTCACAGAGAAGCGGCCAAACTCCAGCAGCTCAACGCCTCCTACAAGGAGAGGTTCCACTTCCCCTTCGTCATCTGCGCCAGGAGGAACGACAAGACCTCGATCATCCGCCAGCTCAGCCAGAGAGTTCACAACCAGCCGCGGCAAGAGCTCCTCGTCGCTATAGAGGAGGTCAAGAAAATCTGCCACCTCCGTCTCCTCACCGCCTTCGACAAAGCCAGGCTATAGTACTTACTGTAACACAGCCACAATAGTCTTCGCATGTGACGGGAGGCAATGTGATAGGGTCGTGTCTCACACAATATACTCTGCAGTCAATTGGTTGTGTATTTTGCTGGTAATATGAGAAGCCAGACGCACACCTGCACAAGTCATGCTTTTCAAACAAAAACTGCGGATTTGGTGCTCTCACTCTCACGGCATAATAATAAAATAATAATATCAGTCCTTGCATTGGATTAGAGCGCCTTTCCCGTCTTCCAGGCGTCTCAAAGCGCTTCGCGGAATATACTGTAATGTGAATTGACTGTATATTTGCGTGCGAAACACAGATGAACTCCTCAAATCTCACCCCGCTCTCGGTTGATACTAATCACCTTCACAAACCACATCACCTGACAGGCGTTTGTGTCAATAAATGTATTAACCGTTTTGTTTTATTCCTTTGAGATAAACACGTTTTTGTTTTAATTCCCCCCCCCCCCCCCCCCCCCAACACCCCCAACGTTAAAATAAATGATCGCTTTACTGGTAGCGGTCGGATTTGATTTACAATAACAATAATCCTTGCATTTGGATGTAGCGCCTTTTTCGCGTCTCCTGGACGTCTCAAAGCGCTTCACGGAATATACCGTACTGTAATGTGAATTTACTGTAACGAGAATTGACTATATTTGTGGGTGAAAACGCGGCAGCCAATTGCGCACGGGAGTGTCCCCACAAACAGCCCGGGTTGAAAGTGACATATTTATTTGTGCTGAAACATTCCTGTTACTGTTTTGAGAAGCGGCAGAGCTCATTGTAATTTGCAATTTTTCGTCGAAAAAGACGACTGTGAGGCTGTGATTCCAGCCGCCCTGTTTAATGGTCATTTATCAGCAGGCAAGAGCTGGGAGGTGTTCACGCATCATAGTTGAAATTTATGAAGCACCAATCATGCAATATAACAGCAACTTTTGTCAGTTTTATCGCCCTCTGAATAGGCTTTTTTCCGCTTTATTGCTTCATCAAATTCACATGCGGTGATTTGAAATTCCGCCCTCAGTACAGAGGCGAGCGGAAGGCAGAGCGATTCAGGAATCCTCCCCCCCCCCTCTCTCTCTCTCATGTAGGTCGCTCCTTCCCGCAGATCCATGCAACGAGGTCCCACAAAGACATTAGATTGGGGTTAAACGTGAGATTCAACCGTTTCAGTGAGTTCACAAACTCGCGGTTTAGAGAATTTAATAACTATTTTATATTTGCTGAGCTTGTGACTAAAACAAAACCCTGTGAGGGGAGTTAGTGCAGGATCCCGCAGCGGGGTTGGTTCAGGTTGAATATCTAATAATAACAATATTAAAAGTAACAATCCTTGCATCAGATACAACGCCGCTTTAGGTCGTGGAGACGTCTCCAGATCCATGTCTCCAAATAAATCCTCAAAGGGGTTCGATCTTCCTCTAGATGTCGGAGTGACATTGGTGTCAGCTTTTTCGGAACAACTGCACACAGCGGCGGCCAGCGGGTGCCTGTAGCTGGAATATATATCAATTAATATTAAATTATCCATTGGATACACAATAGCTTACCGTAATCATGTATAATACCGGATGAAAATCATGCAACAGTTACATCAAAACTCACTTGCTGAACACAGGAATATGTTAAGGTGATTTAACTCAATTTGGACCATTTTTTCTCTCTCACTCAGAATCGTTTGCAAATCGTAACATTTTTAAACCACGTACTTACCTGATCGGGAGAAATGACCTGGCTAAGTGTGTGTGTGTGTGTGTGTCTTATTGCTCCGTGTTTCAGCATCTAAACAATAACTAGAGAGGCCTGAGGTCAGAGCCGATCACTGGCTGGTGAACAACATGACATTGATTTGATGTTAACAAGGAATTAACAATTTGACAGTTCATTTCTATAATAATTCATCATGAAACTTAATGTTTCTGTAACCGCTTTCCACCTCAACATTTCCAGCAAAGTGTTCCGACTGCGCTGATCTGATTTTAAATGATAATATATATATATTTAAAACAAAACAAACACAATGCTTTAGGTTCTTGGTTTAGAGCAACTACAAATTCTGCTGCTAACGCGGGATCTTCACGGTTTGGCTTTCGGCTTGGGAAGCTTAGACCAGGGAACTCGAGTTAATTCTGATCCACACGTTAACGCTGTGTTGATACAAACATCACATCGTCCATCAGTCCCAATTATTATATATCATTGTGAGATGGCGGGGAAACCGAGGCCACAATTGTCACATCGGAAGCAGACACATGTACCGTCGGTCTGCAGTCACCCAGGTCCACAGAGAGGGTTTCACCCCCAATAAGTCGGGGTGTAAAGCCTCCCTGCATTGTGGCGGCTCAGTCACACAGGGGCAACCCTCGCATCAGCTGCTGCCATGAGAACGATCAGCTTTGGCCTGACCTCGGTTACAAATCCTCTGGTATCCGGCCTGTGCATCAGTGTAACTGGACTAAACTTACCCAAGACTTCCAATAGCAAACTGACCAGGGCACGTCAAGTCAATGGAACAACACCACCTCCCTCGGAGCGAGCAGAATAAATTCACAGTTTCGTTATTAGTTTTTTTTTATTAAAAAAAACTCCCTCTACTTCACTTGCAAATCAGATTTTGGGGGGAAAAGTACTTGGGGTTAAAGCCCAGAGACGAAAATGTGTTGTAACCCAGGCTGGCCACAAGAACTATGTGATCTGTAGGATCCACATGAGTGTTTAAACTGTGAATCTGATTTCACTTTCCCCACTAATGATATATATATATCTATGGGGCAGAAGACGTGGGAAACTCGACGGAGAGATTTGCAAAGATCGTATTTTATTCAGAACGATGAATAAATCGCATTTGAGGGAGGCGCTTCCCGGGATTTCACTGTAAAGTGTCAGGGTGGCATTTTGTGGGCGAATGAGCCGGTCAATTTGCGCACAGGATTGTCCCGCCGACAGCCATGAAATAAATGACCCAATTTTATTATTAAATGTGTAGGGAGCGCCATCCTCTAATTACCCGTTTGATCCAATTTGAAACACACAGGTACAGCTGGGAAGATTCTTCTTCTTGCCCATATTTTCGCCCACAAATGCGCGTTACAGCATCTTCTGTGGAGCGCTCTGAGACGTCGAGGAGAGGTGAGAAGCGCCACATCAAAAACAAGGAGTATTATTATTAATACATATACATATACGTGAGATGTTACCGCCTTTTTAATCCAATGACCGACCGCTTCCGCGACTCCTACTTTACTTCCAGAGTAAATCAATTTTTCAACCTGAGATTGTTTTTGGGTGTGTGTCTGTGTGTCTGTGTGTGTGTGTGTTTGAAAAAAAATGTTCCTGCACAATGATTAATGATTTTACAACGAGGAGCAATGAGGTTAAAGTGCGATAAAAAAAAAGTACCGGGGGCATGGTTTAGAAGGCAGCCTGACACGTAAAGGTGGGTTGAGTAGGCAGGTCTCGATCTGGTGGCTCTCGACTCCCTTATCTTTTTAAATGCAAATCTTGGATTGTACGAATTAGTTGACGTCAGCTGCCTTTAGTTTGCCATTACTAATAGAGCCTTGTAAACAAATCCTTAATCATGTGGGATACAGGCAGCTTGGCCTGAGCAGTGCGAGAAGGACTCACTCACTTACTCACTCACACACACACAGTCCACTTACACTCACTCACTCCTCACTCACACTCAGATACTCATTCACAAACCAGGAAGGGGGGATTTTTTTCAAAAAAAAGCTCTCTTTTTTTTAAAGAGAGAAACACTGGATTTATCCCCAAAGGCAACAGGAATGCCCATTGCTCCCTCCCCATCGCCAACATGTACGTGAGCTACCTGCTGGATAAGGACATGAGTATGTACCCGGGAACTGTCAGACACTCCGGGATCAATCTGGGAGCCCAGAATTTCGTCAGCCCGCCTCAGTACCCGGACTACACCGGTTATCACGTCCCGGGTGTCAACTTGGACAACCACCCGCAATCTTCCGGATCATGGGCTTCTCCTTACACTCCCTCCCGGGAAGACTGGAGCGCCTACGGCGGTGCCACCAACACCGTCCACGCCATCAACACCTCGCCAGGGACAGTCAGTTACAACCCAGTAGATTATAACTTGGTTCATCAGACGCCGGGATCCGCTGGGATCCCACCTTTAAATAGCAACTCAGTGGAACAGCTCTCCCCCAGCGGCCAACGCCGAAACCCTTATCAGTGGATGAGGAAACCAACCCAACAGCCAGCGTCCACAGGTAAGGTTTCTTCCAGGTTTCAATTGAAAAGTGCCTCCCATTTTCACAAGTGCCTTTAGTGAACCCCCACCCCCGCCTCCATCCCCTTTCCCTCTCACCTCTCTCACTTCATAACAAATACACAACACGGAGAGAGAGAGACAGTAAGAATCCTCTTCCTATTTGATACAGCGCTCTCCACGTCTCGCAGGCTGTGGTTAGCTCGGCGTTCAAACGCCATCTATTCTCAAAGGTGAAACTTGTTAAATGGTTTCCAATCGTTGGTTCTTTCTGGGTAAGAGCCTCGTCAAATCTTGGGGGAGGAAATGACGATATAATAATTATTAATAACCCTTTGCACTTGATATAGCGCCATTCGCGCGTTTTCCGGAGACATCTCAAATCGCTTTCACGGAATATAATGTAAAGTGAATCGACTGTACATTCTGTGGGCTAAATGATATGAAATTAAATGGGGGAGTGTGTTTCCCCATAGTGTGGATCCGTGATGTGCTCACATTCTTTATACAATACCCCCCCACCCCCCTCCCATCCCCCAACCCTCACATATTTACCCCCTAGTAAGGTTAAGTGAGCCCAGCTCTTGCGACTGACTGCCCACACTTTGATCTCACTGTGTTTTCGCGGCTGATGAAGGTTCAGGCTCTATTCACTCACAGACTAGACCTGTCTTTAAGAAGCGACAGCTTTCCTTACTCCTCACACCCGCTAATAGCTCAGCCTCCCTCCCTGGCTCTCTTTGTCAGAATCTGTACAAGTCAGTATTAATGATGTTTGCCTTCAACCTCGAGCTTTCTCTCTCTGTGTGTGTGTGTGTGTGTGTGTGTATTTGGTAAATTACTTTTTAAGAACTGTTGGAAAATCTTGGGTTTCGCTTAAATTCCTTGCAACACTAAATAACTTCTCAACTGAAGCCAGCCAGCCAAGCCAGCGCCTCTCATCGCCTTACCAGCCGCTCAAACAGACTTGAGGAAACCTTGGGAACCACTAGTCGCGTTTATCAATAATGTATTTAACATAAGTATGGTTTCCCCGGCAATATGTCAGGAAATTAGGTTTGAACATTTATAAGTGGGGTGTTGATATCGTGAAGGAACGATTGGCTGCATTTTATTATCTGAGAAGTCCTGTTCAGTGGATGTATTACACTGTCTGGCGAGCAGTCTTTAAATGATCAGATAGTCACTCCTTTCTCAAGTAGACACAAGCTGTGAGTGGGACAACATTATTAATGTGCAAATGAATGGTAGTAAAGTGAAGCACAGATTTTAGTGGTGGCTATTTCTGCTGCTTTCCTTCACCTTCATTAACATCCCGATAAGGCTGTTAACGTGTACAGACATACTATAATTGCAATAATTTCAAACCCTGTTATCGACACTCGAAGATTTTATAACCAATTTCGGCCATATAAATCACTGAACAGTGGCGACTGACAATTGATTCTGAGTCATTAAGCAAATACTTTTATTAGTGTTCGCTATTTCCAAGCACTAAACATCTATATTCCATTATAAATAGCCAATCTGAAAACTTTTACCACTCATACTGTAACGGAGAAAGACTTCCACACATTAGCCTAGCTCTGCTCACTCACTCTGTGTGTGTGTGTGTGTGCTCTTTTACATATTGAAATCTCACATCTTCACTGTTCATCTCACTGAAAAAATACTTTCTTAAGCATGCATCATAATTCTACGGGAATTCAAAATTTAAAATAGTTGAGTTTAACCCAAATAAGTTCGTTGTTTTAAAGTTGCGAATCCTTCCCTGGAATTGCAATCGCTCTTCATTGGGACTTGAGGTCGAGTCTGTTTGTAGGTTCGGGTTTGCATGTCAACTGACTGCTGGGAGGAAGGAATTGGGTGGTCTGGCGAGTGCAGCTGGGGAGATGAAGGGAGCGTTGTTTCATTGGTTTTCTAGGTTTTTGAACCTCCGACAGAGAGAGACTCTAGAGCGAGTGAGTGAGTGAGTGAGATGGTGAATGAATGAACTTGTAGTTGCAGCTCTAGTTACAGGTCAAACACTAAAAGTAAAATGTAAACTGGTAAACACGAGAAGAGAGGCAGCACGGCGAGGCGCCGGCCTTACTTGTAATGTAAATGTATTTTAGCCTGAAGACGTGCTCTGGAGTCGAGATCTATTTTAAGTTTCTCTCTCCAAACTGCATACTGATTGTTGATCTATTCTATGTGTTACACGGCTGCTTTGATATACACCTTCTCGATCAAACCCAGTCTATTGTTCAGTGTATCTGTCGGAACAAGGTGGCGAATTTCGCAGTAAATAAAGAATTTTGACATTTCTCCATGATCCCATTCAATTCCCAGGCCGCCAGCCAGGGACAATGCTGGCTACTTTTAACATGCACAACGTTACCTCTGGCAGTATATGAATAAATTCGCTCCCCAGAGCAGAAATGTCACCAATTCTGGTAAAAGTGCACCTGATGAGGTTAATTTTCCACACGGGGTTGCATTTTGAATATGTTGCCGAATAATAAATTGAATTTTAAATGAAACATCGGAATAACAACACGATTTGGCAAAGTTAACTTGAGCTGAAAAAAAAGTTTCAGTTGCAAGCACAAGAGATCTTGTTTTATCCTTCCCAGGGTGAAACGCGACCCGTTTTTTTTGAACGAGTAATAAATAATTTCACAGAAAATAAAACACAACACGACCGAAAACACCAGTGGTTACAAATGCCCCATTTCCGCCCTTTTAAAAAAAAATGCACACCACGACTTAATTTTAACTGAGTTATTTTCGCTTGCATCGAGTTGGATGAGTATCAAAACTAGCTTTTTTTAATGCCTTTATTCTGCCTTTGTAACTCTAGATAGAAAGACTCGTCAAGTAAACTGAGAAAAAATACACACGAAATAGGTACAATCATTCTTTAGGGATCGTTTAAATTCTTTAATTCCTTACTAGATCAGGTGAGAAATTTGTTAAAGGGTTTCTGATTTTTTAAAATGTCCGAAATATCTCTCTCTCTCTCCTCCTCCTCCTCCTCTCCCGACCTCAACCCATAGCTTTGAAGCCCTGGTCTCCCATTGAAATTCGCTACATTCTTATCTCCTTTAGAAATGTGGTTTTACATGTAAATGCGCTGGGGGATCATGAAAGGTCCTGCCGCCACTTGTTCAAAGAGCAATGATTCAAACGGAATCGCTGCTGTTATTCCAGCATTGAAAAATGTCGCTTTGATAAGATCGCCTTGTACTTTATTGTCCTGAGTTGTGTTCTCTTTGTGTAGAGTTTTCGCAGATCAGACGTGTATCTTTGCGGGGTACTTTTGTTGCGGGTTTTGTCAAATTACCTGGGCAAAGTTAGCCTGCTGGCTGTGAACACCTCACAGGCAAATCACGGCGTTAAACTATCTTTCTGATAGGGAATACAATCAATTCCCACATTCCAGAAACTGGAGGATTTTTTTAGGCTCGAATACCTGAAGCGGTACGATTCCTAAATCCGCGTTTAAATTTTTCTCCAGTTGATCCACTGGTAAAAAAAATAGTTTTTCTTGTTGAAAATGCATCTTTGCACTCGATGAGTTGAGCTGCCACATACTCCATCGCACCACTTGTCCTGTTCTACTCCTGGGAGTTCAGAGGTTTTGGAGTTGTGCGTAAAAGGAAGATGGGTGGTTAAAACAAACTGCCCTACTTTCATATATTTAAAATAAATCCCGCGCAATTCCCAATTAAAGCTGTTTCACTATATTTTTAAGAGTAAGAACGACTATTTATTTCCTCTACTTATTTGGCGCTTCCTACAAAACTGCACCACATATCCGATGACCCATATCTAATGGACGTCAGTTTATTCTGATTTGCACCATTGGCTTAGGGTATTATTTAGGGTTGAAGAGTCCTTTGGTTCGATCAAACGCGTACGAGATGAATATCAAGTCTCTCAACATTGTCACCTTCAGTTTGACGACCAAAGATGGTTTGGGGATTGTGTTTTACACTGTTATTCAAAGAAAGGTCTTTGGGGTTGCTGCCCAAGGAAAATGAGCCTTGCGTAGAGCTAATGAATGTTATTGTAAAGCTGATTATTTTATGTAGTGTTGAACTCCGATAAACAGTTGCCGAAATATCCCCCAGTATTTCAGCGACGAACCTCAGACACTCAGTCGGACGCTGATATAAAGTTGAACGCTCTTTGTTGCAGCTTTACTGTGTCCCAGGTGCACCTCCACGCCAGGTGGTTGTGTAAGGAATGATGGGCGAGAAATTCACCTATTCCAATGTGGAGTCTCTTTTTAATTTTTGTTCAGACTAACTTCCTAAAACTAACGATCAACTTAAGGCTGTGCTGTGGTGATTTGAATATGATGAGATGACTTTAATATGAAGATTATTGACTATTGCAATTACTGCAACAATGGTACTGTATTGGAAAATAATTGTGATGGCGTTTGGTGTAGCGCTTTTAAACAAATCGTTGAGACGTCTCAAAACGCTTCACAAAATACACTAGAAAGTGAATTTGACCTGATTTTTTGGCGAAGAGGATCAGATGGATAATCGGCTCATTGGATGATTCCCGATGTTACTGAATTCTGATTCCAACAATCTTATCTGGTCCTTTTAGAGGAAACGTTTGATGATGGACCCAGTGAAGGGTTTGCTACATGCTTCTAACCCGAACCAGTGCACAGTTGTTAAGGAGATATTCGCCAGTCGTAAAAGAGGAAATGGAATTGGGAGGACGAGGCAAAAGGAAATGTATTTTACGATACTCTGTGGGTTCATCCAAGCGGCTGGTGTTTTTTGTGCCAGGGTTAAACATCTAGGCTTGGCTATCGATTGACCTCTTCAACCTTTTATTCTAATTTGCAAGGAAGATCTACTTTTCTTTTTACGATGTTATGTCCTATAGATAAATCTTCTTTATCTACGGTCACTTTGCCCAGTGGATAAAATGTAGATCTTATTGGATCAGTGGTTTTGTTTCACCCGGCAGTTGTTCGAACAAATCACTCCTGTTTAAAAGTCTACACGTACAAAGCAAGCCAGAAAATACATAGCAAACACAAAGGCGGGCCAACCACCCAAACTACAGAACATGTGGACTTCACCGAGACTACATGTTTAGGAAGCTCTTCATGAACAATTAATATTTAATGGGAGTTGTTTTTCAGGCACAGTTCAAGAACAAGAATATTGTGGGTTTCGTCACCACAACAAACCAAATCAATGGACACTCGACAAACTTTATGGTATATTTAACCCAATATATATATATACACATAATAGTGATACGTCTATTTATAAGCCTATCAGTACATTCACTGGTTAAATTGTAAATCTATGTTTAAATAACATCAGCAATTTAACAGAACTGTATTTAAAAGTAGGTCAATAGATAGCTTCGTAAACTAGAGTTCTTCTGGTCATCGTTTTGAACCATGCGCCGCTTTTTATTTTACAGAAAAAACGAGAACAAAGGATAAATATCGGGTGGTGTACACAGATCACCAGAGGCTGGAGTTGGAGAAGGAGTTTCATTACAACCGCTACATCAGCATCCGTCGTAAAGCTGAGCTAGCAGCCAACCTGGGGCTGTCTGAGAGGCAGGTCAGTCAATAGTGTCACACAAAAATACCAGGTCATACAACCTGACCTGCCTACCCAACACATTCCACAGTCTAAACCACCAATGAAGCTCTTGCCAACGTTAGTTGCTATACTATTTTCGCTGCCCATTTCTCCCTCTACCTTGTGCAAAATATACTGGAAAGTATATCTATACTGTTGAGTATACAACAACAACAACAACAAAATTACACTTGTATAGCGCCTTTTATAGCGCCTTCTATGTCGAGAAGGACGTCCCAAGGCGCTGGAAAGTATACTGGAAAGTCTTCCATGCCTTGGCATTTCTTCTTTAAAACACTACCCTCCTGTGTTTTGCCTGATACTAAATCTTTTAAAACACGAATTGCGTTTGATGTAATGGAACAAATTATAGCAGTTAACAAGAGTGCCACATGCTGGCTATGTTGGCTATATTTCGCCTACAAAATACACAGTCGGTTTACAAACCCTCCCCCTCCCACCCCAAGCACCTTGTAACATGAAATGTACTACTGTTTAAAACTACTGCTGTACATCAAATCCAAGCATTGCTCTTTTTAAATACCTTGGTGCTATTTTTAAATAAAACACCGTGAGCAGAGATGAATTGCAAAGAGAACATTCCCACTGATAGGGAATGAATAACACGAGATCATACATTGAGAATTATCTCGACAAGAAAGAGAGGGATGTTAGAACGGGCTATTTTTTATGGACTCTTTCATTGTTTCCAGAAACATTTGGTCTAGTGGCTTGTAATTAATATAGCACCTTATCCTATCGTAGAGACTTCTCCAAGCATTTCACATGATATACTGTACTGTAAGGTGAATACTGTGTATTTTGGGGGCCAAATGTGGCCACCAATTGTGCACACCAACGCCCCACAAAGAGCCATGGAGTGGAGGATTCACTTTATTTGGGGAGGGGAGGGGGGTGGGGGGTGTTGTTGGCCAGGACACCAGGAGACAGAAACTCCTTTCTCTTTCAAATAGTGCCATGGGATCTTTAACGACCACATGAACAGGCGGACAGGCCTGGATCGATTCCACTCATTCTGCTAATATCACGATAATAAATGACCCGAACCTGTATTTTTCAGTGTTAGGAAATAATAGAATCAGAACAGCGGATATTGGCGTATGATTGGACATTGAGGGAAAGAGGATGGGTGATGTTATTACCCTCACCTCCACCCCCCTTTCACCCCAACAAGTCTTTGCTAGACTTTTTTTTAAAAAAACCTTGTAACATGGTTTGAAACCATATATTATCAATATTCATCCAATCAGAGAAGGAAGTGTGTTTTTTCTTCAGTTCAAGTGATTGCTAAATTAGCAGGTGAGGGAAAATGGATCACGGTTTGATTTATCGAAGCTCAGAGAGTGATAAGGAGCAACGTTAGTGTATTCAGATAAAATGCATTCCTTCACTTTAGGTAAAATAAAGCGAGTTGCAGAATATCAGACGAAATATTTCATGGATAAATTTTGCATAAAATCGAAATGTTCAAATGTATCTGCTTGTTTTATTTGTATTTAAAACCCGTTTCCCCCTTGTGTGTACTTGACTACCATCGATTGATTTAAAAAAAAATCGGATTGTTAAATAGTTTAGTTAAAGGCGGTTTTAAAGCTGTTTTAACCCTCACCATTTCTGATATAGGTATATATATTTAGTTCGTATATATATATATATATTCTTTTTTAAAAAATATAGGTGAAGATCTGGTTTCAGAACAGAAGAGCAAAGGAGAGAAAGATGACCAAGAAGAAATTACAACAGCAGAATCAACATGGCACAAGCCAGACCCCGCCTGGGACAACCCCTTCACTCTCAGCTGCTAATGGTGGGGTCTTACAGGGAACCATCCCTCAGTGAATGTGCCTCCTCTGCTCAGCTGTAACAGCAAACAGATCACCACAGACACACAGACAGACAGACAGACAGACACAGACAGGAGGCTAGAGGACTCGTTAGGCGAGGGCTCTGGATTCTTCACTCGTGTCCAACCAGAACTTTTGACAGCTCTCCTCTCCCAAGGAAATATTTTGACCTTTTACCTTTTTTTAAAAAAAAGATAAACACTTTTTTTTTGGTGTGTGTGTGTGTGCGGATATTTTATTCTCGACCACTACAACAACAAACCAGCGACTACAGGAATCCTTCAAGGACCCTTGGCGGGTTGCCAGAGGGATGGCTGTCACTGACTGTAATTTCGATCATTTGTCACCTCCTCACCGCCCGTGTCTTTTTACTATTCAATACAACCAATTGCC
This sequence comes from Hydrolagus colliei, assembly GCA_035084275.1. Lineage (NCBI taxonomy): Eukaryota > Metazoa > Chordata > Chondrichthyes > Chimaeriformes > Chimaeridae > Hydrolagus > Hydrolagus colliei. The sequence goes on along the minus strand of CM068745.1, from coordinate 18,386,496 downwards.
TCCTGTACTGTACCGCGGTTCCTAACGCTAAGTCAGTGTCGTGGTTTTGCGAGAGGTTATCAGATGTACTGGTAGCAAGGGTGAAACTGAATGCAGATCTGGCTCTACCATTATACTGTAATTATTTACTTCATTGCTTTACTTTTCAATGTATATAAGTTGGATATATCCCCACCCCCCCCACCCCTCACTCACTAAAGTCTGTTGTAAATGTAAACTCCCTGTCCAGCTGTGTCGGTCACTGTGTCAGATTGCCAGTATCTGCTGAAGATTCATTCCCTTTCGCGTTGTCAGTAGTTCTGTATTAAAGGTTGATTTCTGAATGGAAGACAGAGATCTTAATTAATATTTGCTGGGATTCGTTGTAAATTCTCAGTGAAGTGCAGCCCGGCCACATTGTTCTACACTCGCTCTGTGGTATTGAATTCATTTTTGTTTTTTGTTTTTAAAAAAAAACACCCTCATCCATTTGGGTAGTTTGGGGGCCTGAGAAAAGGTATACATTAATCATTCCACCATTGCTCGTTAACGATCCGCTCCTGTTTCATCCTTTACCGCTCGGCCAGATCCCTGGATATTAAAGTGTTTAAAGGTTGCAGTTGTATTTGCCCTGGGCTGGGTGAGGACCACAGGGCGAGGAGCGCGTTTACGGGTTAGCTTTCAGGTGACGGCATTGAATGGCCAACGGGTGAATAATATTCCTTGAAATACAAGCGCGGAAAGTCCCCCCTGTTGGCATCGGGAATCCCAGCGCCTGTGTGGTTTGGAGGGGGGAGAGACACGTTAGAATTGGTCCCAGCACAGTAGTGACTGTACCGCAGACTAACCAATTAACCTTTTGCACCCAATGCCCGCTGAGTGTCTGCGAGGGAACAGATCGGGTCAGACTATCACTTTGTTCAGTGAACCGCAAAAGCGTACTTTGATACTTCCTACATTGCTATCGAATAGAGCTGGGTAATTGATCTTATTACTGGCGGGTTGGCCGGCGTTGCTATGCGTTGCTGTGAAACGGCTGATCATAAACTGCCTTTGGTGAGAGACCTGAGCGGGGAGGGTGGTGGGGGGGGGATGTTTGTACACTGGTTTCGGGGTAAAAGTCGGCATTGTTCGGCCGGGGTCCGTTTGTAAGTCGGCAATGAGTGAAGTCAAGACAAAATATGAGCCTCCAGTGATAAAAGGGAAGTGGGGGAATCGTACAAAGTACCACAAAACATCATAAATTGGGGAGTGGGGGGGGGGGGGGGGGCGGTAGTATTGGGGAGGGGGGGGGGGTGAGGGCGGTAGTATTGGGGAGGGGGGGGGGAGGGCGGTAGTATTGGGGAGGGGGGGGGGTGAGGGCGGTAGTATTGAGGAGGGGGGGGGGTGAGGGCGGTAGTATTGGGGAGTGGGGGGGGGTGAGGGCGGTAGTATTGCGGAGGGGGGGTGAGGGGGGAGGTGTGGGTGACTTTGGGTGAAAGAATGTACAATTAGGGGCACACAAAAACTCAACTTTGTCGTTACTCAATAAACACGCACAGTTGCTGGCGTTTCTCCATTTTATCCAATAACGTCCAATTCTTATTCCTCAAATCAGATTGTTAATAAACAGGCTGGTGACATAAACAAGCCTGAGGGGTTACAGCAACATTTATAACAAAATAAATAAATCACAGCCTGAGTTCGCCTTGTCCTCCTTTCTGGGGCTGTTAGTATAGTTATTTCAGCCTCTGATAATCCATTACAGTTCAATTCCTGACGCCTTCCCTGCTCGTGTTTCCCATTGCTCACAATGATCACACAGAAATCTACTTTGGGATAAAAACCAGAGATTTATTTCCCTGCTTCTTCCGAGGCTCCTGCCTGATGTTGGGTTCAGGTTTCACTGTCAATAATAATAATAATCACAATTCCCTAGTAAGCGGTGTTGCCCCTGTGGCGGTGAATGTTTGTGGTTACAGCAGGAGTTGCTAACCTGCAGCATTCAGGGGGTGGTCTTTGAAGGGAGTTTTTTTTATCACAAAACTGATAGCGAACAGCCAAGCCAGAGCAGCCAAGAAAATAGTTGCGATCCCCACATCGCAGAGCAATATCAGATGTTAAGTAAATATTATTTTTGAAATCGGCGTAACCCTTTAAAATCGCTTATATTAAAATATATACGTACATTAAATGTATTCCCTTTTAATTGTTGTCTTGCAAGTTCAAACCGTTGGCTATGAATAACAACGTTTATTGATTTTTGCAATGGCTTCCAGTAGAATAATATATCTGAGCGCGTTGCACAGATTGGGTGGGATACGGTTTTGGGGAGAGAGAGGGAGGGGAAGGTAGACTGTAGCCAGTCAAAGAAGCGGGTATTAAAGTGGAATCTACAGATAGATAGAGAGGGGGGCGAGGCAATATGGCAGAGGGAGGGAGCTCCAGAGTTCAGGCCTGTTCAATATTATGGTGGTGACACAAAGAGGGATGTACAGCAAACCAATAGGATTGGAGAAGATCGAGAGGTAGACAGGCGGGAGACCTGTGTTCGAATCCAGGCAGGTCAGGGCGAAACCTTGGGCCAATTTCCTTACTTCTCACTCTTAATAATAATCCTTCCAAAAAAAAACACATTAATAAAAGATTGGTCATTTTCAATCCACAACTGTTTTTGCGCTGTGCGCAATTGGCTGCCGTGTTTCACCCACAAAATACACAGAATGCATCTTAACTTCTGTGTTCTCGTAGCTACATTAATAACGAGCATCATCTAGTTTAGTCAGCTTTATTCAATAAAAAGTGGACTACTGTATAAAGCTGACTCAATTAGATGATGCTCTATCTAATATATCGTGTTGTCAAGACACTTCAAAGTGCTTCACAAGGATACACTGAGAATCATAATAATAATCCTTGCGTTTGACATAATACCTTATTGTTTCAAGACATTTCAAAGTATTTCATGGTAGATACTGTAACCAGTTGTTCTTGGGTATATTTTGTGGGTGAATACAACTGACCTGGCCACAGCAATATCCTGCAAACAGCCAAAGAATGAATGACTAATCTTATTTGAGGGATTGTTGGCCGGGACACTGGGAGAAACTCCTTTCTCTTTTTAAATAATACATTTGGACTCTTTTAAAGTCCACATGGACAACACTTGGAACCTCAGTTAAGAGTTTAATCTGCAGGTTGGCACCTCTGATAATTCAGCACATCCCAGTACTGCATCAATGGTTCCAAGTCCAGATGCGGGGCTTGATTTCACAATTTTCTTGACTCCGAGGCAAGACCGCCACCAACTAACCCAGGCTGACACATGAAGTCGTACAGATTTACAGTGCAGACAAGACCATTCTACCCATTCAGTGCATTATTATAACCCTTTCCTCACTCAATATCCACACACACTTTTCAACCAGGCAGCCTGACAGCCACCAGGAGGAGACCTTGATATTCCCCTCTGTGCCCAGTCCAAATGACAATATTGGAACCTAAACTGATATTAACAATAACACAGATCGACCAAATCTGCATTTCTTAGTGTTGTACTCGACAACTTGCTTTCAAAATTGAAGAACCTCACACCAAATTACAACATGTGCGCCTTTCAAAAGTATGCATTCGGTAAGCTAAAATTGGATATATTTATTTAAATTATACAGTACTAATTTTAATTTGGCACCAAAAATGTTAATTCCCTCCCCATCCCCCCATCCCACTATCATACACACACACACACACACGTGAGCTGCTTGTGAGATAAGCTGCAGATAGAATGTCAATGGTGGAAGTCAGTTTAGCATGAACGCAGTAGATGCTAAAAAATGTTCATGGATAGTGTATGAGCTGGCTCATAAAGGATTAAGGAAACACTAGCCAGATTAATTGCTGCTCTTCCTGTCGTGGTCATTAATATTGTATCACAACAAGTACAGTTGTGTCCTATATACTTTTAGAAACAAACATTATTGATAGCACAGTTTATAAAATGAATCCCAAGAACAATTTTAAAAAATTAAATCATGTTTTATGTGTTCCAAAATCAGTATTTTTAATTAAAAAAGTGATACTTTATTGTTTTTAAATTGTAGATTAAAAAAACTTGTCAATTGTACCTTGTTCGTCAGTTGCTCATACAGATGTTATCCAGGAGGTGGAGGTATCACACAATACAATACAACTCAAACTGACCTCGATTGAAAGACTCCAAAGGAGAGTGTTTCTGGTCTGCGATTTGTTATCGATTGTAAATAGTCTTTCATCCCCAACTGAAGTAGTGGCAACACAGATTGGTAATGTTGATATTGGTCGCATGCCTGTTGGAAAGCAAGATATTCCCGCAAATTAATTTCTAAAAAAAACAATGATCTCCCTGGTATGACACATGCAAAACCCCATTACCAAGAAATTGGAATAAATACATGCCAACCACTCATGGAAATTTATATAAATCATCGTCATATCCGCCTTAAGTGTAGTGACTGTGCATTTTGTAGGCAGACACAGATGTATTATTCTTGGAACCAACACAGACCCTAAATAGTCCTGCTTATCTCTCTTTATGAAAATACTCACCAGTTGGTCAATAAATGTGTGACAAGTTCAGGTTTTAAGATCTTCCTCTAAGAATTTGTGGTAATTGAATTCCATTAAAAACATACCCTCCCTCTCCCCAGCTCGGAATCAACTTCAACCACTGTTAAGTGCTCCAAGACAGTACCCCACGTTAATCGCACCATATCAACACATATAAACACATTATATGTGTTCATAATTGTTGCTATTTGAGCCTCCATTTGGATAATAACAACAATAGTAATCCTTACATTTTGGTGTAGATCCTTTCATGTTGGCAGGATGTCCCAAAGTGCTTCACAGGAATCATTGTAAAGTGTAGTGATTGTGTGTTTTATGGGCCAAGGAGGCAGCCAATTTGCATGCATTGTTGCATTGCATATGTTATTAGTGTAACAGGCAGCTAGGAATTGACTGACCAATTGTATTTGGGGGATGTTTGGCCAGACACTGGGAGGAACTCCCTTCTCTTTTTGAAACTGGCCTGCTCCACAACCCCCCGCCCGGCCTGCCCCACCATTGTTTTTTGAGCCTTCAGCTTTTCTGCCCCACTGTTTGGAATTCCATCCTCCAGCCCATTGAACATGCTCCATCCTTTGCCTTCTTCAAAGGATGTCTCAAGACCCTCCTCTTTGACAAAACATTCAGCCACCTGCCTACATCTACTTTCCCAATCCACCACCCCCATGGTAGGTCCAAATCCCTGACCGTCCAGCGCCTTGGGTCGTCTGCTTTACAAATGTAATGTGTTATAATTGTTGTTGAATATTTCAATGGTTGAATACTTTAATGACCACCTGAATAGGGCACAGACAGGACCTTAATTAACATCTCATCTGAACAATATTACTGCTGGCATTGCAGCACTTCCCCAACACTGTGTTGGACAGTCATCTTAGCCTAGAATAATGGGTACCAGGTGAGTGCCCTATGTAACAACATAAAATACATTATTATGTTATGGCCATCCACCTGATCACAGTTAGGACACACACTTACCCCTAGCTAGTGAACAATTGTTCCATCCGTTCCTCTTCCATTAGCAGCAATTGCATAGCAAGACTTTTCATGTCGAGAGGACATCTCAAAGCACTTCTCACAACAACAACAACATTACACTTCTATACATTTCACGTCAGGAGGACTTCCCAAGGCGCTGGACTGTCACTGCTTCAGACCCGAGCTGGGGATAGTGGAGGGGAGAGAAGGGGGGGATTAGGAATTGCCGATGGGACCATTGAAGAGGAGAGTCTTGAGGAAGTACTTGAAGGAGGCCAGGGAGTGGCAAGGTAGAGGGACTGCGGGATGGAATTCCCAGTGGTTGGGGACAGAGTGGCTAAAGGCTCGCTCACCAATGGTGGGGTGGGTGGGTCGGGGGACGTGACAACCAATAACACCAAGTCATAAATATATGAACCCAGGCTCCAGCAGCTTCTAATTATTAAAAGAAACATAAGCAATCCAACATCATGTGTTTAAACATCAATAACTTATTTGCGTTTCGCCCACAAATAAAACAGTCCCTCCACTTTACAATATATTCTGAAGCACATTGAGATGTCTCAACAATATGGTAAGGTGTAAAACAAAAACAAGGATTATTATTATACTAACTATTATTATTAATTTTGTTTCATTAAAGCTAAAGGTGGATAACTCCAAAAATCTATATAGTCAACCATGGCTGGAGTCGAAGTTTATGCTTTCTACATCAGCCACATGAAACAAATGTTCATTCTGAGAGAAAATGACTATATGAAATAACAGGTTTCTCTGTGAACAATTTATCCACTGAGACATCCCACAACATTCTCATGTATTCTACTTATTCTGTGAAAGAACACAAGTTTGTTTTACAATCGATTTTCAAAATTTATTTATTCGATATTCGGACGATACATTATTATGTGGTTAGAGCACTTGCCTTACAAGGTTCAACTCCAGGCAGGGCAAGACCATTGGCAAGTTTCCTTACTCCACAATTGGCTGCTGCGTTTTGCCCATGAATATACAATCAATTCATTTTACAGTGTATTCTGTGAAGCTCTTTGAAACTCTAGAAGATGTGAAAAGCACAATATCAAATGAAAGGATTATTATTATTAAACAGAGGTTGAGGGCTGTTGGGCGTTTTAATGATTTACTGCATAATATAACTGACAATAATCTTTTTAAAGTGCCTTTTTATATAGATGGGCAGCTAGAGGAATGTTGGAGAATTTATGCGCCTAGTGAAGAAACAAATCTTTGTAATTTGCCTACAATACACAATTCAAGAGTCAGTGGCAGATGTGTTGCTTCATTAATACGAGATCTTATCTACTCTAGCAAAAATGTCCATCTCCACTGCTGCCTTATCTAATCGGTTAAAACACAAATCGTTTATGTGATTGCTGTGAAGTGCATTGACCCTTTTGTAAGAAGGTAATCTGCACTTTAAAAAAAACATACATGAAGATAATTGCATCCTTGCACCTCCACAAGTGGCGACTTGGGTGGGGTATGAATACCTGGCACAGACTGGTTGAGCCAAGTGACCTGTTTCTGTGCTGTATGATCTTTGTAAGTATGCCTGCCAATAATAATAACAACAACAACAACAACAAAATTACTCTTGTTTAGTACCTATCATATTGGGAGGACGTCCCAAGGCGCTGGACAGTCAATGTTTCAGATCTGAGCTGGGGTCAGGATCGGGGATGGTGGAGGGAAAGGAGGGGAACTGATGGGACCGTCGAAGAGGAGGGTTTTGAGTTAGGATTTGAAGGAGGTTAGGGAGGGGGCGAGGTGGAGGGACTGCGGGATGGAATTCCAGAGGTTAGGGGCAGAGTGGCTGAAGGCTCGCGTGCCAATGGTGGGGCATAGCCTTATCTCATTATTTGAAACTGAGAGCTAAAAAACTGCACTGAACTCACTCACAACAGTTAGTAATAATAATCCTTGCATTTGATATAGCATTTTTCACATCTTCTAACCAATTGTGCACAGCAGTGTCCCACAACTGGTCATAGATTGAGTCACCAAATTGTTATTGGCTTTATTCTTGTGGCATTATTAATCAGGCATGTGGAGTAAGGAAATTTGTCCAAGATTTTGCTCTGCCAGGAATCAAACCCAAATCATTTGCTTGCAAGGTGAATGCTCTAACCACTGAGCTAGGACTCCTGTGTGTAATTCTCAATTCCAGGGGAAGCCACTCACCTGCAGTGAATTTCTTTTTTCAGATCAAACATATCTGTGAGACAGAGATTTGTCCAATGTTCCTGATGATTGAAGATCTAAATTAAGTTCAGTTATATCGAATGAGCCAAGACATTCCTAGCAACTTTCATCATGCACGGCCTTTGCTAACAAAGGTAGAAAGAGCACAATTTATTATACTGAAAACCCTTGAGAGAAAGAGGGATATTTTTCCAACTACAACTGGAGTCATCAAATGCAACAATGACTAAACTACTTAAGCTGAATAAATGTAGTCTGAGTTAGAATTTCATATTTGTTACACATGACTGATCTAAGTTTAAACGTCGACTCTAGCCATGGTTGAGAACATAGATTTTTGGAGTTATCCATCTTTAGCTTTAAAGAAACAAAATGAATGATAATAATAATACTTGTTTTTGTTCTAGCGCCTTATCATGTTGTTGAGGCATCTCAAGGTGCTTCACAGACTATATTGTAAAGTGAAGGGACTGGGTTTTTTGTGAACGAAACTCAAACATCATGTCATAGATCTAGGGAGAAGCAAGCCCGTGGGGGGCTTCAAAGGTGAGGATGAGGATTTTGAATTGCATCCTCTGGGGGATGGGGAGCCAGTGGGGCTAGATGAGGGTGAGGGTGATCGATCATGGGTGTGGGAGAGGACATGAGATGCAGAGTTCTGAATGATCTGCAGCTTTTGCAGAGAAGCGAGAGAAAGGTGAGCAGTGAGATAATGTAGTGAAGCATTTGGAGACATTTCATTTGAGACAACTCCTGTTCTCTACCACTATCTGCCTACACCTTCCCTCCATTCTAACCTCCAACAGCAACTCACCTCCAGGTGGCCACAGACCACAGATATTGGTGTCCAATATCGACAATATGCACTCAGCTGCTTCTGCCTCTTTTACTCCATCTCCCCTCTCCCCCTTCCCAATTCCCCTTCTTGTTATACCTTTGTTCCCATCTCCCCCTCATCCATCTGTTCCTTTATCTCCCAAATGAAATCCACCACCTCTGCCTGTCTAGCTGCTACTTCCTGCCTTCCATGCTAGCCAATGTCATCAATCTCTCTGTCTGCAAGTCCTCTTTGATCTCTCTGCTATTTTTGGCACTGTTAATAAATGCAAATTGTTTTTTCTTTTCATTACAACAATTTCAAAAATTAGGCTGCAGAAAAATTCATAATTTGCTATATATTAACCACAAGATTGTTTAAATATGAACGTGAGCAAATCAGTGGACTGTAGCAACAATAACAAAATGCATTTATATAATGCCTCTCAAGTCAGAAGAACTTTCCAAGGGCTGGGCAGTGGAAGGTTTGACCACCGTTAGGGGTTGGATTCGGAAGGTGTGGGGTAACATTTACAGTGTTTACTCAAACATCTCCTCGATTCTATGAGTAGCAATGCTCTAATCGATCAGGCAGTCCTAGCTGGACAAGCACCATTCTGCAGTTATCGTATTCAGTCAATCACAGATTTTTAAAAGCTTTTATAATGGAGTGAAACAAGAACACCATCGGTTGAAAAAAAGTTCGTCCTAAAAACACACATCCTGTTATTTTTGATGAGTATTTGTGTACTTAAGGCTTGTAGATCAAATTTAAACAAATATATGCACATATAATGAATTTGAGAGTTCAGTTTGAAACTGGACTGTTTTAAAACATTGCAGTCTTCACACATGATCATCAAAGTACTGTAACTCATTTATGTGAACTGTCTCAAAATGCATACAAGAAATGACGACATAATGCATCACATTTCCAATGATTATGGTGCAAAACTGCAGGATTTTGATTATGTTAGCAACCCTGTATAAACCAAATCATGCGTAAAGTCAAACTGAACATAATCAATCAGTGTTCTCATTTAGAACAGGAGAAAAAGCAGACATGCACAAATAGGTCTATCTAAACGTTTCACAGATCAATCTGAACAAACACATCAACCTTCTAAGCATATTGTATAAATCAATGTGGACGCACAGTGCAATCAAAACATGGTGTACAAGTCAGTCTAAATGCAACAAAACATAGCTTTGTGTTTACGTTTCCTATAATAATGACAACAAATAATGTGCATCCAAAGCATATAACTGTAACGAATGTGTAAGGGTGATAGACATAAACAAACTTTATACCTGATACCTATTGCAGATAGCCAGACAGATGGAAATTGTAACTTTTTTTTAAATGACCACAAATGCTGATTCCTCAGATATCTTGAACACATTTGTGGAGTCCTGCAGCTTAATGGTTAGAGCACTCGCCTCGCAAGCAAGAGGACCCGAGTTCAATTCCCAGGCAAGGCAAAACGTTGGGCTAGTTTCCTTACTGCACACACCTTTGTTAACCTGGGAACCTGGTTGTTAGTTGATTGGCAGATCACTTTTCCGGGGTAATATTCCCGTAACATAATTGTTTTTAAATTTGATACCACAATCCATAACTGTAAGAAATTGGTTGTTGCATTCCAGCCACAAAATATGCAGTTGATTGACTTTAAGGTGTATTCTGTGAAGCGCTTTGAGATGTTTCAAAGATGTGATAAGGTGCCATATCAAATGTAAGGGTTATTATTATTAATATTATTATTTTCCTCACCTCTTTAATTTCCCACTCACAGCTCTAGTGTTGTCATAACGGTCAAGTGATTTGGGCCTTCCACCGAAAATTATTGTAAATTGTATTAAAAATTGAATTGTGCTGTGCATATATTGTATAACAATCACCCATCATTGTCATTAGATGGAGAGATACAGGTCTAATTCCATTAAGTTCATGATTATAGCTGTGTTTGTCAGTGGAACTCAGTAGAAAATGGGAGCAGTCTCCAGTACAGTATATGTAATTTCTCCAAGATGTGAAAGAGGCTCTATAAATGTAATTTTGTTGTTGTTGTTGTGTTTGGCTGTAAATGACCTCTTGGGTCGCCTTCCCAACATGAAAGGCACTATATAAATGTAATTTTGATGTTGTTGTTGTTGTTGTTGTTGTTGCCTATCCTCTCAGCTGCAATGGGTATTTAATCTGATGAAACTAGAAAGGAGAGAAGAATAGACAGGTGGTACTGGTGAGGAATGCTCGACATTGCATCCAAAATTAAAATATGTGTGGATAATACGTTCAGATATGGCAAGGAGTTCAATAAACAGTTAATAAAGCAATGTTACCTTATTACTGTGCAGAACTTGAAGCTATGGTTTCCTCCATAAACTTTTGTTGGTGGTGTGACTGTGTATTTTGTGTATTTTGCCTGCTCTATATCCCCCAGCTGGACTGGCCAGTGACTTTGGTCACTCTCCTACCCCTACCCTCCCAGCCCTCTCCCCTTCCTGAACCCAACTCAGCTCCAAATCCCTGACTGCCCAGCGCCTTGGGATGTCCTTCTGGTGTGAAAGGCGCTCTATAAATGTAATTTGGTTGTTGTATAGGAAAAGGTCCTATACAAATGTCATTTATTGTTATTGTATGAAAAGGGTTAAAATACCATATCTTCTCAGATAAGTGGGGGTGTGGGGGGTGGGTCGGTGGGACATTCTGACACAGATCAGCTGTTATCTTTGAGTGTTTGCTCAGTTCGGTTGGTCACTCATAATAATAATAATCCTTGCATTTGTTGTAGTGCTTTTCACATCTTCTAGACGTCTCAAAGTGCTTCACAGTATTTACTGTAAAGTAAATTGACTGTATATTTCTGGATGAAACACAGCAGACAATTGTGCACAACAGTGTCCCACAAACAGTCATGGACTGAGTGACCAAGTTATTTATTGGGGGGTTTTCGAGGGATTATTATGAGGCGTGTGGAGTAAAGAAACTTGCCCAAGGTTTCGCCCTGTCTGGAATCGAACCCAGGTCTCTCGCTTGTAAGGCGAGTGCTCTAACCACTGAGCTACAGGACTCCACTTCTCTCTCACTTAATCCTAACATTGGTTTTCTCTTAGCATTTCAAACTTGACGCCACAATAATTCCTTCTGCAACTTGGTTAGGGCAGTTTGGGATGACTGGATAAATAACGTGGCTATCAAAAGAATTCTCTAAATGTTTAAGAATAAGACTTATAGATAATTGCACGTTCATAGAATCACAGAATTATAGAATTTTACGGCAAAAAAAAGGAGGCCATTCGGCCCATCTAGTCTGTGCCGGCTCTTTGAAAAGAGTAACTCAATCCCCGCTGCCCCGCTCTCTCCCCATAACCTAACAGACCTGTTCTCCCTAAATAAATATGTAATTCTCCTTTAAAAGAGAATTTTAAACGTTGTTTGCACTGTTGTGATCTTGAAACCTTTCCAGGTACTTTCTCTTTCCATTCACCCTGTAGCTCCTGTTGTACTCAAATTGAATGGCAGATAATTGGCTGAGATAACTAGTGGCCATTAATTATCTCAGCATGAAAAATGCCACGAAATAAAAGACCCTATTCATTTTCATGGATATCGATTCACTCCATTCTTTCATGTTTAAGCATTTTAAAGTATGTAATCCACCTTCACTGAATACAATGTACTATGCGCCGTGTTTGAACAGTAGTTGCACATTGGTGGCAAATTTTTAACTTCCCAACATCTGTGTATCAAGATGATTAATATATGCACAGCCTGTCTCAACGCCAAGTCCTTCACATTTCCACCCAGGCAGGAGATAGCGGCTTCTGTGGTTACTGGGAGCTTCAAGGCAGGTAACTGCACAGTGAGCAAATCAGCGGCTTGGGGGGTGGGAGAGAGAGAGAACTTTACGCGGATAAACAAGAAAGGACAAAGTAAGAAGACAGCGTACTTGTGACACATGCAGCTAAATCGGTTTTCTGCTGATTATTAAGTTGGGCTTACCTCTGGTGATTGCTGTAAGGAGCGGAGAGAAAAGCTTTCAAACCCGACGGCGCACAGACAGGGATGTCTATGAGTGTGGTTCAGTCAGACTTTGGGGGAAGGGGGAAGGGGAGTGGGAGGGGAATCAATACTGAAATTAGTGTAGAATTTATTGTACGATAGACCAACAATTCTCACATTTTCACACCATTTCGAAAGATTTGAACCCCGAGGTGCAAAGCCCCTGTAACGCTGGGAAGGAAATAATAAGAGTAAGAATAATAAGAAGAATTCTTGCATTTGATAAAGCGCCCGGTCACACCTTCTAGACGTCTCAAAGCGCTTCACTGAATATGCAAACACGGAATATGAAGGAATCACACGTTTACATTTAAAGAGAAGCGTTTGAACCAAATAGATAATGAACACGCCACGTATGTAAACGGATTATCTGTCATTTTAAAGAATAAAGCCCGGGGACAATATTATTTGGCAAATTGTTTGTAATTTGTTTGAAAGTTGACCATTTAGGAAACCATCAAGTTTTCGGAGAGAGAATCTCCCGGTGATCAGTGATCCATAGAACAATAAGAGTTTTAATAGGATTTATGACCCGGTTCAGAAACTCCCAACAGACATCACTGGTACAAATGACAGCATACATATCACCCTGTATAGAAAATTATACTTTTTTCTATTTGCAAGGAAAGATCACTAAGTTATTTGAAGTGCTGCGTGTGTATTGTATAGCTGTGAATCTGGGCGTTATATCTGGATTATGTTATTTGCTATACTTATATCGATGTTCGCTTTATTGTACCAGATTCTGATCTAAATTGAAATTGCAGCTTCATTTTATCACCGAGCTAATAACAACGTCAATGACAGCGACTCAACCCGAGTTCCCATAACAAATTGACCTGCATCAATAAACTCCAGAGAGGCTGTCGTGTCAACCAAAAAAAAGTCTCCTCCAATCTCCCCGAATTTCCTACCACACTGATGTCATTTGCACTTATTTGATGATAATAATAATAATCCTTGCATTTGATTTAGCGCCTTATCAGGGCTTCGCGACATCTTAAAGTGCTTCACAGAATATATTGTAAAATGAATTGACTGTAAATGTGTTTCTTTGTTATATGTTGTAAATGTTTTGTGGGCGAAACATATGCGATGGTATATATTTAGCTGTATATTTTGTATGATGGGATATTTTTACGATGGGATATTTGATGTAACGTTTAATAAGATTGGTGTTGATATCAAACAAGTAGAATGAAAGCCTATCAGGCCAACCTAAACAGAGCTTCCTAAACTGTGAGCTGTGCAGTTTTATTGCTCACCGACGTAGAATAACTATCAAATATCACTATATTCTTTGCTTCCAGCTACAAAACGCCAATCGACTTTTTTTCTGATAAAACATTACTGTTGGGATTTTTCAAATGTAAGGATTATTAGCGAACATGATGTAGACTGCGTTAACCAATGATCCGCCAATATGTTATCTTGTTAATATGTTACAATGAATTATTATTGTGACCCATTTGAACAGCTGCTTAATGTTAATGGAGAATATTTTCTCAACCCATGTACAGCCACACAACTTTACAAAAGTGTGGTGTTGTGAAATTCTCCTTGTCTGTACAGTAATTTCCTGTTGCCAAATAATCTTCGGGTGTTTCAGGGAATTGCCCAATGAGTCAATCTGGCAAAATGACCTTTCCCTGTGGGACTTGGTGTAACTCCAATCCAATTTGACCAAACTGAGGTCATATATTTGCTGTCTGACCGGCTATGTGAGTATGTAAGTAAAGGGGGTGGAAGGGGAGTAGTTTCGAGCTGGAGGAAGGAGCTCATCTCTCAGCTGTACATATTCCCACCAAGGGTTCAGTCCAAGTAAAGAGAGGCTTGACTGGCTTGACTGACTGGCTGATAGTTTAAATGCACTGCTGGTTCGGAATGGATTTTGATCAACGATACACGCGATTTGTGTTTAAAACTGCCTTTGAATGTTTTACAATCGAACAACATTGCCCACAAAATACAGTCAATTCACTTTGAGATGTCTCGACGATGTGATGATGCGAAATATCAAATGTTATTATTATTAGTATTATTATTATGTTCGTGCCAAGTAGTGGGGGGGTATTTTTCAAGGATAATGTATAATTGGGATAATTGTTTGTGTATATGTGTGTGTGTGTGTGTGTGTGTTGAGTGGGAGGCAACTTCAAGATAATTAATTGTATGTTATGTTTCTCATGCAATAAATGGTCTGAGTGTGTTGACGTACCAGACACTGAGAGACAAACCAATTCGTTTCAAAACCAGGACATTTCCGTTAAAATATATTAATTTTAATGCCTACTGTTGTCTAAAAGTAAATATACTCGATGTTTTAGTTTTTCTTTTAATGAAATATTTCAGTTTTGACCTTGGGCGATAAGCAGTGAATCGCAGATAATGTGCAACAACAACAACAATAACAACAAAAAAGATACAATCAATTCACATAAGCCATTTACTTTTCACAGAGGGCTACAGTTACACAGTTAAACTTCCTCTAAACCGAAGTACACATTCAAAAACAATGTAATATGTGTGCGCACATTACAACTTCAAATACATAATCGTGTTGATTTGCAACGAAAAAGCCTTTACTGAGTTAGTTTGTGGCACTGGGGAGAGGGGTGGGGGGGAATACATTGAACGCGATGATGTATCTCACTGTACACATTTTGAAACACACAGCCCACGGTTTTTTATGCAAGATTATTCGAAGCACCACTTACACACATTTAAACGAATTCAATTTTTTTTAAAAAAAACAACCGACGCATATCGCTTCCAGTCTCTGAAATGTAAATACTGTGTTGCAATTTCGACTATAATACTTTCAATATTTCAAATGTAAATTAATATTGCCTAGAAGAAACATAAAACCCCGGCTAGACTCTATCGGTGCCACCGAAATCTATATTTATAGTATTTATTTTTTTGGGGGGAGAGGGGGGAATAATATTGCTTTGCATTTATGATAAATAGAGTCAATTCTGTTATTTTGTAATGAATAGGATGTGAGGGGTGGGGGGGGGGGGGTGGGGGGGGGATTGTTAAATCGCAATTAAGACTAAACTGTAATGGTGTGAGTTTACAGTAACAACGTCCTCCTAAAAAAAACAATTAGGATTTTTTGGTGGAGTCTCTAACTGCGGTAGCCTGGTTCCTGAGGTTAGAGCCGGGGAGGCTGGCGGGTTGTGAGGAGGAGACACTGACAGGGGGGAGGTCTCTCCCAAGGCGGTTATTGATGGGGCAAACGTCTTCTTTAAGGTCGCCCGACGAGACCACAGAGTCCTGCTCAGGGGCGCCGCTCCTCCCTCTCTTCTTGTCCTCTTCCTTTTTCCACTTCATCCGCCTGTTCTGGAACCAGATCTTTATGTGCCTCTCTGTCAGGTTCAACATGACGGCCAGCTCCACCCTGCGGGGCCTGGAGATGTACTTGTTGAAGAGAAATTCCTTTTCCAACTCCAGCAGCTGAGCCCTGGTGTAGGCGGTGCGGGTTCGCTTGTTTTCTTCCTGTTCCACCATAAAGGATCCCCCTATAGAGAGAGAGAGAGAGGGAGGGGAGGGGAGGGGGGGCAAGTACATCAGGAGTGGTTTTAATGACTCTGTTCCTCTGGATCATACAGTCAATGATAATAATAATAATCCTTGGTTTTGATATAGCGCTTTTCACATCTTCTAGACGTCCCAAAGCGCTTCACAGAATATACTGTAAAGTGAGTTGACTGTATATATTTGTGGGCGAATCGCGGCAGCCAATTGCACACAGCAGTGTCCCACACACAGTCGTGGATTGAAATGACCAATTTTATTATTGTGGGGGGGTTTGGGGGACTGATTATTATTAGGGATGTGGAGTAAGGAAAGTAGCCCAAGGTTTCACCCTGACCTGCCTGGATTCGAACACGGGTCTCACTGTGTAAGACAAGTGCTCTAACCACTGAGCTACAGGACTCCACGTATACCGGCCAATTGCAATGAGAAATCAAAGTCAAGGCAAATACATCACATGCCTGAGTAGAAATCGTCATCCCAGCGCCCTAAGCAATTCCATTCAAATGCACAATGTTTGAAATGACTGATTTGCCTGTCAGCGTCTCAGAGCGCTTTACGTTTCGGTCCAAAGCAATGTTAACTATTCCAGTAGATGTTGAACTAACTGAGGCGAAGTATTTGGGAATCATTTCCTCCCGTGACATCCCTTTAAAAATAGTACTTCGGTTCACACAATCGATGGATGGGGGTTTCTGGTGTGGGTCACTGCTGTGCACAATTGGCTGCCAGGTTTCACCCACAATTTACAAAGTCACCTCACCGTGCAGTGTATTCATGGAGCTCCTGTAGCTCAGTGGTTAGAGCACCGGCCCCACAAGCGCGAGACCTGTGTTCGAATCCAGGCAGGTCAGGGCGAAACCTTGGGCACGTTTCCTTACTCCACACGCCTGATAATAATCCCTCCCCACAAAAACACAACAATAAAATTGGTCATTTCAATCCAGGACTGTGTGTGGGACACTGCTGTGCGCAATTGGCTGCCAGGTTTCGCCCACAACATATACAGTCAATTCACTTTACAGTATATACCTGCGAAGCGCTTTGAGGCGTCTGGAAGACGTGAAAAGCACGATATCAAATGCCAGGATTATTATATTATTATTGTGTGAAGCGCTTTGAGACTCAACGATGTGATACAGCGGCTTCTCAAATGCCAGGATTATTCCGATTGTTATTCTAATGTAACCCAATAAATAAACTTTACTCGGTGTCACACCCAATCGTGTTAGTGACACACATCACTGCTCCTTCCTATTTGTTGAGGATCGTGTGCAGTGAATTGGGGGCATTTACCTAAACGAAATGCATGTTTTTTATCCTAGCCATTCGCGTGAAAAAGTACTTCACTCGAAATCCGAGCAACGTCAAAGGCACGAAATATTTTGCTGGTGAGGAGATGCAGGATTGTTTTCGACTGGTTTGAATTGCGTCTAGTTTAGCAACTTTTGGGGGGGTTCATACCCACGCGTAATCATCACCATCGATCATCATCCTAATAATATCAATTATTATCATATATATTATATATATAATAATATCAGTAGTGTTAACCTTTGCAAAACGCTGATTCTCTGCTAAACAACACTCTCTGTATGTGACCTAACGCCTTATCAGGTCT
Source organism: Hydrolagus colliei (assembly GCA_035084275.1). Lineage (NCBI taxonomy): Eukaryota > Metazoa > Chordata > Chondrichthyes > Chimaeriformes > Chimaeridae > Hydrolagus > Hydrolagus colliei. The sequence goes on along the minus strand of CM068745.1, from coordinate 18,368,689 downwards.
TGAAACCCCTGAAAGTGCTTCACGTAATATGCTGGCTACTTTGTGGGCGAAAATCGTGTACAACTATCACAGTGTGGGTTGGCATAGCATTCTCTTATTGGTGCTGGTTACTGGTTACTCTGGGTGGTTACTGGGCCACGTCAACATGAACGCACATGAACGCCCTCACACAGCAGGCGGAGACCCACACAGCACCTGACTCCTGTTTCCTCACAGGAACAAGAACAGGCCAGTTCCCGAACATAACGAATTCAAATGTGTTGACACGTAGAACATCACGTTCGTTTCACTGACACCAACAACTTGCATTTATACAGCGCCCTCCGCGGCTCAGAGCGCTTAAAACCGACACCCACACATAATTAGTACACTTACATTAATATAATTAATATATTAACATACCCACATTAATATACCTTAATACCTACAGTAATTCCTACATTAGTATACCTCGTGTACTAATGTACATGGTCAGCGTTTATATAAAAATATATTTTTAGGACATAGAATTATCTTCAGAAGTCAAATGTCCTAGGTACACGAAGTATTGAAGTTAATCACACTAATCCCATTCACATTCAGCAAAAGGCAATGTAAAGCAGCTTCCTGCTGTGCCCTAATCACTTTCTACATTCACTTTGAGGTGGTGACTTCGTGGCTGCCTGCAGGACATCGCTGTGGAAAAATTGACTACCGTATTCGACAGCAAAATAGTCACCACATAATCAGTTTACATTCAACCCAGTGGAGAGCTTTGAGACACCGACCCAAATCGAAAGACACTGTATCAAATGCAAAGATGGTTATTTTACAGCTTGCATTCCACAGAATGGTGTCTCCTGGCTCCAAGTCCACTAAATATTATCAGATTCAACCGGGGCTTTATTATGTGTGTTGACTGTATTTTGTAGGATAAACCCAGGGAAAGGAAACTCGTGTATATTGCCATCAGTCATGAGTTATTAGTGTGTCGAGCAATGAATGGAATGTCTGCATTTGCGACTAAAGTTTGCAGATATTAATAATAAATAATAATCCTAACGTTTGATGTAACGCCTTTTCGCTGAGTCACTGAGTAGCTCAAAAGGGTTTTACTGAATACATTACTGCGTGTATTTTATAATGTGTATTGACTATATTTTGTGGGCGAAACCTAGGGTAAGGAAACTTCCCAAGATGTGTTCAACGGTGTTGAACAGTTGCTACTAAAAGAATGAATGGGAATCCCATTTGAATTTATGGAAAATTTTGAAATGAAAAATATTTTTGAATCCCATTTTGAAAGACGCCGAATTGGATACTTGTCTCAATCCTGTTCCCAGAAGCAGATGGTAAATAAATAAACCCGCTGAGAGCCCAGTGCTTTGCAAAGTGTCTGTAAAGTAAAAATCCGCTTGTTCAATTGAAATCTGATAGTTCCCCAAAATTTGGGAAAGTGTTTTCGTGTGACTGTTCTGTATTGGCCTTCAAATACCCGTTAGCGATTGACTGTGGACTGCAACTGATTCCTATAATAGTGTTAAAATATATACAGTATATATATATATATATATATTAAAGTGTCGGTATGAAAGTTTCTTCCTGTAAAGAAAGCAACCAGGGTTGCCAACTTTATTTAACATGTCCAGAATATTCCGATTCTATTCAGCCACAATAATACTGTCAAATTAACGTGGGCTTCTGCAGCAGAATTAATTTAACTGCTGTAAAAACTAATTGCCAATTGCAAGGGTTTGGAATTACTTCCCCAGCCTGGAGGGTTGTAACATAGATATACATTATTGTTGTTGTGACTTTGCGTGTTTATGTTCTGATTTATTTCTGTTGAAATAAAACCAAGCGATATCAGACACACAATAAAAGATCCCGCTGTTTAACTTGGTTCTGCGAGTCGTAAAAGTGTGCTGACTGTGCTTGCAATGAACGACAATAATTTACTTGTGCCTGGGAGTAGGGAGCAGCCGCACTGTGCACTCCCAACGCAATCCTTTTAGTGCCTTAATAATACAGCAGTGGAGTTTTTCACTCTCATTTGGGAGGAATGGAGGAGCAACAAGTATGTGACAATTACACACAGGGCGAAAGGTAGTTTATATTGTTGGTTTGACAGCAGTGTTGCCCTTGTCCTGTCCTGTCCTGGGAGAGCCTGAACAATCAACCACAGTGTACAGCTCGGGGCCTGTTCACCCTGTGGCTCTCTGAGAGGTTCCCACAGGTACAGAGCGGCCAACGTCACGCCAGGTTAATCGCAAGGTCAAGAACAAGCTGTATGTTCATTTCAGGGTTGGGAATGAGCTGATTATTGCCATTATTATATATACTTCGGCAGTGCGAGGTTTCGTTTGATCAGTTTCATTATGGGCGCCATTTACATTTCAGGAATAGAGATTTATCATCATAATATTAATCCTCACTCGGGATATAGACTCTGGTCATGCCTCCGAGACGTCTCGATATATATATATATTCACAGAACATACTGTAAAGTGAAGTGACCGTATATTTTGTGGACTAAACGCGGCAGATAATTACGCACAGCGTTGTTTCCTGAAACAGTCGTGGATTCAGTGACCACATTATTTTTATTTTATTTTATTTTGTCTGAGGGGGTGTATAGTAATCCTATAGATTATATATGTATATATATGTTCTGTCCATACGGAGACCCGTCCTAATGGAAGAATTTGAGTAATTAATATGACTAATTAATATTTAAAAAATATTAATAAAGTAGCTTTCAAAATGTTGTTGGAACTCACTGGATACCTGGATCCGAAGGTTGACAATATTAGCAATAGCAAATAAAGAGATATTACTGCTGGCTCATTATATCAAAAAGTTCATTAAGAGGTGATTAAAATGAGAACGAAAGGCGCCAGTGAAATACAGTCTCATATATCCGTAATGATCCTCCAAACACAGTAAGCGTTTAATTAGGACACCAGTGGCTGGTTAGATGGTTAATCTATGTGCTCGCTTGCTGTGGGTGGGAGACACTGTGCAATATCGAGTTAAATCCCACAGTTTATGTACCGTGTAGAGCGACAGACGTCCACATAAAACAGTTATACAAGGTAGTGTTACTGTTGTTTCAGTCTAACCGTGTTGTCGAGCTGTGGTCATACTGAACTGATCACCATTCTGCCCAAACCGATCCCCCTGTTGCTGATTGGAAAAGTGCCTCCAAATCCAGCCAACTCCAGAACCTCCAACTGCTCTTAGTTTATCATAACACGTAAGATGCTAATGTGTTCCCTCTCCTATCCAGTCACACCCGAAACATTACTGTGTGTTTCTATTTCAGCTAAGAATTGACCTGTTGGGGGAAATACCACCATTTTCTACTGTTATTGCGGATTATTTTTCAGTTTATCCAAAATAGCTGTAAAACTTGCTGTAAAATTGCCCCCCCCCCATCCGATAGTTTATTTCAGTCTTAGATACACACATCCACTCCAACTCACGCAAACCAAGTCACGCTCATACAACTGGAACCACAAGCTATATTTTTATTCTATGATTGGGGATGATATACCATCTTATATCAGCATGGGAAAGGGAACGAAATATATATACTAAAAGGATAGGAAATGTTTAAAATTAATAATCATATATTACAATAAGAGTTGTTAAGAAAATTCTAAATAACTGAAAAGTGGAATTAATAATACCACTTTTTTTTCTAATCGTGTCAGAGTAAAAGGCAGAGGTGGAACAGATATGATGGACTGAATGGTTTCTTTTACTCTTTTGCAAGATTGTGTTTTGGCAGGATTAGATAATCATTCGTTCTGACAAAACTTGCACAAAATGAGTAGCAGCAAAAATAACATTTAAAATGTAGTCATCTTCAAAACGCCCAGTTTGTGATAGAAATAATACAGAATCATTGTGTTCTTTTTAAAAAAAATAGGTGATCTACATTGATCTGCACAGATTTGTTTGGGGTGGAGAGAAGAAATCGCCGCATTTATATGCCATACTTGGAGAATGGGTATAGTTGTTGAAACAACGCCTCTGTTAATAGATGTTTGTTTATGTAATGGGTTGCGATTTGTGTTTTATGACTTGATACAGCCAAATCTAGAGTAATTATACACATATAGATCCCTTTACAACTAGCAATCACATTATCAACTGGATGCGCGTTGCCTTTTGCCACTGAATTCATTCAGAAGTTTGCCATAATTAGATTATAAGTTATTTCCAATAATTGATAACGCTGTATCTCTGTATCTCTATCTCGGGTAAATGATCGATTCACCCTGATTTACTTTCTTTTAAGAAATACTAAACCTTGCATTTTATTGCTCTGGGGAAATTTGGGCTGTGATTTTGCAATGCAGCAAATTCGGATGAAATGAAAACGGGATGAAGAAAACTCCAGCCTGGATGCCGATGTACTTAGTTGACTCCATGTTTACCTTGATTGGCTTCTTTTGGAAAGTCCCTAATTTACTTTAAGAATAAGAATAAGAATATTCTTAAAGTAAACATCTGATAGGCGCTTCACTGGGTTCACGGTAAATTATACTGATGTATTTCCAGGCAAACGCGACAACTAATTTGGTCACAACAGTGTCTCATAAGCAGTGTCTCATAAAATGATTGTATCATTTTATTTGCAGCATTGTTGGCCAGGACACCAAGAGAAAGTTCCTTCTCTTTTCCAATAATTCCCGAATGGATTGACTGTATTTAGTACTGGCTGGTAACACACTGCAACTCTGCAGTCATTTTCTTTCTGTTCATTTGTCTATTCGGATTGTATCAACAAAACGTGAGATTAACGTGAGAAGCAATTCTATTCGGACAGTGTGTGTGTGTGTGTGTGTGTGTGTTGTTTTAAAAACGAAAATAGAATTCGTGAAAATGTTTTCCTGCAGGCACACCAACGCAGTTTCAAATGTACAATACCAATCGAATTTTTTTTATTATCAGATCAACACATACATTTGAAGTGCATGATTCCAGTTTCAATAAGTAATTGAGTTAGTTTAAGCATTTACGCTTAAATGAATCATAGGAGTTTTCAGGTGAGGATACAACAGGTGTTTGTGTAATTTAAGTACATTGTTTTACTTCAGAATATAATCTCAGCAGCTGTTTAATATTGAAGTAGTGTTAATACAGCAAGCTCTGGTGATAAACAATAGGATCATTTTGCTAGAAATGATCAGGATATTAGTATCCACTCTGCATGAAGATTATCAGTATTAACCAGGAGCAAAACTCATTCCCAATGAAGGAATGACATTCATATCATCCGACGCTCCTGCCCAAATCTATCACTTGTCCTACCGCTTTCTAAACAAACCCACAATCATTTGCAAAAGCACTAACAATAATCACCATCAGAATACTGACTGGGCCTCCCCGAGGTGAAATGCGCTGTACAAGTGTCATTTTGTTGCTGTGCTTCTTGTTGCACTTGATGTAGCGCCTTATCACAGCGTCGAGACGCCTCGAAGCTCTTCACAATACAGTAGCTACTGGACTGTGTCATTTTGTGAGCGAAAATATTGCTCGACAGTGAAGCGGTGAGTGAGTGAGCACCTTACCTGGCCATTGTCCTTTCCAGACGTGCGCATGTGATTTGGTAGATTTCATCCAGGGAAAGGGCAGGTGAGTTCTGCCGCGTTCGTCCAAGGCTCCGATTTGGGAGCCGTTCCCAAAGCAAGTTCCCTGGGGGGTGTGGGGGGGGTGCGGGTGGTGGAGGTGAGACACTCCGGGATCCTCTGATATGGCAGGCACTTCGAAAGGAGAAATATCAGGCGGGCTGCCTTGGTCGAGCCCTGACAAGGCGGGGTTGGCGTAAGGTGCCTGTGGCTGTCTGCCCACGTAAAGACATGCTGGAGGACTCTGTCTGTATTCCTGGGCTTGCTGTCTCTGGTAAGCACAAGACTCTTTGTACATCTGAGCTGGTGCATAATAATGTTCCTCGCTATTCATGGCTCCTGGGATCTCGACAATTGAGACATAAAGGAATTGCCTGTAATTTACAGTTTCATGGGTCTGGCTGGTTTGCTTCACTAATGGCAATAACACCTGGCACCCAATCATGCTCCTATAGAGGACTCCCAGTGGATCATGTGATGCACTCGCTGCAACCTATTGGACTGCAATTTCCAGATAAGAACATTTGGGCAACTTTCTGTGTTTGGCTCGGCGGCTGCCCATCCACTGTCCATAGCTCAGCAACAATGGAAACCTGTGTGAGTGTGTGAGTGTGTGAGTGAGGTGAGTGAGGTGAGTGAGTGAGTGAGTGAGTGGGTGAGTGAGTGAGTGGCCAGCCAAGCGAACTCGCCCCTCTCCCTCTTGCAACAGAAAAACAACGCTTTCGTTCAAGAAGAGAGACATGTGCTGTGTAGCTGGATTTCTCAATCGAAACAGATGGCGGGTCTGTGTTGGCGAGTGGTCAGTTCGCTCTTTGCTTCATTCCAGCGTGAATCAGGAGAGTTACACAAATATGCCGAATTTACAAACATTTCACCTTAGAAAATGTATTACCAGTTGTGAATGGTATCAGTGATAGATTAGACAGGGCGCTGTTATCGCATTTTGGAGTCATTTCGCCCTGGGAACCAGGGATAACAACACACACAAAAAAGTGGGATTCCTTTCAGCAAAGCGAGATTAGCTACTGTTTTCCTGTCTGGACGGCCAGGATTAACACGTTTGCGATGAAGGGCATCGACAGCGAGAACACGCGTTTGTCCATTTGCTTCCATTTGACCCGAAAAACTCGTTGCTCTAAAAACACACTTCGATTAAGAATCGCCTCCAGACTTGTCTTATATTTCACCCACAAAAACACAGCCACTCAAAGGACTTTACGGTATATTGCGTGAAGCGTCCGGAGATGTCTAGACGACGTGAAAAGCGCGACATGAAACGCAAGGAATATTATAATAATAAGTATTATTGCTATTTTTGTGCAGTCGGCAATTCCCGCCCTCTAGTGTACAATCACCAATTGAGATTTCGTTTGCACTTCGCCTGTGGAAACATCAGATCGTGTGTTGTCTTTTCCTCTTCCCTTTCCGTCCCTTTCACTCACTATTTTCTTTGCTTCCCCTTTTTCTCTCTATATTAACCTCGCTCGACAATAGGTTATTGATCTGGTGCAGGGTTGCTGGGGGTTTTCTGCTGTTGAGCGACTTTTCTCCGGCTTTGCCCTGTCAGGGGCTGTTTCACAAATCCACACACCACCAAATATTGACTTTCGATTAGACGACCGTCCGAAGAAATTCTGTCGAAAGAGCATTGCCTTATATAATGTTTAAGAACACGATACTATTCTCTCTCTCTTTCTCTAAAATAAAGTATGAAATAACTTTTCCGGGCTTCTTATTTACACCCCGAAGACAAGGCAACCCTTTTAAAGTTAAATATAAATAGTCTTGGTATCAGTTAGCGACCGATAGTGACTGCATTGATTATTTGGAGTATTTTTTTTATATAATTCACCGCGAGTGTTGACCTTTCTGGATGATATAGTAGTGCTTGCTGCTGGTTGACTTGGTGACAAGGCTATGAGGAGGCGGGGAGCTGGTGGAAAGGACAAAGATCGCCTCACTACCTGTGCTCAGCCATGCTTACTCACACAGAGAGTATTTACTTTGCACTCCTGCCGTAATTGCACATTTCTGCAAATTTTTACCCATTTAAACGCTTCATTTAACTCCACGTCGGTGTTCTGCTTACCTGTTGACAAGGGAGAGGGATTTGCAGAAGTCCTTTAAGCGTGGTGGGCGGAGTGGGGACACACACACACACACCAATCCTTTTTAGTTTCCTCTTCCCTTTTTATTTTCGCCAAGCCAACTTTTATACCAGTTTAGACGCGGGGCGTTTGTTAATTATACTTTGGTGCCGAATTTTACGCCGTTCTGCATGGTCAAGATCCCATCAGATTAAACACTCTTGGGCAATTTTTGAAGCGTACATGCTTTATGTGAAAGCTTTATCTATGAGCTGGTCAATATTTACTGGAAATCTGTGCATCGTGTCTTACAGGCTGTCGGAAAATTCTGAAACAAGTACAGTTTTTACGACCGTAAAGGGACTCACATTGAATTACAATATTTCTCATAATTATGCAATTTGCTATGATCATAAAAACCAAGTCCATTAACGTTGAAATGGGTTTCCGCAACGCGAATCTATTCCCCTTTGCCATAAAACGGGACAGTGAGCATTTGAGTTAGTATTGAGCCATTAACTAATTGCTTTCTCGAGCCATTAAACACCAGCTCTTATGGATAAATAAACAGAGAAGGTTGTAAACCAATTACTGAGGATAGTGAAAAAGTATTTTATTAGCACGAATTACTGATAGTCAGCCAATTAGTTCGGTAGAAATTTTACACAACAATTTTCGTTTAATTCGGATGAAGAAGAGCTACCGATTTGGAAGATATTGATAAACATGAATCTAAAGACTTTTTTTTCTGTACATTAAACACGGTCCATAATACAGGAACGTGTCTTGCGAAGAATCGTTGCTCTGCCGTTTATACAACTGTTATAAATTGGTAGATTTTAAACAGTATCGATCTATGGAGTACCATCGAGAGTAATTTTATTGGCAAATAAGAAAACAGGTGAATAAAAAGGTCTGTGTTTGACATTTCTAGCACAGCCCGCTACTCGAGGGGAGTTGAATTGATTTATTGGTAATACCGTCAAAGTTCAACCAAAAGGTGGACATGATGTTTCAGAGTAACCTTGTGTGATCTGTACAACAACAAACCCAGTGGTTCATAGTTTGACTCAGACTTTATGGCTTTCCAAGTTAGAATACTAAACGGTTTGAACTGCAGAGAAGCCATGAAGATTGCTTCACCTTTACTTCCTAGCCAATGCTACTAGTTTTCACAGGTTACACAGTCGAGCCCATGGTGTTTGGAAGCAACTTGTGTTCTGCATGGAAAATATCCTCTTGATTGGAATCCACATAGTGTAGACCACTTGATTGGATATTATGAACAAGGATCTGAGATAAAGATGACTGAATTATAATGCTTACATTTTATAAAGCGCCTTTTATGTTGAGGGGACGTCCCAAAGAGCTTCACAGGATATACTGTAAACTATAATGACTGTATATTTTGTAGGTAAACATTTACTCACATCAATGGTTCACAAACAGCATGAAGCGGATAATCAATTTTAGTTGGCGGATTGTTGGCCAGGGAAAACCAACACAGGACTTAAAAATCATTATGAATTCTGAATGCACAACGTTTCGTATAAAAACAAATGTAATAGGAATTTATAGCTGAAATCTCTCTCTTTACTAACACGAATGTGAATTTGAGAATAAGCTTACTTAATATTTTTGCAAAGAGGTTAACTAAAAAAAAGTCCTACCTAATCCTACCCTTTGTCATGTTTCTATTATTTTTGTGTGCTATTTCCTTCAAAGCTTGGAGCATTTGAATTTATACTGAAAGGTAAGACAATAGAAACAAGAAAAACAATTTGACTGCTTGTCAATTCGTGTAACAATTGTATTTTCAGATTCACCCAATAACTGGTCCTCATGGTGTGAGTGTAAATTTGTTTTTGCTTTTTGTGTGCTTTACAAATATTGATTGCTGGTGAAGTCTTTCAGCCAATCTACTTATAAGATATCTTCAAAACTCATCCAGTAGTAATTGAACATCCGAGTATGGTTACAATTGTGCAAGGGAAGGTCACTGCTGTAACTGACTGAACAATCGTTTCCCAATTGCAGCCTGAAAGCCTGAGTTACTATCCAATAATAATAATAATATTAATAATCCTTGCATTTGATTTTGCACTTTTCGCGTCTTCTAGCGCTTCACAGAATATACTGTGAAGTGAATTGACTGTCTATTTGTGGGCAAAACATGGCGGCCGATTGCGCACCGGAGTGTCCCACAAACAGTGATGCATTGAAATGGCCCAACATTTTTGGGGAGGGATTATTATTAGGCATGTGGTGCAAGGAAATTGCCCAAGGCTTCACCCTGCTGGGAATTGAACCCAGGTCTTTTGCTTGTGAGGCGAGTGCTCTAACCACTGAGCCACAGGAATCTTAGACTTCCATTGAGTTTGAAAGATGAAACTCATTCTCTTCCTTTGTAGCAGCCAATTGATGTCTTTGGAAACCTGATCTCGTGAATAATCATGTTTTGCCTGAATGCATTCCCAATCTCCTTTGACAGTTATTTGATTCTAATAATAGACCATGCATTTGATGTAGCATCTCATCGTGTAAAAATGTCACAAAGTGCTTCACCATTTTCCATAAAATTTAGTGACTGTGCATTTCAAAGCAAACTTTGATGACAACAACAACAAGTTCGATTTATATAGCGCCCTCCACGCCGGACAGCGTCTCAGAGCGCTTCACAGTGTGATACTCACACTTAATAGTATTAATAATCGCTGTCTGACCTGCTGAGTGTTCCCAACAATTTCTGTTTTTGTTTCTGAGGAAACTGTCAGATTGCTGACTTGCCTCATTGCAGATGTCACGAATTAGTACATTTACACATTTTTTCTCCTTGTTTTAGCTGAAGTGTAAATCCAGATAGTCCCATCTGTAACAGATTGTGCAATCATTTCAATGCAAGGGAAATGGAAAGAAATAAGTTGCATAGTATTTTACTGTCTCAAAATGTTGCAAACTCTTCATAAATAATTATTGTCAAGTGTGGTGACTATTGTTGCAGGCAAACGCAACAACAACAACAAAATTACACCCATGCAGTGCCTTTCACGTCAGGAGGACTTACCAAGGTGCTGAACAGTCATTGTTTCAGACCCAAGCTGGGGTCGGGCATGGGGAGGGTGGAGGGAAAGGGGGGGATTTGGGTGATCAATGGGACCGATGAAGAGGAGGGTCTTGAAGGGGGACTATGTGTACTATCTGCACGGCAAGATGCAACAAACAGCAATGAGTCAAATGACCAATTTCATCTGGAGGCTGGTTGGACAAAATGGACCTTACTACCTTATTTTACTCATCTAAGTGCATATGTCCACAAGCCTCTGCTGCTCACCACCACCATTTGTTAAACTTGCAAAGGGCTAGAATCTTGTTACCTTACAAATCTCATGGATGGTCTAATTGTATGCTCAGAAATTCATTGGAAAAATTAGAATAATCCTTGCATTCGATATAGTGCTTTTCACATCTTCTAGACATCTGAAAGTGCTTCACAGAATATACTGTAAAGTGAATTGATTGCACATTTGTAGGTGAAACACAGCAGCCAATTGCACACAACAGCGTCCCGCAAACAGTTGTGGATTGAAATGACCAATTTTTTTTGAAGGATTGTTATTAGGCGTGTGGAGTAAGGAAATTTACCTAAGGTTTTGACCTGCCTGGAAACGAACATAGGTGTCATGCTTGTAAGGCGAGTGCTCTAATCAATGAGCTGCAGTTTTTCTTTCAAAGGTTTGCTTTGTGCCAGTTGCATTCACAGTAGATTTATGCTACGGCCAAAGGAAAGTAACAAAGGTGTAGGTTTACTGGTTCCAAAAGCCTGAATTCTATTGGATTTCACATGGAATTAAATAAAAACTGGACCTAATTGACTCAATCTCTGTAATATAACTACAATATTAGAAGGGTACAACAATGTAATTTCCAATAGCCAAATAATTGTGTGGTGAAGCAGCTGAAAAAACTAATAGAATGCTAGTAAATCCAGATAGAGCAGCAGAAAGGAAGTCCACAGAAGTTACTTGAGGATTTTATAATGGACCCTTAGACTCTGTTTGCCTACAACTTGGAATACATTGAGTTGTTTACCCTACAGCAAAGCTAAACATTGGGTCTGCAGTATTTGATCCTCTCACTCGTTTTCAAATACCTTCATGCTCTGGCGCCTCCCAACCTATCTGATCTATTTACCCCCAACTCCACCACCTGCTGCCTCCACTTGGCTGGCTCTGGCCTCCTGTTTGTCCCTCATCCCCTCTGCTCCACCATCAGTGGTGGTGCCTTCAGCCGCTGGAGTTCTCTCCGTCAATCCCTCCCCCTTGTCCCCCCCCCCCCACCCTCAAATTCTGACCTAAAGACCCACCTTTTTCGATCATGCTTATGGGCACCTCCCCAGTCCCTCCCCTGTGGCTCAGTGTCGGACTACGCTGCTGCCAAGCACTCGAGGACACTACCACGCATGAAGGGTGTATTATATAAATATAAATATAAATGCAAGAACGCATTTATATAATAATAATCCTTTCATTTGATTTAGCGCTTTTCATATCTTCTAGACATTTCAAAACAATGGTGAGTCCAAAGACGAAATTACATTCACAAAGTTCAAACTGCAGAAAGAGTTTTTTTTAATTTATTGCCTACAATTTTCAGACATCAGATGGCAATCAAAACTTTGAACTTCACTGCAGTTTATGGTATTGTGTTGAACTCACGTAGTCTAAGCCGTCACTCCAAAGCAGCATCTTTGAGACATCAAACCGAGGTCCTGTCTGCCTCCTCAGGTGTAAGTGCAGGAACCCATGGCATTATTTGGAAAGAAGAGGGAGTTCTCCCTGTATCCTTACCAACAATTCCCCAGATTAAAAAAACTGGGCACTCGTTTCATGGTTGTTTGTGACATTGTGTGCACTGTGCTGCTGCATTTATTTACACAGTAAATTCTGTGAAGCATTTTGAGGTGTCTTTCTGATGTGATACGATGCCTCCACTTCAGTTCCACAAACAGTTTCTCATCTAACCCCTGCACCATCTCATGCAGCGTTCCTCAGGGCTCCGTCCTTGGTCCCTTCCTCTTCAACACCTACATGCTCCCTCTTGGTGACATCATCTGTAGAAATGGGATCAATAATAATAATAATAATCCTTGCATTTGATATAGTGCTTTTCACATCTTATCGACGTCCCAAAGCGCTTCACAGAATATACTGTAAAGTGAATTGACTGTATATATTTGTGGGCGAATCGCAGCAGCCAATTACGCACAGCAGTGTCCCACACACAATCGTGGATTGAAATGACCAATTTTATTATTGTGGTTTTTTTGGACGGATTATTATTAGGTGTGGGAAGTAAGGAAACTTGCCCAAGGTTTCGCCCTGACCTGCCTGAATTCGAACACAAGTCTCCCCAGTTTGGTCTCCCCAGCTTGCTCTAACCACTAAGCCACAGCAGCTCAACTTCCACATGTACACAGATGACACCCAACTGTATCTCTGCCTCCACCCTTGAGTCCACAACCATTGCTGCCTTGACAGAATATCTGTTAAACATCAAGTCCTATCAAACAGGACTTGATGTTTAACAGATATTCTGTCAAGTTAAGTTTCTTCAGTTGAACATCAACAAGACTGAGGCCCTTCTATCTGGCTCCCATCAGCTTGTCCACACCTCAGGTGTAGCCAGTATCACAATCCATGGATGCACACTCCCATCTCACTAAGCCAGTTTAGAACCTGTTTGACCCTCAGCTATCCTTTCTATCCATATCCATGCCATGACCTGCTCTGCCTTCCCCCACCTCTGCAACATTGCCTGTCTCACACCACCGGCCGCCGAAACTCTCATACATACATTCATAACATCCAGGCTTGATTACACAAACTTGTTTCTTCTTGGCCTCCCCAACTCCTCCCTCCACAGATCACCCAGAACTCTGCGGCCTATGTCCTGTCCTGCACTGACCGTATCACCCCCACCCTATTTCACTGTTTTCCCATCACACAGAGGATACAGTTCAAGATCCTGGTCCTCACCTTCAAAGTCCTATATGGCTTTGCTCCCCCCTACCTCTGCAATCTCCTAACCCCTACCAAACTGCCCCTTCTGCTCAATGAGCTCCCTCTGCTCAATGAGCTCCAGCCTGTTTCCCATCCCCCACCTCACCACCCCACTGTTGGTGGATGGGCCTTCAGCAATTCTGCCTCCAACTCTGGAATTCCATGTCACAGTCTCTCTGCCTTGCCCCCTCCCTCACTAGCTTCAAGACCCATCTCAAGATTCTCCTCTTTGACCATGCTTTCAATCAACTTCTTTCCCCCCACCATCCTCCACCTTCCCCAATACTAGGGTCCGGCAACATATCGATATATCGCTAAAACCCGATATAATTTTCATATCGATACGCCGATATAGGCATTTCAAAAATATCGATATATCGAAAAGTTGATATATCGAGGTAAAAAATCGGGATGCGCGCACACTGAACTACAAGACCCAGAATGCTCATCTCTATACACATTGCACAGACCGAGGTACAAAGCCGCCATATTGTATTCATAGTCCTCGAATACAATATACAGGTATGCAAGGGGTGGGGGGTGGGAGGGGGAGAGAGACGGCTGGGGGGTGGGGGAGGGGGAGAGAGACAGCTGGTGGGGGGGGAGGGGGAGAGAGACGGCTGGGGGGGGAGGGGGAGAGAGACGACTCGGGGGGGAGGGAGAGAGAGACGGTGGGGGAGGGGAGGGGAGGGGGAGAGAGACGGCTGGGTGGGGTGGGGGTGAGAGAGACGGTGGGTGGGGGTGGGAGAGAGGGACGACAGCAGGGAGGGGAGGAGAGAGGGACTGCGGCGGGGGTGGGTTGGGGGAGAGACTGGGTGGATGTGATAATATAGATAGATAGAGATGGGGGGGATGTGAGAGAGGAGAGAGACACAGAGACACAGACAGAAAAACACAGAGATGGAGAGAGTGAGTGTGAGAGACACAGACAGAGAAAGATATTTACCTCCTGAGGAGATAGACCCCGAATGCATGCGCACCCCGAATGCACGCACCGCGCGCACATGCGCAGTACGAAAAACTCAAAAATATCGATATTTCAGTATATCTCAATATGAGCCCATTGATATATCTAAATCGGAAAATTTCCATTTCGACGGACCCTCCCCGATACCCAATCCTAGTTTGGGTCCAGAATGTCCAGTGCCCAGCTTGAAAAGTACCATACAAATGTAATTTTGTTGTTGCTGTTGTTGATATAGATTCATAGATTCATAGAATTTTACGGCACAAAAGGAGGCCATTCGGCCCATCTAGTCTGTGCCGGCTCTTTGAAAAGAGCGATTCAATCCCACTGCCCTGCCCGCTCCCCATAGCCTAATAGACCTGTTCTCCCTAAATAAAGATCTAATTCCCTTTTAAAAGTTGTTATCGAATCAGCCTCCACCACCTTTTCAGGCAATGCATTCCAGATTCGAACAACTCGATGAGTGAAAAAATTTCTCCTCAGCTCCCCTCTACTTCGCCTTGAAACTATTTTAAATCTGTGACCACAAGTCACAGATTCACCCACGAGTGGAAATAGTTTTTCTCTATTTGCCCTGTCGAAACCCCTCATGATCTTATAAACCTCTATTAGGTCTCCCCTCAATCTTCTCTGCTCCAGAGAGAATAACCCTAGCCTATCTAGCCTCTCCTCATAGCTGAAGTCCCTCAATCCTGGCACCATCCTAGTAAATCTTCGTTGTACCCTTTCCAATGCCTTCACATCCTTTCTGTAGTGTGGTGACCAGAATTGAACACAGTATTCCAGCTGAGGCCTCACCAAAGTCTTATAGAGGTTAGTCAGCACTTCCTGACTTTTGTACTCTATACCCCTATTTATAAAGCCTAGTATCCCATATGCCTTCTTAACAGCCTTGTCTACCTGTCCTGCCACCTTCAACGAGTCACTAACACAAATCCCCAGGTCTCTCTGTTCCTTCACACCATTTAAAATTGTACTATCTAGCCTATATTGCCTCCCTTCATTTCTTCTCCCAAAATGCATCACCTCACACTTCTCTGCATTAAACTTCATCTGCCATGTGTCTGCCCACTTTACCAATTTGTCTATATCCTCTTGCAGATGGCTACTATCCTCCTCACTATTTACTATTCTCCCTAACTTAGTGTCATCTGCAAAGTTGGAAACTGTACTCCGTACACCCAAGTCCAGATCATTGATGTAGATTACAAACAGCAATGGTCCCAAAACTGATCCCTGTGGCACACCACTGCTCACTTCCCTCCAATCTGAAAAACAGCCGCTCACTACAACTCTCTGCTTTCTGTCTCGCAGCCAGTTGTGGATCCACGCTGCCACTGTCCCTTTTACGCCATGGGCCTTTAATTTCATAATAAGTCTCTCATGTGGCAATTTGTCAAATGCCTTTTGAAAGTCCATGTAAACTACATCAACTGCGCTACCATTATCCACCCATTCCGTTACCTCATCAAAAAATTCTATCAGATTTGTAAGGCAAGATTTGCCTTTAACAAATCCATGTTGACTGTCCCTTATTAGCCTATATCTTTCTAAGTGAAGATCTACCTTGTCCCTGATTATGGACTCTAGAAGTTTGCCCACTACCGACGTTAGACTGATTGGTCTGTAGTTACCAGGCTTGTCCTTCTGCCCCTTTTGATACAAGGGAGTAACATTAGCTATCCTCCAGTCCTCTGGCACGACCCCTGTGTCCAAGGAAGATTGAAAGATCGTGGCCAGAGTCCCTGCTATTTGCTCCCGTGCCTCACTTAGTAACCTAGGGTGCATCCCATCCGGACCAGGTGATATGGCCGTATTCCAAATGGCAGGATTAATATTATCTGAAAATTAGATTATTGTTTGCTAGTTTATAACTCATAAAGGCATGTGATGGTGTTATTCAGAATCGATGTGACATTAATCTTTTCTTCAGTTATCAGGAGAGGCTGGAGAAGCTAGGATTATTCTCCTTGGAGCAGAAAAGGTTAAGAGGAAACATAATAGAAATTTTCAAAATTATGAAGGAATTCAACAAGGTGAACACAGAGAAACTATTTCCACTGGTGAGTAGGTTGGTAACCCAAGTACACTGATTTAAGATAGGTGTTAAAAGAAACAGAGGGGAGGTGAGAAGATGTTTTTTCACATGGCATGTTGTTCGGACTGGAATGCGTTACCTGAAAGGTGGTGGAAGCTGATTCGACAGCAACTTTTAAGAGAGCAGTAGATAGTTATTTGAGGAAGACAGGTTTCCAGGGCTATGTGGAGAGAGTGGGGGGTGGGATTGATTTGGACATCTTTTTTCAAAGAGGTGGCACAAACAATATCGGCTGAATGGCTTCCTTCTGTCTTGTATAATTCTATGATTTTATAATTCTATGATTTTAATTATTAATTAAAATAATTGGTAATTGGTACTATGTGTTTGTTCCTATTTTATTGCACAATCACAACATATTTTATTTTAATTAATGTGTTTAATAAAAAGTGAGTACTTCATCTCTAGATTCAGATGATATACGTAAAACACTTGCGGTTTTCTAAATCTAGTTTATCAGTTTATCTAGAGACAGCTGAATCCTATGATTAAATTCTTGCTTTCTATCGGTAAATTGTTATCTGTTGGCTTTGATGGCTCTAAATTCCCTTGTCATTTTATTTTGAGACAGTGGAATACTGTACTTTTCTCAGTAGTTCAGATGACACTTCAATGTAGTGAAGGGAATTAAACTGAAGTACAATCTGTTAAGGTGGATTTAAAATTCACATACAATTCATGTTCAGAGGTGTCTCACAGTTGTAGATTGAGTGGCCAAATTTGTTGAAAAGGATTATTACACCCAGAAAAGTGATCTCCCAATCAACTGACAACCGAGTTTTTGCTTACTGCGAGGTAAACAGAGGCGTGCAGAGTAAGTAAACTTTACCAACGTTTTGCCCTGTTGGAGAACAAAAGAACAACAAAATTACATTTGTGTAGCACCTTTCACATCCGGAAGACATCACAAGATACTGAAGCCAGGTCCTCTCTCTTGCAAGGTGAATGCTCTAACCATACTATTAATGAGGAAAGATTTCTCGCTACATCTGTAAGTCAGTAAAATTTTATGATAATCTGATAAATGCCCACATGAATGTAAAACAAACTGGCATGTGCTTTTAGTCCCTAGGCCCCAAAGCTTTGGCATTCTCTCCCCCATTCTCTCCGCCTTTCCCCCTCACTCCCCACTTTCAAATCCGGCCTAAAGATCTTCCTTTTTGATTGCGATCACCTCACTTCTCCCTCTTCCCTTGGCTTGGGATCAGAATACACCATTGCTAAGTTCTCCGAGACACTACTACTCATAAAGGGCGGAATATAAATGCAAGTTGTTGTTGATGTGGGATGTCCTCCCAACGTGAAAGGCGCTATATAAGTGCAATTTTGTTGTTGACACATTGATTATTCCATTGAGTTATATCACAATATACCCAAATGATTGAATCCATCATTACACCATACACAACAGCCACCTCCATTCCCTCAAATCTCAGGTACGATCCACTGAACTCACCTGGCGCAAATCCAAATGAACCATTCACCATGAGATTTGGCAGGACTGCACTGGAGATTAATGGTAGAAAATAAATATAACAACATTTCTAAAACACGAGCTTCGAAAAGTATTTTCACATTGATTGAAAGTAAATTGGCATGTGTTCAGTGTATTGTCAAAAGTACATTAGGGAATCACAAGTAACAATAGAGTGAGAAGTGACTTTGTTCTAATGGTTTGTTTAAATATAATGTTCATGCTTTGCAAAGTTTGGCTGCTGAGTTTTGCCACAAAGAATATATAGTCTATTCACTTTACAGTGCATTTTGTGAAGCACTTTGAAACATATCAAACATCCGATAAGGTTCTAGATCAAATCCAAGCAATATTATAGCTCACTCTTGGTCTGACAGTCGATATATTTGTGACAGAAGGAGCTGTCTTTCAGACTACAAATCCCAGAACGCCGAGCTCTCTTGTAATTTAGCGTTTGACAGCAATAAACCGCCAGGGGCCACTGCAGCTTTATCAGCTGGGAGGGTTCTGTTGAGCTACACAAACATAACCAGACAGATCAGAAAGGCATCATCACCACCCTTCACTCGTCTGGGATCTCAAAATTAAAATGATTAAAATATTTGGGAAATAAAAAGGGTTAGGGATCAGTTCATTCTTCTTTTAGTAACAGCTGGACAAACTCCAATGGCACAATACAGGGTTTTGTAACACAGTGTAAAATATACAGTATTATGATACAGCGTTTATAAGTGCTGATTACTGTATTTTGGACGAAAGCCTAAAAGTTGAAAACATTTTGGGGGGTATATATGTTTTATATATATATATATAAGACTTTGTGCCTGGGTCTGATAGGAAGATATTTGCCAAATTGGCTTCAGAATGTTAAGTGTATGTAAGTGTGTTCCTCCAATTTTCGTTTTATTTTGGCAACTACTGCAGTGTTTCTGGAGATTGTAATGGCTACATCTTCCAAAAGTCTTCGAAACCTTCGGAGTGCAGCCCATCTTGTGCAACTTTAACTTAAAACGAATACAGTATCATTCACGAGTTGTTAAAACATAATCTGCATCTGCTTTTATGTAAAAAAAATCAAAATGTCATGGATAATTAATTTTTTGGAGGTTGTTTGACATGTGGAAACTTATTACAATGCTCAAGTATCCATACCAGACTGAGCCTTCTATATGTGCATGGAATCACAGACTGTTCAGCGCCTTGGGACGTCCTCCCAGCACTTTACCAATGCAATTTTCTTGTTGTTGTTGTAGTTTAATGCATAGAGATTTCCTTGTGCCTTGAATGCAGTTACAGCCTCTCCCGGGAGGGATCCTTATTGCTCACCACATGCTGGAAGATACAAGGCACAGTTTGGTGAGAACCAAAGCTTGGGGAGCTCAGAGTGTAGTGAGGGTAAGTGTTGAGATGAACTAGCTGAACCTATGTTGGCTAGCTTTTCAGGTGGACTCACTCTCTCTCCCACCTGTTGGGGCTTTTACTTGCAGTTATTCCTTCCAAGTGTTGTGAATAAGCCAAACTGGTTGGGTTTTATTTGATGGAAAGCCCCCTAGGGCAGTTCTGATATGCCTGGCTCAGGAACTGGACTATTGGAGTCCTGTACCTCAGTGGTTAGAGCACCCGCCTTACAAACGTGAGACCTGTGTTTCGAATCCAGGCAGGTCGGGGCGAAACCTTACTCCACACGCCTAATAATAATCCGTCCCTCCCCCCAAAAAAACTATAATAATTTGGTCATTTTCAATCCACGGCTGTTTGTGCGACGCTGCTGTGCACAATTGGCTGCCACGGTTCGCCCACAAATATACAGTTAATTCACTTTACAGTATATTCCGTGAAGCGCTTTCAGACGTCCAGAAGCTGTGAAAAGCGTTATATCAATTGCAAGCATTACTGTTATCATTGATACCGCCACTGAAGGTCCACTATCCGGTCACCTTCGAGCCATCTCAGTCCTGAACACACCCTGCCTCCCCTCTCCCAGAAACTTCCTGAAGAAAAAGCTTCAGTGGTTTTAGTATCTATCTGTATTACAACAGTGCTGAGCTGAGATCAAAATCATCATTAATAAATGAGTGTAGCTCATTTATTAAAGCCAAAACATAAAGCCAAATCATTACTTTCTTGTGGATGTGGGGGAAGGGGGGGAATCTATCACATAACACAGTAAACAAGCTCAGGGCTCATCTCTTATTTGAAGTTAACGCGCACACATCTGCAACACGACACGACCAAAGCAATCATCGATGTCATTCGCCCATCTCCGCGCCGCCTCCGCCTCCCATATCCCAAACTCTCGAACCCATCCACTCTCTCTGGGAAGAAAAAGTCAAACGAGAACTCGGTAAACAAAAGCCTGTCCTGCGACTTATCCTCACTGCTGCCCGGTCAGGTGAAACCCCGGGCGGCTTGTCAGATTATTACCTCCCGTTTGCCAGAGCTGTTCATTCTCCTTGTCTTGACTCCAGACCGTGTCACAGAGCTACAGTCACTCACTCTTCAGTCATCGGTCCTGATTTACCACCAGAGAGGAACGGGGGTGATGCTAGTGTGATAACACACGGAGGCTGGGCATTGGTTTTGTCACAGGTTCGATGTGTTGCAGCACCCAGATAAACACCATCGCCCCCGGGTTCCCCACTGTCTTTGGCTGAAATGTGTCCAGATCGATTGACGCTCATGCAGAGAGAGAGTACCTGAGAGGGGCCAGGAATCCCCGCTGTCACAGGTTAATCTGGTGACATCCAGGCTGTTTAATAACTTGCTTGATATTTTAGAAGCCATTATCCCAGCGGAAAATGGCTTTCAGGTGCCAATAAAGGCGACACACACACACACACACACACACAGTGTTCCTCCTGCCTCTCAGCTTCCACTTGGATGTTAGTTACCACACGGCGGGACATCTCATCACAGAAGCATTAAGAAGCACTTAACACGTTCAGACCTGTGGGGGAACTCAATGGGTTCATTGAGTGGGATGCTGTTTACAGGAAAAAATTTAAATCCAAAAGTGTTTCAGGGCTGGGGGTTAAATCACGAACCAGTGGGTTATGAAACTACCTGTATTTCAAATGATTAGAAATGTGTGTGTGTGTGTGTGTATGTGTGTCCACACACACACACATTCCCATCAAGCTGGAAAGGCTTAATGTAGTGAAATAAAGATCATAGGGATGTGTACATCTCTCTATATAAGGACGTGACAGGTTCTAAAGTGTCCTTTTCACCGGGACATCATTTTTTTTTACGCACATATGCAGTGCCTCGCTCGGTATTGTTTTTAACAATATATACTAACGCGCTGTATATTTTGGGGGAGAGGGGGAGGGGGATGAATTGAAATTCTATGAGATACAGTAACGCACACCTTTCAAACAACCAACCTCCACGAATCGGCTCATTGTATTATATGATCCAACAATGGGGAGCCAGTAAGTGTTCATTACTGGTAAGTGTGTGAGCATCTTGAAGTGCGCCATTCAGCTATATTTATCTGCTATTATGTAACATTTACACAGCTGCAGTTACTTTATCCACTAGACGACTGATAATCGGGGTTTGTAATGAAAGGGGCAGAGCTATACTTAAAGAAGTGATCATTTGTTAGTGAGCGCCGTGAGCCAGCGCCTGCGTTGGTATTGTTGGGCTGTGCTCTCTCTCTCTCTCTCTGCTCACAGTCGCGCACAGACTCCCAGCGAGTTATCAGCCTCATCAGATAAAGAGACATTACACATGTAGCCACAAACTGTAACACTTGAAGGAACGTGAATAAATGCGATGCCCCCCTTTGTGACCCCTCCCCCCCCTCTCCCCCCCCCTCTCCCCCCCCCCCCCCCCCCACAACCCGGGCATATGCTGGTAAGTGAATGAAAACGTGAGACTTCACTTGTGATAGCTAACTATCTTATAGAATAAGGACCATGTCTCCTTCACCACCAAACAATGGGCACACACACACACACAGCCCCCCCCCCCCACACACACCCAGCCCCCCACACACACACACAGCCCCCCACACACACACCCAGCCCCCCACACACACACCCAGCCACCCCCACACACACACCCAGCCACCCCCACACACACACAGCCCCCCACACACACACCCAGCCACCCCCACACACACACCCAGCCACCCCCACACACACACAGCCCCCCACACACACACCCAGCCCG